>JBBPBO010000005.1:34927829-35114728 GCA_037974295.1 Cicer cuneatum | reverse complement strand
TACATATACACAATAAATTTAAATTTTCTTTTCAAATTTAAAAATAAATTATAATAAAAATATGAGGTGAGAAGGTTGTACTAAATAGTAATATATAACAATAAATTAAAAATTATTAAATTAAGAGAATAATATTTTTTATTATCATATCATAAAGACAAATTCATATCTGTTTTTTTTTTAAATGTAATCCCATTTAAAGTGATTATGAAAATGTATCCATTTTTAGCGGTAAAAACTAAAGAAATGTACTTAATTAGACTAAGGTTGTACTAAATAGTAATATATAACAATAAATTAAAAATTATTAAATTAAGAGAATAATATTTTTTATTATCATATCATAAAGATAAATTCATATCTGTTTTTTTTAAATGTAATCCCATTTAAAGTGATTATGAAAATTTATCCATTTTTAGAGGTCAAAAATAAAGAAATGTACTTAACTAGACTAAAGTGAATCGTTAAAGTTATATATTTGACGTCAATAATAAATATATTTGTTATGAAGTTAACTAAAATCATAGTAAATTATAGAATAATAGTTTTTTTTTTAAAAGCAAAAGAAACTAAATTGAAAGAAAAAAGGTAAGGATGAATGTGTTCCTATTAAATAAGATAAAAGATCTCATGTAATTTTAGCTATAACAAAATTATAACATACGGTGAGAAACTAATTTCTTGCTCCTAAAACACTTGTGAGAATGCATTGCAATGCGGAAACAAGGAATCTATGATGCATCCCATCATGGGCTAAATCTATGGTTATTTGTATCTTTTATCGTTAACATTTGACCAAATTTAGTTTTAGTCATATGAATTTTTTTTTCATTTTATTTTTGTAATTTATAGATGGTCGCATTGTGATAACAAGATCTTCTACCGCAGAAAAAAAAATTATTCTTCATGTGAACATGTGATCGTTGGGTGACAATGCGACCTCCTAAAATTACAAAAAAAAAAAAAATAGGACTTTGATATATAAATTTCAATTTAGAGTATAATAAAATTTTTTAAATAAAAAGATATATAAAAACAAAATATCTATATTCATGTAAGTTAGGTAAAGTGACACGTTGACGTGACATTTAAGTTACACAAAGTTGTCACGCCATCACTCTCTTTGTATCCTTTAGGTGGGTGCCACTCAAAAGTAAAAATCAAAATAAAATACATTAACATATGAATAAAAAAAAATATATATCTATATATAAACTATAGAGATGAAAAAAAAAAATAAAAACAAAATTAATTTTAATTTTCAACTTTAAATCTTATGTATGCAAATGCTCCATTAAGTAAAATAATATATTTCTTTTTTATGATATTTCTTTTCTTCTCTTTTTCTATAATAAAAATTATCAAATTATTTTCTTTATCTTTTGTTATCAATATAATGAAGTAACAATTTACAAAAAAGGGGGGTTTGAATTGTAAATTAACCTTTTAAAAATTCCTGAAAAAATATTAACTCAAGATTGATCTTGGTTGTAAATCAGAAAAACGAGTTTTGGTTAGTTGAAAATGACAGTTTTGGTTAATCTATTAAACTTGATATTTAAAGACTTGAAAGTAAATAGATAAGGGAAGAAATATAACACACAGATATATCCTGGTTCACCCAACTTGGGCTACGTCTAGTCCTCACAACTGTGAGATTTTCAACTAAGTGCTCCAAGGCAAGAACTCTTTTGACTTTTACACTAACTTTCTGCAGATCTATCTCGATCTTTTACAGCCAATACCTTCCAATCCAGAAAGGAGTTTTTTTCACTGATCTATCCTTCAATCTTTACAAGGATTGCTGACACTACCTTCTCTATAACATAGAAGGATTTTCACAACTTCTCAAGACTAGTTTTTACTCACTTTGTCTTGAGATTACAATAGAATGATAAAATGTTTTGATAGAATCTAAATATCCTCAACTTGTGTTTGAGTATTTGATTTTGATCTTTGGAACTGAGAGTGGTTTTAGAACACAATCGTGATTTCATGTTGCAGTTTCTAAGAGCTGGACAAAACTTAGCGAAATGTATGAAAACTATAGAAACTCTTGAATCTGATTTGTGAATAATGGAATAATTGCTTTGTTCAGTCCTGCCTGTTGTCTATATCTTGAGTTCTCTTTTATAGACTCAAAAAGTGCTTTTGATAGCTCATTTTCTCGTTGAGAAAGTTGGTTTGTCCTTTGTCAGTGATTAGGTGAGAGCATGTCAAAAAGCAAGAACGTTCTTTATTCTGCTTCTAATGTTCAAGAGTAGACTTGGTTATTCCTTTGTGTTGCAAATGAGTCTTGATCATAGTGATGTGTATTTTTGACTTTTAAATTTTAGGGATCCTCTAGAGGTATTTTCTGGTATCCTCTGATGACGTCATATGGAGGTATCATCTGGTGACGACTTTTGGAGGTATCATCTGGTGACGTCATCTGGAGGTATCCTCTGGTGAAGACTTCTGGAGGTATCCTCTGGTGACATCCTCTGATGACGTCATCCTCTGGTGACATCAGAATGCTGTCCAAATGTTCTTGGATTTTCATATTCGATCTTGCTTCTCTCAACTGATTTTGTTTAAGTTTCTTGGTACCTATCTTGATTAATACACTCAAGCACACTTATTAGGTACAAAAACATGCTTTAGAATCATAATTATAATTCTTAATTAATCTTTGTTTATCATCAAAATTATTTAAGTTGGGGTTTTGTCTCAACAATCTCCCTCTTTTTGATGATGACAAACATATTAATTTAGATTTTAATTTTGATTCTAAAATAATCAAATAGGGGTTTTTAGATAAAACTCCCCCTCAACATGTGCTGTTCTTTTTATAAAACAGTGCTAAAAAATACTGATTGTCGAAAACAGTTTTTTGCATATGATTCAAGATAGCATATGAGAGCATGAATTTCAACATATCACAACAGACTCAGAGTATCATATAAAGTAGATTTCATCAAACCAAGAATAATATCGCAAGAAGTAGTATCAAATGGTAGTTCATGTGTTAACAAATGTGCGAGAATTAGCAATATATTACACAACTTTTATGTTTGAAACTTGGAACTAAAAATCTACTTAAAAATCTATAAATATTAATTCTCCCCCTGGGGACAAAAGACACCAAAACAGCTAAGCAGAGAGAGATGGTGAGGAGCCTTGGGATGAAGACGAGAGATGCAGTTGTGGGATTGGTGGAAATACAGGAGGCGGATTAGGCATGGGTGGCTCGAGGCCTAGCTTTGGAGCCAATTGAGTTGTCATCCAGTCACGGAGAATAGCTTGTTCCTTGTCCTAATGGATTTGCCGCGACATGATTGTCTGAAGGGAGTAAAAAATGGTTCTGTTGGTTTTAGAGCTGTTAGAATCAATCTTTGACTTTTTTAGTGGAGGCTGAGAACCTGTTGGAGTTGATTGTGGAGAAGCAACAGTAGTATTGAAGGTGGAAATGGTAGCAAATGAGGAAGAAACATGTGGAAGAGAGTTTTGAGTATTGATGTTTGAAGGTATAGGTGAGCCATCTTCTAGAAAGGCCAATAATTGGCTAATGCCAAAAATTGAAGAGCAGGTTTTTTGAGGGGAAACAAACATGGGTGACATTGTGGATGATTGTGGATTAGGAAGAGGTGAAAATTCATTTTTAGGAGGTGATGCTGGAAGAGTGGTTGGGGCAGTAGTAGTGGGTTTTGGATCAGGAGTTGGTGATGGTTCAGTGGAAGCAGGAGAGGCTGGTTTTTGTGGGGAGTGAGAAGCGTTCCTTTTTCATGTGGTAAAGGATAGATCAGATGGGGTTTGTTTCTAGGCTTTGTGGGTCTTTTTGAAGAACATTATGGATTTGGGTCTTTTTGTGGAGAATGTGAAGGTGCAAACACGAGAAGGGGGGTTGAATTGTGTTTGACTTAACTTGAATACTTTTCCTGTTTTAATACTTTCAAAACAAAACTTGATGTATAATTAAAACAGAGTTAGCAGCGGATAAAAATAAAAATAAAAACTCACAGATTTTATACTGGTTCACTGTTAACGAGGCTACGTCCAGTCCCTTCGCCTTGAAGGATTTCACTAATTCAACCTTGAATTACAACCTTGCTACTGACCCTCCAAGTCAGTCTTCTCAAATAGTCTAACAATCCTAGACTTCTTTGAGGAAAAACAACTCCTGTTCTTCAGCCAATCTGACACCCCAGATTGTAGAAGAATTCACAACACTATGAATCTAATTGCTAAGTACCTTGCTACCCTTTCTGAATCCCTCAGTTTGTTGACTCTACTTCAACAACTTAGATACATCCCTATCTAATTGCCAAGTAACCTGCTACCTCTACTAACTCCCTCAGATTGTAGACTCTACTTCAACAACTTAGATTTGCCACAGTGGAAAGAAAATAACTGAGTACTTGCTTCTTGAAAGCTGAAACTCACAATTGACTTATATGAAAATTTGAGAGTGGTTGCTTTGGAAGTGTATGACTCTTTTGTGATTTTCGATATTGAGTATTCTGCCTTGAGCCTCCTTTTATAGATGCAGATTTGGGCCTCTTCCAAGCTTAATTTCGAGCTGAATCTTGCTGGATTCTCTTGCAAAAATAACTTGACCAATTGGGCTTTATTTAAATAAAAAAACATATCTTTTTAAGCCTTAGATTTCTTTCATAAATTAACTGGCCAATCAAATCCTTTTATTGCTTCCCGCCATAGCTTCTGACTTCCATGCTACTCCACTTTAATTTATAACAAATCTTTTATAATACTTTGATAAAAATAACATAAGATCTTTACCTTTAATCCCCATGATCAAATCTGCACCCTTGGATCTTCATGCGATATTCCACAACTGGACCAGCCGAATTGATATGCTGTGATCCTCTGATTTCGGCCATTCCTGGACCACTCTTCCTAACCCTCTGATCTTCTGATTTCGGCCTTCCCTGGACGCGCACCTGATATGCTAAAATCCTCTAAATTCGGCCTTTGCTGGACTGCACAGTCTGTCCCTCTGATTTCGGCCACCAATGGGCCATGGTCTGATTTTCTGATCTGGACCATCACTGGACCAAATAATTATTTCTGAACCATTGATCTGGAAGTTTTTACTCTGATCTGGACAGATTCTGGATTTTGGTCTGGAATAAATAGAAATTAAATCTGGATAATAAATATTTCAGTATGGGCATTTTACCTTTGATTTTAGATCAGGTCTGGATTATTCCGGAAATCATTTCTTCTTGTCTTGACTTAGTTTCATGCCCTGAATCATGCTATCTTATGGTCTGGGTCATATCTGGATTGATTCTCTTGTTCTGGACCCTTAAACATAGCTTCTGGTTGAGTCTGGAACAAGTCTGGGCAGTGTAATTTTTCACTTCTAGGCCATCTTCTGGTCAGAATAACTTCTGGAATAAAATTGATATTTGATTCCTGTTTGTCTGGAACAACTCTCCTTCTGGCAGGCTTTCCAATGGTATGATCCATGTTTCATTTTGATTTTTATTCCTTCTGATCTGGGCCATCAAAGATATCTTCTGGTCATGTTTTGACATTCCTGGAGTATCTTCTGGTCATTCCAGAATTCATTTTTCTGGAATCCTTTGATCACTGCTTCTGATTCCTTCAGTTTCTGGGGCATTTAACTTAATAATTCAAAGTACAAAATAAGTTTACATAGAGTACATTTGTAAGCATCAAAATCCTAAGTACTTAGAACAAACTTGGTTCCAACAATCTCCCCCTTTTTGATGATGACAAAACCTTAACTTATTTTGCTAACTTATGACTCGAAGACTTTGAATTACTCCCCCTCAGACCAATCTCTCCCCTAAGTCTGATACTCTCCTTTTCAACTCCTTCTTTGTTCTCTCTTTCTTTTCTTTTATTCTCCTTTCCTTTTCAACTCCTTCTTTTTGCTCTCTTTCTTTTTCTCTCTTCACATTTCCTCTCCTTTTCAACTCCTTTTGTTTTCACTCTTTCTTTTTCTTTCTTTGTTTTTCTCTCTCCCTGTTTCCTCTCCTTTTCAACTCCTTCTGTTTTCTCTCCTTCTTTCTTTTTATCTCTCCTTTTCTACTTATTTCTCATTTCTTTCACTCTCTCTCTCTCTCTCTCTCTCTCTTTCTCCCCTTTTTTGTCATCAGCCAAAAAGTGGTCATACTATTTTTGTATTTTTTGTTTTTCTCTTTACAAATTGCAGAAAGTAAAAACAGAAAATAAAAGACAGAAAATAAAAGACAGAAAATAAAATAATAGGAAATTTAAAAACTCCTAAGATGACTACTTGAGCTAGTCAGATATGGAGGTCATGCTGAGATGCTTTTTAATGAACTCGAACCTATCTTTTGGTAATGCCTTGGTGAAGATATCAGCCCATTGATGATCAGTGTCCACAAACTGGATGCTCAAAGTCCCTTTTTGAACATGGTCCCTAATGAAATGGTGTTTTATTTCAATGTGTTTGGCTCTAGAGTGTAAGATAGGGTTCTTGGTTAGGTTTATGGCTGAAGTGTTATCACAGAACAAAGTGCAGTTGCCACTTATACTTTTCCTTTCCAGCTGTGTATGTTTTCTGGTCTGCCTTTTGGCTGGTTTCATCTTTCTCAAGTGAGCAGGTTGGGTGCATGCGGGTGGCCATTGGCTTACAGTCACTCATATTGAACTTTTTGAGAAGTTCTTTAGTATATTTTGATTGGTGAATGAGTATACCTGATTTGCCTTGATGAATCTGAATTCCCAGGAAGAACTTAAGTTCTCCCATCGTGCTCATTTGGAACTCCTTCTGCATTAGGTCAGAAAACTCTTTGCACAAAGTGCGATTAGTTGATCCAAATATGATATCATCAACATAGACTTGAATAATCAGAATATCATGTTTAATGGATTTCCTAAATAGTGTATTATCAATCTGGCCTCTATTAAATTCATTCTTAAGTAGAAAGTTACTAAGTCTGTCATACTATGCCCTTGGTGCTTGTTTTAAACCATATAAAGACTTTTTAAGTTTGAAAACATGGTCTGGAAAATCAGAAATTTCAAAACCAAGGGGCTGTTTGACATAGACTTCTTCACTTATGTAGTCGTTTAAGAATGCACTTTTAACATCCATTTGATACAGCATTATAACATGATTAGCAGCAAATGATAATAGAATTCTAAATGCTTCTAACCTGGCCACTGGAACAAAAGTCTCAGTGTAATCCATACCTTTCTGTTGACTGTATCCTTGAGCTACAACTTCACCCTTTTCATTGAATTTGTTTCTGAATACCTACTTGGTTCCAATAATGCTTCTGTTTGGTCTGGATACCAGATCCCAAACATCATTCCTTTGAATTTCATTCAGCTCTTCTTGCATTGCAAGTATCCAACCTTCCTCTGCCAAAACATGATCAACAATGCTTGGTTTGCATCAGCTTCTGGTTCTGTAACAACTTCTGATTCTGATGAATCAGCTTCTGGTTCTGGTGAATATGTAACAGCTTTAGATTCTGGTAAATATCCAGATTTCTCTTATGACTTATCTTGGCTGTTTTCTGACTTGATCAGATTTATCTTTTGAAGATTTGTCATGTGTTGCTGACTTGCTTGTATCCTTTACCTTTCCAGGTACTTTTGTTTCTTGTGCTTCTGCTCCCTACACTATTTTTATCTTGCTTTGATTTGTTAAGATCAAGCAGTTTGTCATTTTACATAATGCAAATCAAATAAGTTAAAATTTAACTCAATACAGCCAAACCATTCGTTTTGCTTCTGCTCCCTTTGGTTCTGATACTATCTTTATCTTGCTTTGATTTGTCAAGTAGTTTGTCATATACCATAATATAAATCAATTAATTTAAAAATGAACTTAGTACAACCAAACCATTAATTCTGCTTCTCGTGGTTTTTGTTCGCATCAGTTTGTCTGGAATGCTGTCTCTACCGATGTGTTCAGTTCGTGTGAATCACCTGGTTCCTCTGACAATTTGAGAACCTGCAAAATACTTATCTAGCTTTGATTTGTTAAGATCAAGCTTCTAGTTATCACAGTAAGCATAAATATAAAATAATAATAGTATATACAGCAAGATGTAGCCTCAGTTCTGAAAATCCTCTTGCTTCTGATTTTCAGATTCCTAATCTATATGTTCTGAGATTACATGGTTTGGATGAGGGAATTTGAATTCCCTTCCAGGTTTGTAGTTTTGATGAATCTCACTGGAGTGTTTGAAGAACTCTCCTGATTCTGATTCTGATTCATCTCTTTTGGCTGATACACCATGTTCCTCTGGTGATTTTGGAACTTATGGTGATTCTGGTAATTATACTGATTGTGATAATTAAAGTAGTTTTGATGATCATACCTCAACCTTTGATACTGATACCTGTTCAGGTTCTGGTTCTGGTACTGATTCTGATTTTGGTTCCAGTGTTGATTCTGGTTCCAGTTTCTGTGCCTCCAGTTCTGGTTCTGGTTCTAGTTTCTGTTTTGATTCCAGTTCCTGTTTTGGTTCTGGTCCCAATTTTGAGTCTGGTTCCAGTTTTGGTTCTGATTCCGATTCTGGTTTTGGTTGGGATAACCAGACCTTCTTCCATCAGACTCAGATTACCTTTGTCTTGTTGTAGCAGGAACATACACCTTCTTCTGCTTGTGCATTGCCAACATCCATTGTCCAGGCACCATTGTTGGTGTCTCCTTCTGGTTGCTCAGAACATCTGCAACATAGACAATTTGATCTTTTGGTACCCAAAACTGATTGGGTCCAGGTTTGTTAGTCTTAACAGCTCTCTGATCTTGTTCAGATTTTACCATTGGACAAGATAATTCAGAGTGACCTTTCTTAGCACAAACAATACATAAAACATCAGAATAAACAGCTTTATTTTCAGTACTTGTTTCTGTAAAACCAAGACCTCTTTTTCTAGAGTTACTGTTTCCATGAATCATAGATGCATACTTACTTCTTTCCATTCCATTTGAAATAAAGTTTTGAAAAAATTGCTCATGCATATCAGATTTACAAACAGTCTCAGAAGTGGAACAATTATTACTTTTCAGAGTTTAGTTTTCAGACTTGAGTTTTGCAACTTCAGTTTTCAAATCTTGGATTTCAGTTGCATACTCAGAGATTCGTTTCTTTAAAACTTGGACTTCTTTGGTAAGATTTTTCTTATCTTCCTTAAGAGTTTTCAGTTTTAAAGACATCTTATTATTTGCATTTAACAAGTCCTTTAAAGTCTCAATTAATTCAGATTTAGAAAGGTCAGAAAATACCTCATCGTCGTCATCTTCTGATTCTGTTCCAGACCCTGAGCTATATTCAGAACTTGAGTAGGTATGAGCCATTAGAGACAGAATTGCTTCCTCTGATGTGCTTTCAGACTTGCTTGAATGACTGCTTCGTTCATTCTTCCTTCTGCCTGCTTTCTTTCCTGAAATCATGCCTTTATGAGGACCAGAAGCATACCTGATGTGTGGCATCTTTGCTGTTTCTACCTCTTCTTCATCAGACGATTCTTCTTCTGATTCTGATACATCCCAGGTAGCCATCAGACCTTTCTTTCTGTGTTTGGAACTCTTCTTGTGCTGTTTTCCTTTTTCCAAATTTGGACATTCTGACTTGATATGTCCAGGTTCATTGCATCCATAACAGATGATGTTCTTCTTGTCAGATTCTTCCTTGCTGTTATGTTTCTTCTGGGAACCTCTCCTCTTTCTGTTTTCCCAGATCTTAACCATCTTTTTGGTTAAGTAAGCCATATCATCACATTCACTATCACTATCCTCTGAATCCGAATTCTGCCTTTGCAGCTTTCTTCTATTTCAATTTCAGAGCCAGATTCTTCTTCTTCTTAGGTTCATCTTCTTCCAGTTCAATTTCATGAGACCTGAGTGAGCTGATCAGATCTTCCAGCCTCAAGGTACTCAGATCCTTAGCTTCCTGAATTGCAGTAACCTTTGGTCTCCACCTTTTTGGTAGACTTCTCAGAATTTTCCAGACATGATCTTTAGTGGTATAGCTTTTGTTTAATACCTTCAGTCCTGATACCAAAGTCTGGAATCTGCAAAACATTGTATCAATGTCTTCATCCTCTTCCATCTTGAACATCTCATATTTTCTGACCAATATGTTTGCCTTTGTTTGTTGAACCTGCTTGGTTCCTTCACAGGTCAGAACCAGACTATCGAATATACTCTTTGCTGTTTCTTTATTTGTGCATCTATCAAATTCCTTGAATGGGATTGCACTGACCATGATGGTTCTGGACTTGTGATGAAGTTTGTGTAGTCTGATCTGATCTAGTTTCATATCATCCAAGTCTAGTTTCTTAGTTGGATCTTCTGGATCAGTAGGTGCAGTGTATCCTCTGACTATCATCTTCCATAATTCAGGATCTTGAGATATGACAAAACTTCTCAGTCTGTCCTTCCAATACTCAAACCTTTCTCCATCAAATATTGGTGGTCTGTTGATGTTGCCTCCCAATTCTTCTGACATATTGAACCCCTTGGACCTTTCCTCAAACACTGTTAAGTGCTCAGCCTTGAGACCAAGCTCTGATGCCAATTGAAGGTGCAAACACGAGAAGGGGGGTTGAATTGTGTTTGATTTAAATTGAATACTTTTCCTGTTTTAATACTTTCAAAACAAAACTTGATGTATAATTAAAACAGAGTTAGCAGCGGATAAAAATAAAAACTCACAGATTTTATACTGGTTCACCGTTAACGAGGCTACGTCCAGTCCCTTCGCCTTGAAGGATTTCACTAATTCAATCTTGAATTACAACCTTGCTACTGACCCTCCAAGTCAGTCTTCACAATAGTCTAACAATTCTAGACTTCTTTAGGAAAACAACCTTGTCTTCAGCCAATCTGACAACCCCAGATTGTAGAAGAAATCACAACACTATGAATCTAATTGCTAAGTACCTTGCTACCCTTTCTGAATCCCTCAGTTTGTAGACTCTACTTCAACAACTTAGATACAACCCTATCTAATTGCCAAGTAACCTGCTACCTCTACTGACTCCCTCAGATTGTAGACTCTACTTCAACAACTTAGATTTGCCACAGTGGAAAGAAAATAACCGAGTACTTGCTTCTTGAAAGCTGAAACTCACAATTGACTTATATGAAAATTTGAGAGTGGTTGCTTTGGAAGTGTATGACTCTTTTGTGATTTTCGATACTGAGTATTCTGCCTTGAGCCTCCTTTTATAGATGCAGATTTGGGCCTCTTCCAAGCTTAATTTCGAGCTGAATCTTGCTGGATTCTCTTGCAAAAATAACTTGACCAATTGGGCTTTATTTAAATAAAAAAAATATCTTTTTAAGCCTTAGATTTCTTTCATAAATTAACTGGCCAATCAAATCCTTTTATTGCTTCCCACCATAGCTTCTGACTTCCATGCTACTCCATTTTAATTTATAACAAATCTTTTATAATACTTTGATAAAAATAACATAAGATCTTTACCTTTAATCCCCATGATCAAATCTGCACCCTTGGATCTTCATGCAATATTCCACAACTGGACCAGCCGAATTGATATGCTGTGATCCTCTGATTTCGGCCATTCCTGGACCACTCTTCCTAACCCTCTGATCTTCTGATTTCGGCCTTCCCTGGACGCGCACCTGATATGCTAAAATCCTCTGAATTCGGCCTTTGTTGGACTGCACAGTCTGTCCCTCTGATTTCGGCCACCACTGGGCCATGGTCTGATTTTTTGATCTGGACCATCACTGGACCAAATAATTATTTCTGAACCATTGATCTGGAAGTTTTTACTCTGATTTGGACAGATTCTGGACTTTGGTCTGGAATAAATAGAAATTAAATCTGGACAATAAATATTTCAGTCTCGGCATTTTACCTTTGATTTTAGATCAGGTCTGGATCATTCTGGAAATCATTTCTTCTTGTCTTGACTTAGTTTCATGCCCTGAATCATGCTATCTTATGGTCTGGGTTATATCTGGATTGATTCTCTTGTTCTGGACCCTTAAACATAGCTTCTGGTTGAGTCTGGAACAAGTCTGGGCAGTGTAATTTTTCACTTCTAGGCCATCTTCTGGTCAGAATAACTTCTGGAATAAAATTGATATTTGATTCCTGTTTGTCTGGAACAACTCTCCTTCTGGCAGGCTTTCCAATGGTATGATCCATGTTTCATTTTGATTTTTATTCCTTCTGATCTGGGCCATCAAAGATATCTTCTGGTCATGTTTTGACATTCCTGGAGTATCTTCTGGTCATTCCAGAATTCATTTTTCTGGAATCCTTTGATCACTGCTTCTGATTCCTTCAGTTTCTGGGGCATTTAACTTAATAATTCAAAGTACAAAATAAGTTTACATAGAGTACATTTGTAAGCATCAAAATCCTAAGTACTTAGAACCAACTTGGTTCCAATAGAATGTTCTGTAGGGTTTGCAGATTTAGGGTTTTTCAAATTTTTGGATGAAGGTTTTTTGTTGGACCTATGGTTTGGTGATTTTTGTTCGGAGCTGATATGTTCTGGTAGAAGTGTGGAGTCAGAGTCATTATCAAAGATTATGTGGATCGTGTTGTCTGTTTTCTTCATTTTGGAGGCACCAATGCCAGCAATAACACGCATTGATCTTCGTTTTGATGGTGGTGGAGTCAGAGTAAAGGAAGGATGTCCACATTGATGCAATGGTGGAAGAATAGTTGCGAGAGGTTTGAGAGGCAGAATGATAGGAGATGATTCACGAGAAGAGGACATTAAATCAGAAAAGGTCTTGTCTAAAGAGGAATGAGGAGGTGTTGGTCTGGGTAGAGGTGATGGTGAGCGAGTTAGAGATGGTGATGATGATCTGGGATGTTTCTTTGCAGAGCTTTTTGTTGGAACCAAGTTGGTTCTTGCAATTAAAGTTTTGATGTCAACAAATGTATTTTATGAAAATAACATATTTGACTTAGAAAAAGAATGAAAGATTTCATCAGAAGATGACGTCACCAGAAGCAGAAATCAGAGGATGACATCACCAGAGGATATCGTCAGATGAATCTGTCAGAGAAAATGTTCAAAACAGAATCTGAGAAAAATGCTCAAAACAGAAGCGGAGCAAAATGTTCAAAACAGATCAGTGAGCCAAAGGCTCAAAATAGAATCTGAGCAAACTACTCCAGAATATTCTCAAAACAGATTAATCGAAATATACTGCAGAAGTAAAGCATCAGTGAAGTTCTAAAGTTCAACTATAAATAGAGACTTAATGCTGAAGAATAAAGTATCGAAAAACACAAGAACTCAAGCTTCAATTCAAAGTTATCTGAGAGTTCAAAAGAGAGAAAAACAAATGAGCAAGAGCAATATTTTGTAAGTGTTTTCGAGAGAGAAATACAGTGCAACAATCAGCTTTCTAGAAGCAATAAAAGAGTGCAAAAATAAGTGCAGCAAACAAGTTTCCAGAAGCAACGTTGCAAAGTTCCAAACCTTTATTATAGTGGTGTAGATTCCTTCTTCAATCTGGGGTTGTCAGATTGGTAGGAGAAGACTTGGCTGGTTTAGTCAAGGTGTTGTTATTCCTCAAAAGTCTGGGGTTGTCAGGTTGTTTGAGAAGACTTAGCTGGTTTAGTTAAGGTGTTGTTGTTCCTCAAAAGTCTGGGGTTGTCAGGCTGTTTGGGAAGACTGACTTGAAGGGTCAGTGGTGTTGTAATTCAAAGGAGTTTGAATTAGTGAAAAGGCCTTCTGGAGGAAGGGACTAGACGTAGCCTAGTTAACGGTTAACCAGTATAAATTGATGTGTTATTATGTTATTATTATCTGCTGCTGAATCTGATTAGTTATTTATTGAATAATTCAAATCAACATTTAACAAAACAGCAAAAGTAATTAAGTTTGACAAACACAATTCAACCCCCTTCTCGTGTTTGCATCTTCAATTGGCATCAGAGCTTGGTCTCAAGGCTGAGCACTTTACAGTGTTTGAAGAAAGATCCAAGGTGTAACACCCCGAGATTAAAATACAGCGCGGGTGCTTTTTTTTTTTTTTGAAACTTAGTAATTAAAATAAGTTTTCCCAAATTTATTTCAAAAGAATTAAAATAAAGTTCTTCATAAAATAGTACGTTATGGATTAATCGATGAACGTAAACCAAATACTTCATCAGGATTATCACTAAGTACTTATCTTGGAAATTAGTTTTTAAATATTAATACATCCCAAAATATCATTGTCATAATACATCAACAGTAAATATCAGAGTACATGGTTCAGCGGAAAATAGTACAGAATTCCCAAAACAAGACAAATTACAATTTCAACCCAAAACCTAATACAATAAGTCTAACTGATCATGCGCTGAAGCTGCAGTAGCACGGATTCCCTCCGCATCCCACACAAGTCTCCTCTAACTCTGCAGCTCGCTTCGATGTAACCTCCTCCTATTCCTCGTCATACAGAGAAGGATCGGTCTCCTCCGAAGTCAAGTCAATAGACACTCGTGGCCGCTTCGGCGGTGCCGAAATCTCGTAGCAGTCATCGGAAATCCTAGATGGACCCAGAATCTCAGTCGCTACAGGTCTCAGCTCATCACGCTTCTCTACCGCATCAGACTCATGTATCTCCCTTCCAATCTCAGGATTAGGAGTCACCACTCCTACAGTGGCCTCCGCCTCAACCCCTTCAGTAGGCTCCTTAGCATCGTCAAACACTCCGTGCGCCTCTAACACCAGGCGAGAAGGTACGGGGAAATCTATGCTCGCGTGAGTACGCTCTACGAAGTCTTCCACACCATCCGTCCTACTAGTCTGCTCTAGCCACCCCGTATAGGTCGCTCTGCTTGAGAGGGGGTCAAAAGCCCAAGCAGTGCGCGAGTAGCGGTCAAGGAAATTCAACGACGTTTCCGTCGTTCGGGTTCCCACGGGCGGCGTGGGTTTGGGAGGCATCTGAGGGCAAAGCCCAAAGTCCACAATATATAGCAAGGGGTCACCGACCGAAAATAACAGATAATCACATAGCATATATTGCACAACAACATGTATAATCATGGTATAACATATGATGATGAGGAAATAATCATGCTCATTTGAAAATCTATGACTTTCATGCCTTTTCAAAACAGCAGTTAATGATTATGAAATATGCGGTAATTACAAACACACATCAACAAAACACAATCATCAGTTCATAATTTGAGATTCTGGACAACAATCACACACATTAATCTCCAACAATTATCATATAAATAATCATGACACAACGGTCAAAACCCTCAATGTAATGCATATATGCTCATGCATAATTTTCTTGGAATCACCAAGGTGCAGTCACTCACAGACCAGCACAATTTAACGGCCCTCATGACCAGGGTGCAATCACTCACAGATCAGCACCAGTGCAGACGCTCACAGTCCAGCACATCGTGCAGTCGCTCACAGACCAGCACGTTTGACAAAACCCAAGGTACAATCGCTCACAGATCAGTACCTAGTGCAGTCGCTCACAGACCAGCACTCGCGCAATCGCTCACAGATCATCACGTGGTTGCGCATTTCAGGGTACAGACGCTCACAGTCCAGTACCAGTGCAGTCGCTCACAAACCAGCACTTATATACCAAGGTACAATCGCTCACAGATCAGTACCTAGTGCAGTCGCTCACAGACCAGCACTCGTGCAATCGCTCACAGTTCAGCACGTGGTTGCGCGTTACTCTTGTGGCCCATCGCGGGTACCACTTGACTATGCAATGCATGAATATGCAGTGTTTCACTTCTCTAGAAACAGAATGCAAACTCAGAAAATTCATGCTCTTTATCATGTTTAAATATTTCAGCACAGTCATAATAATATCACAATCATGAATTAAACAGTGAATTAATCATTCACACTTTGAAATGTTTTCCCAACCTCTCAAAAATTCAGACACAGAATTAAAATTGGGATTTTCTGAGATTTACGAATTTGTATTCGAATACAGGTCTTCTGTATTCGAATACAGAAGTCAAAAACAGTACAGATTCACACTCTGTATTCGAATACAGCCATCTGGTATTCGAATACAGAGGCAGATTTCAGTGCATAAATCAACCTCTTTCATTACATCAGTAAAGTTTTTAAAACTTCATCACCACTACTTCAAAATCTCATCAAAAGTTCCACTTAAACTCACCACAACCTTCCCAGTATTCCCAAGACACTCAAGGTTTTTCAAAACATTCTTAAAATTTGAAATTTTCTGAAAACACAAATCTGTATTTGAATACAGACTCCCTGTATTTGAATACAGAAGCAGGAATTGGAATTTAACCTTCTGTATTCGAATACAGCATGGCTGTAGTCGAATACAGGAGTTCAAAATCTTTCCTCTGTATTCGAATACAGATGCGAATACAGAAGCCAAAATCTTTCCTCTGTATTCGAATACAGGGGCTCGTATTCGAATACAGGTTTGAAACTTTAAAATCAAACAGAAAACTAGAAGGTTGTATTCGAATACACACAAGCTGTAGTCGAATACACCTTCGAAAACCAGTGAAAGTTCAACTCTTTTCAAAACTGATTCTTTTAAAACAAACAACCCACATCAAACAGGTTCTGCACTTTCTCAAGAAAACCTTTCCTCATTTAAAATCCCTTTTCCCTTAAAATCATCAACACCACCAGAATCATCACAAACAACCAGAATCAGAATCATCACCAGAAACACACAAAACAACCAAAATCAGAATCATCACCAGAACCACACAAGCCACAACAGAATCAGAATCATCCAGTTTTTTTTTCAAACCATCAGCACATTCATGCAACATTTCAGATTTCTCACTCATCAGAACAAACATGCAAGTGCTCAATTTTTCTCAAACCTCAGAAACATGCAAATACTCAGCTTTCCCAACATCAAAACATGCAAATACTCAGTTTTCTCAAACATCAGAAACATGCAAATACTCAGCTTTCTCAACATCAGAACATGCAAATACTCAGTTTCCTCAAATATCAGAAACATGCAAAGCATTTCAGCTTCCTCAAACATCAAAATAGCATGCACGCATCACAGAGCAACAACACACCAACATAATGCATTTTGCATTTTAATGCTATTTTTCAAACAGTTTTAAGACATGCATTTTAATCATAACTAAAATGGCATGCAAACGTTTTCCAGCATTCACACAGAATGTAAAACACATATTTTACCAGTAAAACAGCCAACAACAACTTATCAAAATAATCACTTCTCAACAAATGCATTTTCTCTCAAAATGTCATTTTCTAAAACAGCTTTTCATTTAAAAAACAGAACTGAAAACAGCACAATTTATGGCCCTAATGCAGCTAAAAGATGGAAGGTGCCCTTACCCTTGTAGCGTGTTCTGCTTCAGCTCTTGTTTCAACCGTCGTTCCCTTTTCTGCGTCCAAAAACAGGTGGAAGTTGCTGCCTGAGTGTGCTGCTACCAAACTGGGTTCTTTGGCTTCGTAATGGAGTGGGGATTAACTTTACTATTGTGGGTTTTCTGGTTTGAGGTTTGGATTTCCAGTTTTTGGTGTTTGGAGGAATTCCTTCTTTTGAATTTAAAGAGCCCGTGAAGCTGTTTTTTAGAAACCAGGGGCAGAAATGGGAGGAAAATTACTGTTGCATGCAATCACTCATTACATGCAATATAGGGAGGTGTCAGTTCTGGTGTTAGTTCAGTATCCATGCCGTGTACTTATAGAATCACTTGAGTGCCTTCCTTCTTAAAAATACTAATAAAATAATGCTGTATCATTTTCAGCACTTAATCCTTTAATTAACCACTAATCCTTAATTAATGGTCCAATTAATTTAATTACTCGAAATTAAATTAATTTACTTCTTCATCCAATAATTTTAATTCATACTTCAAAATAAATATTTATATATATATATATATATATATATATTCACTCAAAACATACATATATTAAATATTTACAAAAATTCCCAAAATGCCCTTGACAATAATTCCAAAATTAATATTTAAAATTAAGGGTCTTACAATACTACCCCCCTTAAATTAGTTTTGTCCTCGAAACTACATGTCCGTAAATAATTGAGGGTATTGTTCCTTCATTTTACTTTCCAATTCCCAGGTTGCATCTCCAGTAGTCGGATTCCAAATCACCTTGACTAGCGGGACTTCCTTGTTTCTTCACTGCTTAATCTTCCTGTCTTCGATCCTCACCGGAAATACTTCAAACGACAGGTTGTCCCTTAGCTGAATTGTATCAGGTTCGATTACATGTGTCGGGTATGCAATGTACTTTCTTAGCTGCGACACATGAAATACGTCATGAATGTTGGACAGTATTGGAGGTAACGCAATCCGATAGGCCAATGGTCCAATACGTGCAGTAATCTGGTATGGCCCAATAAATTTAGGAGTCAACTTCCTTGACTTAATAGCTCTGCCAACACCAGTTGTAGGCGTAACCCTCAAAAACACATGATCGCCCTGCTCGAATTCCAAGGGTCTGCGGCGCTTGTCCGCATAACTCTTCTGACGATCTTGTGAAGCCTTCATTTTCTCTTGTATTCTCTTGATCTTCTCTGTGGAAGAATTAATCAGCTTTCTCAGATCACATGAAATTGAGTTGGAAGAAGATGAACCCAAGAAGAAGAACAAAACTCTAGCACTGAAATCCAAGCAGAAGAAGGCTCTGAAAGCAACATCAGAAGATAGTGATTCAGACGATCAAAGTCTGAATTCAGAGGAAGAAGAGATTGCTTTCTTATCCAGAAATTTCAGAAAGATGTGGCACAACAGAAGAAAGAAATTTTCCCAAAGATATTCCAAGCAGTACAACAAAGAAAGTGATGATACACATGACAAGAAAGATATCATATGCTACAGATGCAATGAATCTGGACATATCAAGTCAGAATGTCCAAATATGGAGAAAGGGAAGTACCAGAGGAAAGATTTCAGAACTAAGAAGAAAACCATGATGGCAACATGGGATGATTCTGATGAATCTTCTGAAGATGAACAAGCAGATTTTGCTATGATGGCTCACACCAACTCTGGATCCAACACAGAATCTGATTCTGGAAGAGAATCATAAGATGATGAAATTAAGGTATATTCTGAATTCACTCGATCTAATTTGATTACTGCTCTGAATGATTTTTTAAACTGTAATTACAAATTATCTTTAAAACTGAAAACTCTTAAGAAAGAAAATACAAATCTAATAGAAGAAGTTAATGTTTTAAAGAATCAGATTGCAGAATTTAAAACAGAAAGTGTCATTCTTGAAACTGACATTGCAGAATTGAAAACGGAGAATGTGTATTTGAAAAACAGTTTTGCTGAACTTCAAGTTGAAAGTCTAACTCTGAAAAATGACCATAATTCAATATCAATTGAAAATACCACAAGTAATTCTGATATACATGAACAAGTTCTTCAAGAATTTCTTGCTAATGGTATGGAAAGAAGCAAATATGCTTCTATGATTTATGGAGTCAGTGGGAATGGAAATAGAGGTATAGGATTTGAAGAAACTATAACTGAATCTAAACCTGTGCTTAAACCTGTTCCCTCTGATATAATGTGTACTGTTTGTTACAAGAAAGGTCATTCCAAAGTGTCTTGTCCTATGCTAAATACAAGGGAAAACAAGAAACTTTTCAAGACTAACAAACCTGGACCCAACCAGATTTGGGTACCAAAAGATAAAATTGTCTATGTTGCAGATGTTCTAAGCAACCAAATTGAAACACCAGTCATGGTGCCTGGTCAATGGATGCTGACAATATATGAAGGGAAAAAGGTCTATGTTCCAACATCTACCAAACAGAAGCCAATTGACTCTAGTAGAAGAAGAAGTGGTCAACACAATACCTACCAGAACCAGAATCATAGGAGGAACAGGAAATATCAAAGAAATCACACATATCACACAGATCAGAACAGACAGAGAAATCACTCATATCAAAAAACCTGGAACTATCAGAAGAATCAGAATTACTATCAGTTCCAGAACCAGAAGAATCAGAATTATCATCAGTTCCAGAACTATCAGAGGAACATGACATATCAGCAGAAAGAGAAGTGTCAGTATCTGGAGAGTTCTTCAAACACTCCAGTAAAATTCATCAAGATTACAAACCAGGAAGGGAATTCAAATTCCTTCATCCAAACCATCTAATCACAAAACATACAGATTCAGAATCTGAAAATCAGAAACAAGAGGATTTTCAGAGTAAAACTGAAACTGTTGACATAGAGGTTACATTTTGATGTAAATACTATTATTGTTTGATATTTATGTTTAATATGATAACAAGAAGCTTGATCTTAAAAAATCAAAGCTAGATAAGTATTCTGCAGGAACCAAGTGATTCACGTGATGTGAACACTTCAATAGAAACAGTATTTCAGTGGTTTCAAAAACAAGCAGAAACTACCAGAAGCAGAATTAATGGTTTGGCTGTATTGAGTTCATTTTTAAATTATTTGATTTGTATTATGTTATATGACAAATACCTTGATCTGAAAAGTCAAAGCAAGATGAAGCTGATGCAGGTTAACCAGAACTAGAGGAAACTGATGCTGGTTTACCAGAACCAGAGGAAACTAAAGCTAGTTTACCAGAACTAGAGGAAACCGATGCAGGTTTACTAGAACCAGAAGCTGATACAGATCTACCAGAACCAGAAGCTGATGTAGACAAACCAAGAGAGCTTGAAAAGATGGAAGATGAAAGAAGAACCTGACAAGTCTTCAGAGGATAAATCTGAAGATAAGTTAAAAAAAAAGTAGATCACGCCAAGACATGGCCAGAACTATGTTAAATTATTTAAATGTTGCAAAACATTTTTGGGCTGAAGCAATCAACACTGCATGTTATATTCAGAATAGAGTCTTTATTAGGTCTATGTTGAATAAAACTGTTGGAACCAAGTTGGTTCTAAGTACTTAGGATTTTGATGCTTACAAATGTACTCAATGTAAACTTATTTTGTACTTTGAATTATTACGTTAAACGCCCCATAAATTGAAGGAAATAGAAGCAGAGATCAAAGGAAAATGAATTCTGGAATTTCCAGAAGATGTTCCAGGATGTCAAAACATCACCAGAGGATATGTTTGGTGGCCCAGAACAGAAGGAAGAAAAATCATAATGAAACATGGATCATACCATTGGAAAGCTTGCCAGAAGGAGAGTTGTTCCAGACAAACAGGAGTCAAATATCAATTTTATTCCAGAAGTTATTCTGACCAGAAGATGGCCTAGCAGTGAAAAATTACACAGTCCAGACTTGTTCCAGACTTGACCAGAAGGTACGTTTATGAGTCTAGAACAAGAGGATCAATTCATATTTGGCCCAGATCATAAGATAACATGATTCAGGGCATGAAACTAAGTCCAGACCAAAAGAAATGAGTTCCAGAATCAATCCAGACCTGGTCCAAAATTAAAAGTAAAATGTCCAGACTGAAATATTTTTTGTTCAAGTTAATTTCAGTTTGTTCCAGACCAAAGTCCAGATCAGAGTAAAAATTTCCAGATCAATGGTTCAGAAATAATTATTTGGTCCAGTGATGGTCCAGATCAGAAAATCAGACCATGGCCCAGTGGTGGCCAAAATCAGAGGGTTAGGAAGTGTGGTCCAGGAATGGCCGAAATCAGAGGATCACAGAATATCAAATAGGCTGGTCCAGATGTGGACTATCGCATTAAGATCCAATGGTGCAGATTTGATCATGAGGATTAAAGAATCTGAGAAAAATGCTCAAAACAGAAGAGGAGCAAAATGCTCAAAACAGATCAGTGAGCAAAAAGCTCAAAAAAGAATCTGAGCAAAATACTCCAGAATATTTTCAAAACAGATTAATCTAAATATACTGCAGAAGTAAAGCATCAGTGAAGTTCTAAAGTTCAACTATAAATAGAGACTTAATGCTGAAGAATAAAGAATCGAAAATCACAAAAGAGTTATACACTTCCAAAGCAACAAACACCCAAATTTTCATAGAAGTCAATTGTGAGTTTTAGCTTTCAAGAAGCAAGTACTCGTGTTATTTTCTTTCCACTGTGGCAAATCTAAGTTGTTGAAGTAGAGTCTACAATCTGAGGGAGTCAGTAGAGGTAGCAGGGTACTTGGCAATTAGATAGGGTTGTATCTAAGTTGTTGAAGTAGAGTCTACAAACTGAGGGAATCAGAAAGGGTAGCAAGGTACTTAGCAATTAGATTCATAGTGTTGTGATTTCTTCTACAATCTGGGGTTGTCAGATTGGCTGAAGACAAGGTTGTTTTCCTCAAGAAGTCTAGAATTGTTAGACTATTGTGAAGACTGACTTGGAGGGTCAGTAGCAAGGTTGTAATTCAAGATTGAATTAGTGAAATCCTTCAAGGCGAAGGGACTGGACGTAGCCTCGTTAACGGTGAACCAGTATAAAATCTAGACGTTTTTATTTTTATCCGCTGCTAACTCTGTTTTAATTATACATCAAGTTTTGTTTTGAAAGTATTAAAACAGGAAAAGTATTCAATTTAAATCAAACACAATTCAACCCCCCTTCTCGTGTTTGCACCTTCAAAAACACCATATGAATTATGGAAAGCCTGACACTGCAAAGTCAAAGCAAGATGTTGATATTACATATTGAACAACACTAGAGGAAGCAGAAATAGACGAACCAGCAGAAGCAGATAAACCAGCAGAATTTGGAGAAGTGAAGGATACAAATAAATCAGAAGCATGTGACACATCTTCAAAGGATGAACCTGATCAAATCAGAACCAGTCATGAGAAGTCAGAAGAGAAATCTGGATGGAAATACCAGTCATCTCATCTTGAAAATCTGATCATTGGAAGTGGAAGTGATTCTTTAAGAACCAGATCATCATTAAAAGATATAAGTCTGTTTGGTTTAATCTCATCGATTGAGCCTACATCTGTTAGTGAAGCATTGGCAGATGATGGATGGATTATTGCAATGCAGGAAGAGTTAAATGAATTTAAGAGGAATGATGTTTGGGATCTAGTTCCAAGACCAAAGAAGAACATTGTGGGAACCAAGTGGGTTTTCAGAAATAAGCTAAATGAAAAGGGTGAAGTAGTCAGAAACAAGGCAAGGCTTGTGGCACAAGGTTACAGTCAACAAGAGGGTATTGATTACACTGAGACATTTGCTCTAGTGGCCAGAATTTTCTAAATTAATGCAGCATGAATTTCAAATGAGTATGATGGGAGAACGTAAGTTCTTTCGAGGAATACAAATTTAACAAAGTCCAGAAGGTATTTACATTCCTCAAACTAAATATACAAAGGTACTTCTCAAGAAGTTTAAGATGAGTGATTGCAAACCTATGGCTACACCAATGCATCTTACTTGTTCACTTAATAAAGATGAATCAGGAACAAAAGTTGACCAGAAAATCTACAGAGGAATGATAGGATCATTACTCTACCTTACTGCTTCTAGACCTGATATCATATTTAGTGTGTCTGTATGTGCTCGATTTCAATCTGATCCTAGAGATTCTCATCTAACTGCTGTTAAGAGAATCCTTAGATACCTAAAAGGCACTACCAACCTCACATTGTTTTACAAGAAAACTCCTATATACAAACTGAGTGGATACTGTGATTCTGACTATGCTGGAGATAAACTTGAAAGAAAAAGCACAAGTGGCTATTGTACCTTTTTAGGAGACAATTTAATTTCTTGGTCAAGTAAGAGACAACACACTATTGCCATGTCAAATGCAGAGGCTGAATACATTTCAGCAGCTGGCTGCAGCTCTCAACTACTCTGGATGAAGCATCAACTTGAAGACTACAAAATATTAGAATCCAATATACCCATCTATTGTGATAACACCTCTGCAATTTGCCTAACCAAAAACCCTATCCTACATTCTCGAGCCAAACACATAGAGATCAAACACCACTTCATCAGAGATTATGTTCAAAAAGGGGTACTTAACATTCAATTTGTAGACACTGATCATCAATGGGCGGACATATTTACTAAATCACTACCTGAAGATAGGTTTGAATTCATCAAGAAAAACCATAATCTTATCTTCATCCCTAACCTAATAGCTTAGTTTAATTTTTATGTATTTTATTTTTCATGTACTTTTATAAAAAAAAAAAAGAGGATCTCTTTTCTTCATTCAATCCTTTTTGTCTGATGACAAAGGGGGAGAAGATGTAATATTTGATAAAATATCCGAGGGAGAAGATGATGTATTTGAAAGAAGGAGAAGATGATGTATTTGATATCTGGGCATTAGACTTAGGGGGAGAAAATATAAAATGAAGCTTAGTCTTAGGGGGAGTTAAAGTCAAAAGAAAGAAAAAGTATTATCAAAAATACATTGTTTGTCATCATCAAAAAGGGGGAGATTGTTGGAACCAAGTTGGTTCTTGAATTTAAAGTTTTGATGTTAACAAATCTATTTTATGAAAATAACATATTTGACTTAGAAGAAGAATGAAAGATTTCATCAGAAGATGACATCACCAGAAGCAGAAATCAGAGGATGACGTCACCAGAGGATATCGTCAGATGAATCTGTCAGAGAAAAATGTTCAAAACAGAATCTGAGAAAAATGCTCAAAACAGAATCTGAGTAAAATGCTCAAAACAGAATCTGAGAAAAATGCTCAAAACAGAATCTGAGAAAAGCATCAGTGAAGTTCTAAAGTTCAACTATAAATAAAGACTTAATGCTGAAGAATAAAGTATCGAAAAACACAAGAACTCAAGCTTCAATTCAAAGTTATCTGAGAGTTCAAAAGAGAGAAAAACAAATGAGCAAGAGCAATATTTTGTAAGTGTTTTTGAGAGAGAAATACAGTGTAACAATCAGCTTTCCAAAAGCAATAAAAGAGTGCAAAAATAAGTGCAGCAAACAGCTTTCCAGAAGCAACGTTGCAAAGTTGCAAACCTTTATTATAGTGGTGTAGATTCCTTCTTCAATCTGGGGTTGTCAGATTGGTAGGAGAAGACTTGGCTGGTTTAGTCAAGATGTTGTTATTCCTCAAAAGTCTGGGGTTGTCAGGCTGTTTGAGAAGACTTAGCTGTTTTAGTTAAGGTGTTGTTGTTCCTCAAAAGTCTGGGGTTGTAAGGCTGTTTGGGAAGACTGACTTGAAGGGTCAGTGGTGTTGTAATTCAAAGGAGTTTGAATTAGTGAAAAGGCCTTCTGGAGGAAGGGACTGGACGTAGCCTAGTTAACGGTGAACCAATATAAATTGATGTGTTATTATGTTATTATTATCCGCTGCTGAATCTGATTAGTTATTTATCGAATAATTCAAATCAACATTTAACAAAACAGCAAAAGTAATTATGTTTGACAAACACAATTCAACCCCTCCTTCTCGTGTTTGCACCTTCACTTTTTGTTCTTGCCATTGTTAAATGTGAAAGAGAGAAATATGAGACAAGTAGAACGATGAGGAGATTTTTTCAGAAAAGTGAAAATTTGTTGTATAGTGAGAAGTGATTTTTACTTTTCAGTTAAGTTATTTGTTTACTTTACAGTTGCCATGCGTGATGATGATGGATGGGATGAATGTACATTGGGAAGGAGGAGGCAGCAGTAAAGTGGCAGAGTAGGTTGCAGTTATTGGAACCAAGTTGGTTCTATACTTAGAATTTTGATGTTAACAAAAGTATTTTATGTAAATAGTATTTTGACTTAGAAGAACAAATCAGAAGCTGTGTAAAATCAACGGATGACACCACTAGAGGATACATCCAGAGGAAGCAACCAGAGGATAGAAATGTCACAAGAAAATTAGGCCAGATAATGCATCTAGAGGGTACCAGAGGATGCATCCTGAAGGCACCAGAGGATACACCTTCAGAGGATATTAGAGGATATCATCAAAGGACAAATAACATCATCAGGGGATATCTTTCTTGGCTCATATCAGAAGGAAGCAGAGTCCAGAAGGAGACCTGGTCCAGACCAGAAGAAAGCCTGCCAGAGGGAGACTTGGTCAAGACCAGAAGGAATCATAAGTCAGACTTGGTCCAGACTTAATCCTGACCCAGAAGATAGCTTGGTCGTGATTATAAGAATCAATCCAAACTTAATCCAGACTTGGTTCAGAGTAGAAGATAACTGGTCCAAAACAAATGACTTGGTCCAGACCAGAAGATAGCATCGTCCAGAACATAAAACTCAGTCCAGATCAGAAGAAATGATTGTCCAGATTTAATCCAGACTTGATCCAGATCAAAAGATAAATGTCCAGATTAAAAGATCAATGGTTTAGATTAAAATATCATAAGTCCAGATTTAATTCAGATTCAATCCAGACTCAGTCCAGACTTGGTCCAGACTTGGTCCATGAAGGTGCAAACACGAGAAGGGGGGTTGAATTGTGTTTGACTAACTTGATTACTTTTTCTGTTTTTGTAGTTTTATAACAAAACCTGTTATATGAATAAAACAGAGTTAGCAGCGAATATAAAGTAAATATAAAACACAAAATTTTATACTGGTTCACCATTAACTAGGCTACGTCCAGTCTATTCATTTTGAAGGATTTCACTAATTCAAAAACCTTGAATTACAACAATACCACTGACCCTCCAAGTCAGTCTTCTCAAACAATCTAACAATCCTAGACTTTTGAGGAAAAGAACCTTGAATCTAATTGCTAAGTAATCTGCTACTCCTTTTGACTCCTTCAGATTGTAGACTTTACTTCAACAACTTAGATCTAACACAAGGGAAGGAAAAACTTAGAGTGCTTGCTTATGGAAAGCGGATACTCACAATTGACCTCACTGAAAACTCAAGTATTTTGCTTTTGGAAGTGTATGATTCTCCAGTATTTTCGATACTGAGTCTTCTGCCTTGAGCCTCCTTTTATAGACGAATATTAGGGTTTCTTCCATGCTTAAGTTCGAGCTGTATCTTGCCAAATACTCTTGCAAAAATAACTTGGCCAATCGGGTTTCACTTAAATAAAAAACATATCATTTTAGCTCCAGATTTGCTTTCAAAAATAACTTTGGCCAATCCTGTCTTTAATTAGTTCTAGATCAAATCTTTCTTCCCACCAATAGCTTCTGAATTCCCACAAGACTTCAATTTATTTTTGTATCAAATCCTTTTAATACTTTGATCAAATTTAATCAAGTCTCCACTGATTATAATCATGATCAAATCTGAACCGTTTGATCTTCTGCTCATGTTCACATCTGGACCATACAAACTGATCTGCTGTGATCCTCTGATCTCAGCCAATACTGGACCACACGTTCTGATCTTCTAATCTTGGCCAATCACTGGAACATATAATCTGATCTGCTGTGATCCTCTGATTTCGACCAACACTGGAGCACATGTTCTGATCTTCTGATCTCATTTACTCACTAGGACATATAATCTGATCTGATGTGATCCTTTGATTTCAGCCAACACTGGACCACATGTTCTGATCTTCTGATCTAGGCCAACATTGGGCCATGATGCTTAAATCGGAACCATTGATCTGAACATTTTCCCTCTAATCTGGACCAATTCTGGACTGAGTGTGGATTGAGGTGAAATTAAATCTGGACTTATGATATTTTAATTTGGACAATTACCTTCTGATCTGGATCAAGTCTGGATTAAATCTGGACATCATTTCTTCTGGTCTGGACTTAGTTTCATACTCTGAACCATGCTATCTTCTGGTCTGGGCCAAATCTAGATTAAATATCTTGTTCTGGACCAATTAATTTATGCTCTGATTAAGTCTGGATCAAGTTTGGTCTAATTATCATTTCACGACCAGGCTATCTTCTGGATAGAATTAATTTTGGACCAAGTCTGACTTATGATACCTTCTGGTCTGGAACAAGTCTCCCTCTGGCAGGCTTCCTTCTGGTCTGGTCCAGGCTTCCTTATGGACTTTGCTTCCTTCTGATATGAGCCAGAAAAGATATCCTCTGATGGTGTTTTGACATCCTGGTGTATCCTTTGGTTCCTTCAGGATGCATCCTCTGGTACCTTCTAGATGCATTATCTGGTATCTTCTGGAGGTGTATCCTCTGGTCTGATTTTATGCTCTGGTAACTCATCTTCTGGTGGCATTTAATATAACAAATCTTAAGCACAAAATAAGATTACATGGAGTGCTTTTGCAAACATCAAAATCCTAAGTACTTAGAACCAATTTGGTTCCAACAATCTCCCCTTTTTTGATAATGACAAAACCTTAACTTATTTTGCTAGCTTATAACTCGAAGTACTTGAAATACTCCCCCTCAGACCAATCTCTCCCCCTAAGTCTAATAATGACTTTTTCTTCTCCTTTTCAACTCCTTCTTAAATCACTCTTTCTTTTCTTCTATTCTCTTCTCCTTTTCAACTCCTTCTCTTTTCATCTCTTTCTGTTTTATTTTTCTCTCTCCTTATTTCTTCTCCTTTTCAACTCCTTCTCTTTTCACTCTTTCTTTTTTCTCTCTTTATTTTTCTCTCTCCCTGTTTCTTCTCCCTTTCAACTTCTTCTCTTTTCATGTCTTTCTTTTTTGCTCGTCCTTTCTTTTTATCACTCATTTTCTACTTATTTCTCCTTTTTCTCTCTCTTTCCCCCTTTTTGTCATCAGCCAAAAAGAGTTGCTACTATTTTTGTATTTTTGTTTTCTTCTTTACAAATTACAGAAATTAAAAACAGAAAAGTAAAAAACATAAAGTAAAATTACAAGAAAATTAAACACTCCTAAGATGACTACTTGAGCTAGTCAGATATGGAGATAATGTTGAGATACTTCTTGATGAACTCGAACCTATCTTCAGGTAATGCTTTGGTGAAGATATCAGTCAATTGATGATCAGTGTCCACAAACTGGATGCTTAAAGTCCCTTTTTGAACATGGTCCCTAATGAAATGGTGTTTTATTTCAATGTGTTTGGCTCTATAGTGTAAGATAGGGTTCTTGGTTAGGTTTATGGCTGAAGTGTTATCACAGAACAAAGGGATATTGGTTTCAAAGATGTTGTAATCTTCAAGTTGATGTTTCATCCAGATTAACTATGAGCTGCATCCTGAAGCTGAAATATACTCAGCTTCAACTATTGACATGACAATGGTGCTTTGTCTTTTGCTTGACCAAGATATCAAATTATCACCTAAGATTGTGCAGTTGCCACTTGTAGTTTTCCTTTCCAGCTTGTCTCCAGCATAGTCAAAATCACAAAAATCTCTTAGTTTGTAGGTGGGGGTTTTCTTGTATAGCAAGGTAAGGTTGGTGGTTCCTTTAAGGTATCTCAAGGTTCTTTTGACATTAGTTAAATGGGATTCCCTAGGGTAATCTCGAAAACGGGCATAGACACAAACACTAAACAAAAATGTAAGGTCTAGAAGTAGTTAGGTAAAGAAGGGATCCAATCATACATCTGTATGTTTTCTGGTCTACCTTTTGGCTGGTTTCATCTTTCTCAAGTGAGCAGGTTGGGTGCACGGGGGTGGCCACAAGCTTACAGTCACCCATCTTGAACTTTTTGAGAAGTTCTTTAGTTTATTTAGATTGGTGAATGAGTATATCTGATTTACCTTGGTGAATCTGAATTCCCAGGAAGAACTTAAGTTCTCCCACCATGCTCATTTGGAACTCTGTCTGCATTAAGTCAGAAAACTCCTTGCACAAAGTGTCATTAGTGGATCCAAAGATGATATCATCAACATAAACTTGAATAATCAAAATATCATTTTTAATGGATTTCCTAAATAGAGTATTATCAATCTGGCCTCTATCAAATTTATTCTTAAGTAGAAAGTTACTAAGTCTGTCATACCATGCCCTTGGTGCTTGTTTTAAACCATATAAATATTTTTTAAGTTTAAAAACATGGTTTGGAAAATCAGAATTTTCAAATCCAGGGGGCTGTTTGACATAGACTTCCTCACTTATATATCCATTTAAGAATGCACTTTTAACATCCATTAGATACATAATTATATCATGATTAGCAGCAAATGATACAAGAATTCTAATTGCTTCTAACTTGGCCACTGGAGCAAAAGTCTCAGTGTAATCAATACCTTTCTGTTGACTATATCCTTGAGCTACAAGTCTGGCTTTGTTCCTTACCACTTCACCTTTTTCATTGAGTTTATTCCTGAACACCCACTTGGTTCTAATAATGTTTTTGTTTGTTCTGGATATCAGATCCCAAACATCATTCCTTTGAAATTCGTTCAGCTCTTCTTGTATTGCAAGTATCCAACCTTCCTCTGCCAAAGCTTCATCAACATTGCTTGGTTCAATTGTTGAGAGTAAACCAAACAGACTGGTTTCTCTACTTGATGATCTGGTCTTCAATGGTTCTACTGCACTGCCAATAATGAGAGTTTCTGGATGTGAAGACTTGTACTTCCATCCATTCTTTCCCTCTAACTTGTCTTTAGAGTCAGCATGTTCTTCTTCCTTGCTTTCATCTTTATCTTTCTCAGGTTCTGCTGCTGGTCCAACTTCTGGTTCCTGTGCCTCTGGTTCACCTGTAATTTCCTCATCTTGCTTTGACTTTTTAGAGTGAAACTATTTATCATCAAACTTAGCAAGACTAAACAAATCAATATTTTTAGAGTCAAGCTATTCAACCCTTTAACTAACAAAACATTTTTAATAGAAAGGGAAGAAAATTTGTTACCAACTGTTCCTGTACCAATAATCTGACCTTTCTGGTTTCCTCCAAAGGAAACTTTGCCTCCATTCTTCATAGTCAGATTCAGAAACATGGATTTGTCTCCTGTCATGTGTTTGGAGCATCCACTGTCAAGATACCAAGCTTTGTGTTGCTGATCAGACCTTGCTATTTCTCTGTCAGAATCAGAGTCAGAGTCAGAGTCAGACTTAGACTCAGACTCAACTTCTGTTTGAGCCATCAGAGCCAGTTCTGCTTCTGGCCTGTTTGAGCAGTTTCCTTGATTCTGCTTTGGTCGATAAACCATGTCCCTTTGATGATTCTGGAACAAGTTTTAGTTCTGGTATCTTTGGTGAATCTGGTGATTTTGATAACCTTGATGATTCTGGTGATTTTGGTGATTTGGATGAATCTGGTAATTCCTGTTCTGGTTTTGGTTCTAGTTCTGGTTCCAGTGCTGATTCTAATTCTGGTTCCAGTTCCTATGCTTCTGATACTGGTTCCAGTTCTAGTTCAGGTTCTAGTTCTTGTTCTGATTCTAGTTCCAGTTTTGATTCTAGTTCCAGTTCTGGTTCTGATTCTAATTCTGGTTCTGGTTGAGTTGACCAGACCTTCTTCTATCATACTCTGATTTCCTCTGTCTGGTTGTAGTAGGAACATAAACCTTCTTCTGCTTGTGCATTGCCAACATCCATTGTCAAAACACCATTGTTGGTGTCTTCTTCTGGTTGCTCAGAATATTTGCAATATAGACAATTTGATCTTTTGGTACCCTGAACTGATTGGGTCCAGGTTTGTTAGTTTTAACAGCTCTCTGATCTTGTTCAGATTTCACCATTGGACAAGATAATTCAGAGTGACCTTTCTTAGCACAAACAATGCATAAAATATCAGAATGAACAATTTTAATTTCTGTAAAACCAAGACCTCTCTTTCCAATGTTATTGTTTCCATAAATCATAGATGCATATTTACTTCTTTCCATTTCATTAGAAATAAAGTTTTGAAAAAATTGCTCATGCATATCAGATTCACAAACAGTTTTGGAAGTGGAACAAATATTACTTTTGAGAGTTTGGTTTTCAGATTTGAGTCTTACGACTTCAGTTTTAAAATCCTTGTTTTCAGTTCCATACTTAGAATTTTGATTCTTTAAAACTTGGACTTCTTTGGTCAGATTTTTCTTATCTTCCCTAAGAGTTTTCAGTTTTGAAGACATCTTATTATTTGCATTTAAAAAATCTTTTAAAGCCTCAATTAATTCAAATTTAGTGAGATCAGAAAATACCTGACTGTCTTCATCTACTGAATCTGTTCCAGAGCCTGAGCTGTATCCAGAACTTGAGTTGGTATGAGCCATTAGAGCCAGAATTGCTTCCTCTGATGTGCTTTCAGGCTTGCCTGAATGACTGCTTTGATCATTCTTCCTTCTACTTGCTTTCCTTCCTAAAACTGTGCATTTATAAAGTCCAAAAGCAAACCTGATGTGTGCCATCATTTCTGTTTCTGCCTCTTCTTCATCAGACGATTCTTCTTCTGATTCTGATGCATCCCAGGCAGCCATCAGACCCTTCTTTCTGAATCTGGAACATTTCTTGTGCTGTTTGCCTTTTTCCAGATTTGGACATTCTGACTTGATATGTCCAGGTTCATTGCATCCATAACAGATGATGCTCTTCTTTTCAGATTCTTCTTTTCCTTTGTTGTTATGTTTCTTCTTGGAGCCTATCCTCTTCCTGTTTTCCCAGATCTTAACCATCTGCTTGGTTAAGTAAGCCATATCATCACAGTCTCTGTCGCTATCCTCTGATTCTGGTGCTGCCTTTGCAGCTTTCTTCTGTTTTGACTTCAGGGCCAGATTCTTCTTCTTCTTTGGTTCATCTGCTTCTAGTTCTATTTCATGAGACTTGAGTGAGCTGATCAGATCTTCAAGTCTTAAGTTATTCAGATCCCTGGCTTGCTGAACTACAGTAACCATTGGTCTCCACTTGGTTGGTAAGCTTCTTAGAATCTTCTTGACATGATTTGCTGTTGTGTAGCTTTTCTTCAAGACCTTCAGTCCAGATATCAGAGTCTGGAATCTACAGAACATTCCATCGATGTCTTCATCATCTTCCATCTTGAACATCTCATACTGTTTGACCAATATGTTAGCCCTTGCTTCTTGAACCTGCTGGCTTCCTTCATAGGTCAGAACCAGACTGTCAAATATGCTCTTTGCTGTTTCTTTATTTGTGCATCTGTTAAATTCCTTGAATGTGATGGCACTGATCATGATGGTTCTGGACTTGTGATGCAGTTTGTATAATTTGCTCTGATCTGGTTTCATATCTTCCATGTCCAATTCTTTAGTTTGATCTCTTGGAACAGTAGGTGTAGTGTATCCTTTGACTACCAGCTTCCATAATTCAGGATCTTGAGATATGAATAAACTTTTCATTCTGTCCTTCCAATACTCAAACTTGTCTCCATCAAACAGTGGTGGTCTGTTGATGTTGCCTCCAAAATCATCTTTGGATTCTACCATGTTGTTGACCCCTTGGACCTTTCCTCAAACACTAGTTAAGTGCTTAGGCTTGAGACCGAGCTCTGATACCAATTGAAGGTGCAAACACGAGAAGAGGGGTTGAATTGTGTTTAACTAACTTGATTACTTTTTCTATTTTTGTAGTTTTATAACAAAACCTGATGTATGAATAAAATAGAGTTAGCAGCGGATATAAAGTAAATATAAACTACAGAATTTTATACTGGTTCACCGTTAACTAGGCTACATCCAATCCCTTCACTTTGAAGGATTTCACTAATTCAAAAACCTTGAATTACAACAACACCATTGACCCTCCAAGTTAGTCTTCTCAAACAATCTAACAATCCTAGACTTTTGAGGAAAAAAAACCTTGAATCTAATTGCTAAGTAATCTGCTACTCCTTCTGACTCCTTCAGATTGTAGACTCTACTTCAACAACTTATATCTAACACAAGGGAAGGAAAAACTTAGAGTGCTTGCTTCTGGAAAGCGGATACTCACAATTGACCTCACTGAAAACTCAAGTATTTTGCTTTTGGAAGTGTATGACTCTCAAGTATTTTCGATACTGAGTCTTCTGCCTTGAGCCTCCTTTTATAGATGAAGATTAGGTTTTCTTCCATGCTTAAGTTCAAGTTGTATCTTGCCAGATACTCTTGCAAAAATAACTTGGCCAATCGGGTTTTACTTAAATAAAAAACATATCTTTTTAGCTCTAGATTTGCTTTCAAAAATAACTTTGGTCAATCCTGTCTTTAATTAATTCTGGATCAAATCTTTCTTCCCTCCAATAGCTTCTGAATTCCCACAAGACTTCAATTTATTTTTGTATCAAATCCTTTTAATACTTTGATCAAATTTAATCAAGTCTCCACTGATTATCATCATGATTAAATTTGGACCATTTGATCTTCTGCTCACGTCTACATCTGGACCATACAAACTGATCTACTGTGATCCTCTGATCTCGGCCAATACTGGACCACACGTTCAGATCTTCTGATCTTGGCCAATCACTGGAACATATAATCTTATCTGCTGTGATCCTCTGATTTCGGCCAACATTGAACCACATGTTCTAATATTCTGATCTCGGCCAATCACTGGAACATTTAATCTGATCTGCTGTGATCCTCTGATTTCGGCCAACACTGGACCACATGTTCTGATCTTCTGATCTTGGCCAACACTGGGCCATGATGCTTAAATCTGGACCATTGATCTGAACATTTTCCCTCTGATCTGGTCCAATTCTAGATTGAGTCTGGATTGAACTGGAATTAAATCTGGACTTATGATATTTTAATCTAGACAATTACCTTCTGATCTGGATCAAGTCTGGATTAAATCTGGACATCATTTCTTCTGGTCTTGAATTAGTTTCATACTCTGAACCATGCTATCTTCTGGTCTGGGCCAAATCTAGATTAAATCTCTTGTTCTGGACCAATTATTTTATGCTCTGATTAAGTCTGGATCAAGTATGGACTGATTATCATTTCACGACCAGGCTATCTTTTGGTCATAATTAATTTTGGACCAAGTCTGACTTATGATACATTCTGGTCTGGAACAAGTCACCTTCTGGCAGGCTTCTTTCTAATCTGGTCCAAGTCTCCTTCTGGACTCTGCTTCCTTCTGATGTGGACCAGAAAAGATATCCTCTGATGGTGTTTTGACATCCTGGTGTATCCTATGGTGCCTTCAGGATGCATCCTCTGGTACCTTCTGGATGCATTATCTAGTATCTTCTGGAGGTGTATCCTCTGGTCTGATTTTATCCTCTGGTAACTCATCTTCTGGTGGCATTTGATATAATAAATCTTAAGCACAAAATAAGATTACATGGAGTTCTTTTGTAAACATCAAAATCCTAAGTACTTAGAACCAACTTGGTTCCAACAGTCCAGACTAGAAGGAAGGCTACTAGAGGGAGACTTGTTCCATATCAGAAGGAATCACAAGTCAGACTTGGTGCAGACTTTATTTTGACCAGAAGATAGCTTGGCAGTGATTATAAAATTTTGTCCAGACCTGAAGAAATGATTGTCCAGATTTAATTCAGATTCAATCCAGACAAGAAGATAGCATGTCCAGATCAGAGGATAAGTGTCCAGATCAAAAAGTTAAAATTCATGTATGAACCACATGTTCTGATCTTCTAATCTCGGCCAATCACTGGACCATATGATCTGATCTAGACTATTTTATGATCTTTTGATCTCAACCAACACTGGGCCATGATACTTAAGTTTGGACCATTTTACATTTATCCTCTGAAATTTATCATTTAATCTGGACATGAATTTTACCTTTTGATCTGGACACTTGTCCTCTGATCTGGACCAAGTCTAGATTAAATCTGGACAATCATTTCTTCTGATCTGGACTTGGTTTTATACTCTGAACCATGCTATCTTCTGGTCTGGACCAAATCTAAACCAAGTCATTTGTTCTGGACCAGTTATCTGAAGCTCTGATTAAGTCTGGACTGATTCTTATAATTACTACCAGGCTATCTTCTGGTCAGAATAAAGTCTGGATCAAGTCTAACTTATGATTCCTTCTGGTCTGGAACAAGTCTCCCTCTGGCAGGCTTCCTTCTGGTCTGGACCAGGTCTTCTTCTGGACTCTGCTTCCTTCTGATCTGGGCCAGGAAAGGTATCATTTAATGATGTTTTGACATCCTCTGATATCCTTTGGAGGTGTAACCTCTGGTGCCTTCTGGATGCATCCTCTGGTATCTTCTGCCTCTGGTGACTTCATCTTCTGGTGGCATCTTCTGCCTCTGGTGACGTCATCTTTTGGTGACATTTTATATAATAATTCTAAGTACAAAATAAGATTACATGGAATGCTTTTGTAAACATCAAAATCCTAAGTACTTAGAACCAACATGGTTCCAACAAGTTTTAGTTAATCTATTAAACGTGATATTTAAAGACTTGAAAGTAAATAGATAAGGGAAGGAATATAACACACAGATATATCCTGGTTCACCCAACTTGGGCTACGTCCAGTCCTCACAACTGTGAGATTTTCAACTAAGTGCTTTAAGGCAAGAACTCTCTTGACTTTTACACTAACTTTCTGCAAATCTATCTCGATCTGTTACAACCAATACCTTTCATTCCAGAAAGGAGTTTTTTTCACTGATCTATCCTTCAATCTTTACAAGGATTTTCACAACTTCTCAAGACTAGTTTTTACTCACTTTGTCTTGAGATTACAATAGAATGATAAAGTGTTTTGATAGAATCTAAATATCCTCAACTTGTGTTTGAGTATTTGATTCTGATCTTTGGAACTGAGAGTGGTTTTAGAACACAATCGTGATTTGATGTTGCAATTTCTAAGAGCTGGACAGAACTTAGCGAAATGTATGAAAACTATAGAAACTCTTGAATCTGATTTGTGAATAATGGAATGATTGCTTTGTTCAGTTCTGTTTGTTGCCTATATCTTGAGTTCTCTTTTATAGATTCAAAAAGTGCTTTTGACAGCTCATTTGCCTGTTGGGAAAGCTGGCTTGTCCTTTGTCAGTGATTAGGTAAGAGCAGGTCAAAAAGCAAGAACGTTCTTCATTCTGCTTCTAATGTTCAAGAGCAGAGTTGGTTCTTCCTTTGTGTTGCAAATGAGTCTTGATCATAGTGACGCGTATTTTTGACTTTTAAATTATAGGGATCCTTTGGAGGTATTTTCTGGTATCCTATGATGATGTCATCTGGAGGTATCCTCTGGTGACGATTTCTGGAGGTATCCTCTGGTGACGTCATCTGGAGGTATCTTCTGGTGACGACTTCTGGAGTATCCTCTGGTGACATCAGAATGTTGTCCAGAATGTTCATGGATTTTCATATTCGATCTTGCTTCTCTCAACTGATTTTGTCTAAGTTTATTGGTACCTATCTTGATTAATACACTCAAGCACACTTATTAGGTACAAAAACATGCTTTAGAATCATAATTATAATTCTTAATTAATCTTTGTTTATCATCAAAATTATTTAAGTTGAAGTTTTGTCTCAACATATAATAGGTCAACTGTAATTCTGTCAAATAAAAGAGAAATTGACACTAATTTTTCACTTTAAGTGTTTTCTTGTTCCTCTTTCACGGAAAAAGGTGATTTTTTACTCAGAATCACTCATGTACTTTTTTTCCTTGTTTTAATCTAAATAAGTTATTTCTACACCTATTAGATTTTTTTTCTGTGTTTTTTTGGGAGATTTTGTCATCTCAGATAGGCGTTTGTTTGTTTGATTTTCCGTTTTAGTGCGGTGTTCATTTGATTTTCCATCTTATTCCGGTGTCCATTTGCTTTTCCGTTTATTTGTTTAATTGAATGTTGTGAGTATATTTTGAGATTCATCATTTTCGATTTTAACGATGTTAAATTTGTGTTTATATCTGATGTACTTTAGTAATTTAAATAAATGAATATCATTTTCTTTTGTAAAAAAGTATATAATATTCAACTGACAAATATCAATATTGATAAGTTGAAAGCTATCCCGAATTTAATCATTTGACCTACTTCAAAATAAGATATAAGTATCTAGTATGCAGCAGATCTTTGAACAATTTATCCTGTACCCACACAATTGTACCTATACCTCCACAAATTTTTAAAAATGTCAAATATACCTTTAATTTTTTTTTTACTATTTTACCAATTCAAATTCACTTTTTTTTACCTTTCAAAGATTTTCGAGAAAAAAAAAATTTCGGTACGTAAAAGTTTTTCCTGAAAAACTTGGTAAAATTAACACTACTGGAAAACATGTGAGAAAGTTTTTCAGTAACTACCGGAAACCTTTCTCACAAGTTTTTCGGTTCCAATTTTTTTTTTAATTTTTTTTAAACTACCAAAAAACTTTTTATATTTTATAAGGATAAAAGCGTTATTTCTTTGCATTTGTGTGAGTAAAAATAAAATGTGAAGGGTATGAGATAAAATTTTCCAGACCTTTCATCTTACACCCAATGGAAATCATGTGGGCCTCAAAGCCCATGCCAAACTAACAATTAATTGCATATGAATGTTCTGCCATAGTTAATGCGGAATGCTGGATTGCTCTTCAATTCCTTTAAATACCTAATCACGTTTTCTTTTTCTCATAATCAAAGAATTCTACATCACATTATATATAACAACCAACAACCATCAAAACATCATCCAACAACCATCAAAACATCATCCAACAAAGTAGTAGTAAACAAAAGATGCCACGAATTCCGAGGTACATCCATTATAGAAAGAGAGATGATAACGATTCATCCTCCGACGACGATAGGGATTTTCATTTACCAGATTCACGTTCCGAGTCCTTTCGTAAGTTATCTCGAGAAATTTCCGCAATTATGAGGACTACTATGGGCATGGTGGAAACTCCAGAAGCGTATGTGTATAAGATTGGCCTTCCAGGATTGAAGAGAGAGGAAGTGGAAGTAGAGATTGCAGATGATTGGGTTCTTCTTATAAGAGGAGAGAAAAGCCGTGAGAGAAAAGATGAGAACGATCGTTTGGAGCCAAACTTTGGAAAGTTTAGGAAGAGACTTATAATGCCTCGAGATGCTAAAATGCATAAAACGAAGACAAATATGGAGAATGGCATTCTTACTGTAACCGTTCCTAAATCTATTTAAAGAATGGTGGGTGGAATTGTCTATCCTTTTTCCTCAATCTATTGAGTTTCTTCTTAAATTATGAGTGAATTTAATATTATATATATTACATTATTTCTACAATAGGGATCACAATTAGATTCACATGGAGTATTGACAAAAAATCCTCACATAATGTGTATAGGTAGGAAGACGAATAATTACGGCAAAATTAAACGGGTATGAGTTACCCGCCCCGCAGTTATATATTATTATTATTATTATTATTATTATTGGATGTGTTTATTTAAGCTTAAATAAAAATGATTTTTGTTTTAAATAATTTAAAAATTATTTTTTCGAGATTTTTGTAAAATGATTTTTAATCTGTTTGTATATAATTTTATAAAAATGATTTTTTTAAAATTACAAAATGACCATAAAGGACATAAAAATGATTTTTAAGAAAATATGTTTGTTTGAAAAAATATTTTATAAATACACGATTTTTCTAAATACATATATGTCCATATACTCTGTTATGCATCTTTATCTCCCCTCCAATCTCTATCTAGTATCTCTCTCACTCTATTATCTCATGTTTCTCTACCTCTCCTTTTTATTCAAAGCAAATCAATGAATTTAGGTCTTCTATTTTATAATTTTAGGATCTTTCTAAAAAATAAACATATAAATAAATCATCACGAAAATATGCTAATAATAGATTTTGGAGGTTCTGTTTTAATTTTAAACATTGGGCACTTAATAAAAAAAATGCAATTTTAATAATTAAAAAAATTAAAAAATAAATAAATTTTAGTCCATATACACATATCAAGCTACATGATACTCTGTCCATACCAATTTACATATGCTTTACCCATACCAATTTTTTAAATTAATCACAACAATAGCGATTGACACTTGAGTACCCAAAGAACAAGGGTACGGATATTAAAGTTGATACCCACGAGATTACAGACACGAACACGAGTATTTTTTTAAACTGCAGGTACGGGGATGAGTACTATACTATCCTATCGAAACCCTACTCGTTGCCATTTCTAATAAGAATAATACAAACGTATATTATTTGTTAAAAAAGAAAATTGAAAAGTATAATAGTATATGTATCTCATACAACTATTTTAATATAATTCATACAAGTTGGACTAATCCCTATATATGAACAATATTAAGATTTTGTTAACATTAATCCCTGTATATTGTCAACTTGATCATTATATTTTGGCTTCTTCCATTTGGACTAAAAATATTTTTCATCACAATATATAGCATTTGCACACAAAACTCTTCCATGCATGTGGGATGTCAGCAGGTCTTACCGTAAATTCCTTATTTGTTTCTCTACTGTTAAATGCAGAGTGAAGAAAAATTATATGAAAATTAAAAGTAAAATCAGGTTCTTTGTTGCAGCAAGTTTCTCAAACCATTTAAAGTGGATGATATTTAGCCCTTTTCATCTGAATAGATACAAGTGTGGGCTAATGAGAAAATTACATGCTTATAAACTGAATTAATATTTCTATTGTTCAATTGCTTTTCTATTCAAAGCTAATGAGAAAATCGTCCCTATTTTGCATAATGTCCAAGACATCATTAAGTAAGGGTAAACCACAATTTTAATCCTCGGAAGTGCATAGTGTTATCACTTGTGTTTAGGGTAGTCAAAAATTCAAATTAGTCTTTAAATTATCAAAACGTTAGTCAGTTTAGTCTTAATGTTATAATGGTTATAGACTATTTTAACAGTAAGTCGTACCTTTAAATGACTTTTATAATAATAAATTGTATTTTTCATGGACTATTTTGATAATTCGAGTATTAATTTGGATTATTAATATCCGAGTGACATAAATATATTTGTAAAAATATACTAATACACAAATTTTAAAAAATAATTACAATAAATTTATTCGTCATTTTTTACAACAAAAAATGATAGTTACATAGGAGATACCAACTCAATAAGATTAAGAATATTACAGTAACATGTTCTATACTAAAAACACACACTTATCATAAAAAAAACTCTATTTATATTTAACAATCATATTTAAAACTTGCGCCGTATCATAGTCTAAATTGATATTTGATTTAGGGGTGAGATAGACAAAATTAAAGTAGATCAATCATAATTTTACAAAAATTATTATTTATAACTTTTGTAAAACCACAGCAGCACAAAATTAAACATGCACTTAGTGATAAAATTCCATCATTCAGGTTCATTCAATTGGGATCATAACCTCATTCGTCCTAAACATCGGAATTGTCCTCCAAGGTGGATTATATCTCCCCAACAAAAAATCCCCAACAATCTTGAAACCATCTTTCTCCAAACTCAAACTCAACTTCTCCACCTTCTCCTTCACAACATCATCACTAGCCACTCCTCCAAACTTCACCACTCCATAAACCCTCTCACCTTCTTCTCTTATCACAATCCTCTCATCAATAGGCTTAGGTGCCTCTTCACCTTTTCCATACATAGAAGGCAGAGTAAACATCATCGTCACCGTCATATTCTTCTCATCACCATTCTTTGTAACGACGGGTGCGGTCATAGCAATCTTTTCCGGTAAAGTTGTTTCCTTTGTGATAACTGGAGAAGTCATAGCGATTTTTTGAGGTTTTGAGTTTAGTTTAAAGCCACCATCTTTGTTTCCATTGAATTGTGATGGATTGTAGGTTACTTGAGCTACTACAGATGGTGCATATTTTCGGATTTCGTAGTTTTGTGTAGATTTTATAATGGCATATTTTGGTGTTTCAACTCCAATTCTTCCAAATACTAAACCCATTATTGATTGAGAAATGGAAAAAGGTTAAGATTATTTTAAGACTTAAGAGGTTTTCTATGGTTTGTAGAAGTGGCATTAAATTCTTTATATAGAAGATAATAAATATAAAATGAAATTAGACATGCAAAAGGGATGGAAGAGTTTGTTTGGTAGTGTTGAAAAATCTATGAGTTGAAATGTCTCTGAGTTTTTTGTTTGAATATAGAAAGTTAGCAAAGTAAGACTTTGGTTGGTAAAAGAAAAAATGAATGGATGTTATTAGCCCGACATGCCATGCATTCATGGACTCCGTTTATCCACGATCCACTACAATGATTTGGGTGTTTCTTGGTGTTTGCGTGTCGGGGATAGACTGAATTACTGGGATAAGCAAGTCTCTTTGGGTCGGTTTTGATCGTGATTAATTTTATTTATAGGTTGGGTTGAATTTTTACCCAATAATTTTTATACGAAATTCAAACTAAACTTGAGTTCGATTCTTGGGCTCCAAAGAGATTTTTTTAAAAATATTTAAACAATGTAATTAATTTTTTTACAAGTAATTTTATTAAGTTCTAATACTTGAATGAGGATTGAAATGGCGTTCTAGTCTAGTCTACACCGCTTCCATTTCCATGTGTTATGGTGGAAACTAATTGGTTCATGGCAATTTGGTTCAACAAATTGCAAAGTGTGTGAACACTTGAAACTTGAAATTTGAAATCTGGTCTTCTTTGATTTTTCTCTTGGATGAAATATTTCAATTTGAATTTGGTAAAAAACACAAAGCATCAATGTTGGCGTCCAAAGATTATTTTCACAATTATTTCAAGTGTTTGAACCCCATTATCTCTTGATGAAGCAACCAACTCAGAAATGTTCGGACATTTCGCTTGAGTTTTGCTCAATTTGGACAAGTTACAATAGTTGAGAGATCACATTCTTGTTGAACATTAAGGGTATGCATATTTTGTTTACATTGATTATGAAAAATTATCTTTATATTGTGATGTTGGGAATTTCATAGACAATTGTCAAAAAAAATTTAATGGTCATGGAATAGCTCAATCTATTGAAGATGTTGCAGTTGCAAAGAAGTATGTCCATTAAAACAACGTTTCTCCAGACAAAGTTTAAACCAAATGCACACACAAAGATATTGAGGGTAATAGTGTTCATCGTGTTGTTAACTTTTCTTTTATTGATCATATTCCCTAACGTTGATCTAGGATGCACCATTATTATTCAAAAATTTTCTCACTCTGACCGGAAAAAAATTGATTAAAACCGTGAAGAAGCTTCTGACTCAGACTCAGATGATTATGGGGAATCGAAAACTATTCCAGAGACACACGAGGAATATGATCTACAACCTACACATTGTCCTAAAAAAACAATTCATTAGGTCTTTGGTTCAAACTTATCTAATTTAGCTAACACAAATCATTTACAAAAGGATTATCAATACTCAAATATGTGTATTAATGGTTGTTGAAGTGATGCAGTGTTAGATGAGAATATTATTCAAAATCATCAAATCTCTTATGATTTGAAACTCAACTCAAAGGTTATAGTGATGAGTATGACATATCCAAATGTTATTGTTAGTGATGATAATTTACATCCGATGATTGCTTAAGACATAGAGATATTGCGGGATTTAAAAAAAAAATAGAGATGTTAATGAATCAAATTGTAGAGATGAAGTGAAGGCAACAAATTACCTCACTGCTAATGAAGAGCCCTTTACGGATGTGATTTCTAAGGCAAACCAAAAGAATATGCAGAAAGACGTTATAATATATAATTTCCACCAAAGAGACAGAAAATGTAAATAATTTAAGAAACATTTTTTACATTTTTTTTTCTTTTTTTTTTCTTTCATGGTTTAAGTTTATGTCCTCCAATTATTTTTATTTTCTTTTCAATAAATTTGTAGCTTAAAAAAAATTAATACTTGAAATACTTCAAATACAACCTACAAACACAACAAAACACATAAAAACAACTAGATTAATAATAAACTAGCATGGAGCACGTGCCAAACACGGATAATGAACTTTAAAATAATAATTTGTACGTATAATTGGGTTTAAGAATACAAATATTTATAAATTTTAATTTCATTGTAACACATAAGAATTCAAAATCTTTAAAATAATTGATTTGAAATTTAATTAAATTGAATTGAATTTTTTTCTTCTTATGGATTATATGTTGTATAAATATATTGGATCTGAAATACATATTGTGGAATTTTTTTAATTAAATATAAAAAAAATGTATAATTGATTCTAATATAAGGTTTTTTGTCGGAGTTTTAATATTATACGGTTGAAAAGTCTTTTACATAGTTATTTTTCTGTCTATCAGTGTTATTTTCTGCAACGAGTCTCTATATCTATCGATTATGTCTTGTTCTTCTTATTTTCTACGTCATTGTTGTTTTCTAAAGGTTACTTGGTTCATCTTCTTTACAAGTGTTTAGATATGCATTTTTTATTGATACAACCTCTAAGACTCTGGTTCTGCATAAGCTCCAAATTTGTCTTCAACTACCCATGTGTCTTTTGAGTGTATTCAGAGTTCTCACAACAAACACTTTTTTTTTCAATTCTTGTTGTGTCTCTATTACCTTTAAATTTCATTACGTTAATTGGCGAATTTTATGTTTTTTGAAAATTATGTTTTTTTAGTTGTAGATTTGACGGCTAGTGATTATTGAAGGTGCAAACATGAGAAGGGGGGTTGAATTGTGTTTGTACTACTTGAATTCTTTTTCTGTTTTTGATGATTATTTGAAATCTAAAATATAATCAAGTAGAGTTAGCAGCGGATAAAGTAAAATAAACAACACAAGGATTTATCCTGGTTCACCATTAACTAGGATACATCCAGTCCCTTCAACTTGAAGGATTTTTGCACTAATTCAAAACCTTTGAATTACAACAGTACTACTGACCCTCCAAGTCAGTCTTCCCAAACAGTCTAACAATCCTAGACTTTTGAGGAACACAACACCTTGACTTCTCAAGTCAAGTCTTCTCCTACCAATCTGACAACCTCAGATTGCAGAAGGAATTACAACACCTTGAATCTAATTGCTAAGTCACCTGCTACTTCTTCTGACTCTTCAGATTGTAGACTCTACTTCAACAATATAGATTTAACACAAGGGGAACGAAAACAAGAGTGCTTGCTTCTGGAAAGCTGATACTCACAATTAACCTCACTGAAAACTCGAGTGTTTGCTTCTGGAAGTTTATGACTCTTTTACTGATTTTCGATACTAAGTCTTCTGCCTTGAGCCTCCTTTTATAGATGAAAATTAGGGTTTCTTCCATGATCAAATTCGAGTTGTATCTGTCTAGATTCTCTTGTAAAAATAACTTGGACATTCCTGTTTCACTTAAATAAAAAACGTATCTTTTTAGCTTCATATTGCATTTGAAAATTCTGTTGACCAATCTTGTTTGTTTTAATTTCAAACCATATCTTTTTAAGCTTCAGTTTGCATTCGAATTTCTTCAAGTCTTCAGTAATTTTTTAATCAAATCCCCTTAATACTTTGATCAAATTTCTATCAAAATTTAATCAAGTCTTTTTCTTATTTTAATCAAGTCTTCATTAATTTTCATGATTAAAATCTGGACCGTTTGATCTTCTGATCTCGACCACATCTGGACCATATAATCTGATTTGCCCCAATTCTGTGATCCTCTGATCTCGGCCAACACTGGACCACATGATCTGATATTCTGATCTAGACCAACTTCTGGATCAAGTCTGGATTAAATCTGGACAATCATTTCTTCTGATCTGGACTGAATTTTATGCTCTGAACCATGCTACCTTCTGGTCTGGACCAAGTCACTTGTTCTGGACCAGTTATCTTCTGCTCTGGACCAAGTCTGGATTAAGTCTGGACTGATTCTTATAATCACTACCAAGCTATCTTCTGGTCAGGATTAAGTCTGGATCAAGTCTAACTCATGATTCCTTCTGGTCTGGACCAAGTCTCCCTCAGACAAGCTTCCTTCTAGTCTGGACCAGGTCTCCTTCTGGACTCTGCTTTCTTCTGATTTGGACCAAGAAAGATATCATCTGATGATGTTATTTGACCTTTGATGACATCCTCTGGAAGTGTATCCTCTGGTGCCTTCAGGATGCATCCTCTGGTACCCTCTGGAAGCATTATCTGGCCTAACCTTCTGGTGACATTTCTATCCTCTGGTTGCTTCCTCTAGATGTATCATCTGGTGGTGTCATCCTCTGATTTTACACAGCTTCTGATTTGTTCTTCTAAGTCAAAATACTATTTACATAAAATACTTTTGTTAACATCAAAATTCTAAGTATAGAACCAACTTGGTTCCAACAATTATGAGATTACGAAATGTTATTATGAGATTCAGAGCTTCTGATATTACGTTATTTGACATCTATTGTTTATTCAAAAATTTGTATATGTTATTAGGATTTAATTACCTTAGAATTAAGGTTATTTATTTTGCTACCGATTTTGGGAATTTCAATATGTTGTGATTAAATTTATCACTCAATGACTCAAATTTGTTGAATCACTTATTGAATCATAACATATTTTTATATAACTGATGATTATGAATCACTTATTGAATCATCACATATTTAAAATAAAAATTATTGAACCACCCTTCTTAGGAGGTATTGCTATTGCAAATGAAAACTTCAATTCTTTAAGATTAATGTTCATTCGTATAAGCTATTAAACAATAATAATTTAAATAATAAATTTTTGTTATGCACCGATTAAAATTATTGTAAAGTTAGTTAGATTGACTTAATTGTTAATTTTATTAATATTTTAAATAATGGTATGAAATTTGCTTATTTTCTTAAATTTATACACTGCATTAATTAATCGTTAACACAAGCTATCGACTATTTATTTTTGGAGGAGGAGGAACAAGTATTATGCTCCCTATGAAAAAAATAACTATTAGTACCTTTTAAGAAGAAATTATTTTTCATAGGGAGCATAAGAAGGGAAGAGAAAGATTGTATCATGTAGTGGTAGAGAAGACAAGGATATAAAACATGTTTTTTGTCCAGAGTGTCAAGGTGCTGGTCTGATCGTTGCAGATGGGTTAGAGTTCCCACAATTTTTTTCCTATGTCCCAGGTTTGTTCATTACATACATAATCCTTTCTTAATCCTCCATTTTATATAATCTCTTTTCCCTTTTGGCTTTCTTTGAGTATTGATATCTTAATTTTAGGTTAATATTTTCTAGCGTTAAAAAAAGTTTATTTGGGAATAATAATATTTGCGCAAATCTTCAGATTGAAATTAATGATAGGTCAAAAACGAAACCAATGGATCAAGAATCCTGAAGATTTTATTTCTCTGTTCCATGTTGTGTCTCCCTCGTCCAATTTCCATCCGGCATCTGCAGTACATACTGGAGGTGGGTGAAAGTTCTGCAGCCCAATGCATTAGTGGCTTTACTGCTTTGGATGTTCCTCCTCCTCGAGGCCCACTTTGGTACATCAAACTTCAATTCTCTGTGTGACACATAAACTATGACACTTCTTGAACAAAAAGAAAAATACACTATATGACATTTTTGTCTTTTGATTTTGATGCATTATATTTGATAATAATCACTTAATGGCATTTGCATAAATGTAGGATCCTTGGAGATGTCTTCATGGGGTGCTATTGATTATGGTAAACTCAGAGTTTGATTTGCCCAAACAACATAAAGAATATGCTCGTGCCTTGTAGAATGCCAAACCTTTATTTGCTTGTAGTTTTTATTTATTTACTAAAAAGATTAGTATAAATGAACAAGAATTATAAAGGAAATGAGCGACCTCGGTATTGGACATTGGCAAATAGTTATTTGCTAATAGTTTGTATAACTTTGCAATTAAAATGAGCTTCATTGGGGTTGTGTTGTGTATATATCAAATTAATATTCTTGCAGTCCCTCCCCCCTACTATTATCATATGTATCACTAGTGTTATGGGCCTCTACACAATATACATATGCTTAGTGGGAATTATACCATGCACCCCTACCCCTACCCCTAAACCTCCCAGCCCCCCATTTGACGTAAAATGTCCAAAATACCCCTCCTTTCACTATAACCCTAATCCTCCCACGCCCCCAAATTTCAGTCTTCCAAAATAGCACATTCGGAACCTTCAGAAGTTTAACTTTGTCTCTTTCCATCTTCAGAAACCCAGAAAAGTAAGTAACATTTTCTGAACTTTACAAACCTTCGAATAATTTATTTCCAGTTTTTTAAGCTTCGAAACTTTGGGATTCATCCAAAGTTTCGAATGGTTTCTGTATTTCCAGAGTTTAAAGCTTCGAAACTTTGGGATTCATCCAAAGTTTCGAATGGTTTCAATATTTCCAGATTTTGCCAGCTTCGAATATTTCAGAATCAGCGAAAGTTTCGAAAGGTTTCTGATTTTCCAGATGTAAACCTCGAAAGTTTGGCATTCAACCAAACTTTCGAGTCCTCGAAACTTTTGTATTCATATAGACATTCGAAACTTTTTGAATTTGTATGTGGATTTCCCGATTCTGGACCTCGAAGGTTTCATGTTCGTCCAAACATTCGAAATTTTTCCAGAATTTAAACTTCGAAGGTTTGGTGTTCATCCAAACTTTCGAATCTTTTTCAGAATTTTCACGTCGAAGGTTTGGTGTTCATCAAAAGTTTTGAAACGTTTCCAGAATTTGCACTTCGAAGGTTTGGTGTTCATCCAAAGTTTCAAAGAATTTCCAGAATTTGCACATTCGAAGGTTTGGTGTTCATCCAAACTTTCGAAACTTTTCCAGAATTTGCACATTCGAAGGTTTGGTGTTCATCCAAAGTTTCGAAAATTTTCCAGATTTTTCCAGATTTTTCATATTTTCCAGACTTTCCAGATATTTTTTGCAGACTTTTCCAGATTGTTCATCCAAATTTTCCAGAATTTCCAGATATTTTTTGCCCATCTGATTTTTCAGATTTTGCAGATGTGCCAAATTTTCCAGATTTTGCAGATGGTTCAGATTTTTCAAATTTTCCATATTTTTTCAATTATCGATATATTGATATAACATTAACTAAATTTTGCAGTGCCTAGAACCAGAGGTGCGTTTGGACAGATTATTCGCAGTATTGCGGATAGAATTCCGCCTACATCATCACACAGACGAAAGAATGAAGCCAACTGTCGTAGTAGATGCGAGGATGTTCAACAGGATGTCCCTGAGCCTGAGCATGTTCAGGAAGATGAGCATGCACATATGGAGTATGAGCCTGCTGAACATGAGGTTGGTGCTGATGAGGTTGGTGTTGATGAGGTTGGTGCTGATGAGGATCAGCACTCCGGTTTCCCTGGAGGATCAGTGGATCCATCTGTGCTGACACAGTACGAACACCACGTGGCACGTAAGATATGGGAAGGAGAGGTAAATGTTAATTAATTAATTAATTTTTTAACTAAGTATAATTTTTTTTATACTCGGTACATTCCTTCATTAATTATGAATAAATATTTATTGATATGTTATTTATTTAATTACTTGTAGGATCGTGGCTCGTTGAAAGTGATTACCCATGGTTTGAAACTGAAAAGGTTTGCGGAAGTTCATATACCAGAAGCTGTACAACATTGGATAGGAGAATTTGGGCTGTTACATTTGTCTTCCGCTTACTTGACGATGGCTGATGCTGGTCTGATATCCGCCTTTGTGGAAAGGTGGCATAGGGAGACCAGCTCGTTTCATTTGCCATTCGGAGAGATGACCATCACGTTAGACGACGTCGCCACTCTCCTTCTTATCAAACCACGTGGTAATTTTTTTGATGCACCACTGAACATGAATACTAATAATGCTGTGATGGTTGCACATGAGTTACTAGGAGCCACTTGGGAGGAAGCTGCTGCTGAGATCAACTACAACAAGTGTGCACAGTATAGGTTGCAGTGGTTGGCGATTTATATCAGCCTTTAATTCAAGCTAACATGTATTAGTATGCTGCCAGAACTTATCTATTGCATTTAGTTGGTAGCACCATTTTTGCTGACAAAACACACACTCGTGTGGAAGAAAAATATGTTAGTTTGTTTGCTGATTTAGATCGTTGCCAGGATTTTGCATGGGGTGCTGCTGCATTGGTTGTGCTATACGACAACCTGGGAGATGGAGCCGTTCATCACACTAGACAGCTGGGGGGTTACATGACCCTATTACAGGTATTTGAATTTATTTATTTATTTAGTTGTGTTATTTATTTATTTAATTATTTAGTTGTTTTGTTTTTTATGTTATTTGGTGCAGTGCTGGATTTACGAGCACTTTCCTAGGATCTGTAAATGCGGTGATAGTGGAACGGTTCCTGCACATCTTCCAAGAGCATGTAGGTGGATTGCAAAACACGCAGTTGAAGGTGGACTGATGACATATAGGCGGAGACTTGACTCTATGTTGCTCGATGATGTATTGTTTACACCATATGATGATGATCGAGCTAATCATCCTTTTGTCTCGTCTTCGATGTTCTCTGGATACCTTCGATGGGCAGGAGTTTCAGTTCCATATTTGCCAAAGCGATGTCTACGACAGTTTGGTCGTATTCAGTGCATTCCGCGTGACATTCCTCAGATGCCTAGGAGTATAGATTGGGAGTGGCAGAATAATGTTAGATCATGTATAGCTACATTCCGGAGACTATCTCCTCTGGTGACATTTCCGGGAGAAGTCACTGCAGACTACTTTGCATGGTACCTTAATATTTCACATCCTCTGATCCTCCCTCCACCTATTGATGCTCATTCCAGTACACCTTTTGATGCTCCACTTTCCAGGTCACCTACTGCTGCACACGATCCCCAGATTCCATCATCATTGCAAGTGTTGGTCCATCATCGGAACAAGATCGGCTAGCATCTGAGCTTATACGTAGGGGATTACTGTGTGTAACTCCATTTGGTGAAGCTCATAATATATTCACTGAGTTAAGCAGACTCTTTCCAGGAGACGATTAGTTATTGTGTGTTGCCATTAAATTGTAATAATATATTTTTATATTAATATATATTTTTATATTAATATCTATTTTTTTATATCCATTAAAGTTCAACTTGTTACCACATAACCATAAGTAAATTATAATTTCTAAAAGTTCAAACATAAATCTTTATAATAACTAAATGTCTAAAAGTTTAAACATATAATCTAATCTTGACTTAATGAAATACAAGATGATTTGTCAAATAATGGATCAATGTGTTCCCAATGCTTAATACGTTCTACATAAGCTATTTGCCATGTCTTTGCACAATCACTACAAAAGTCTTTCCATTTTTGTGAGGTAGGTGGCAACGGACAATCATACTTCAATTTGATATGAAAAGTAAAATAGTAAACATTAATTTATCTAAACAAGCAAATATTATTATTAAACATTGCTATGGATCATAAAACTTACCTGTACCCAATGACTTTCATTGATGAATCCAATTGCTATTAAATGATTAAGAGAATAATCTTTCGATTGGTCCTTTATTCAGCGGAAAGAATGTCATATTCAGATTACACGACAACGATACCAATATGACATTATATCTTGTTGCAATCACATAACCTAAATCTGGTATAGTCATCCTTATCTTTTCCTTGAGCACCCAATCTAGAAATCATCAACGACTTCTGCACGGTTTCAACGTTGTCATCGAAAACTTTGGAATAAAGGTCTTTATGTAAATTAATCTCTTTCTCCAATTGTGTTCGAACTAAAGGCCAAGATTCTTCTATCCAACCTAACAACGCTCCAACGGTGCGATACCCACAATTTCTATCAGGCTCAACATCTATTATGTCCTCGATATACGGATGAATGAATGTAGGAAAATGTATCTTAGATAATTGCCTTGCAGGACGCTGTGATGATTGACTTGCAGGACGCTGTGATGATTGACTTGCAGGACGCTGTGATGATTGACTTGTAAGATGCTGTGATGATTGACTTGCAGAACGTTGTGATGATTGAGTTGCAGGACGTTGTGATGATTGCCCTGCAGAACGCTGTGATGATTGATTTGGAGATCCATGAGATGCATCGACATACTCCCAATATGATGGATCACGAGGATTATCAAATTCTTTTCTCCTTTTAGCACCTCCTTTGGTTCTCACTTTATCAGGTGGTGGAACCATTGTTGTTGTTTGTGGAAATACAAGTTCACACACCTTTGCTCTGAATATCCTTTGACCAACAATATCTTGTTTCTTCATGTATGCCTTCATTGCTTCCAACTCTTCTGAAAAATCATAATCTGATAAAGATTCTTCATCCTCCAATTCTTGCTCAATGCTTAATTTCCTCCAAAAAATATGAATGCTATCTAAGGGAATAACATTACCAGACATCTGCAATTTTGCCAGCTCACAAGCACATGGTAATCCATGAGTTGTTTTGATTGAGCAACCACATTTTGTTTTGTCAGTACCTACAATCTTCACCCTCTTCAATTGTTTGTCAATAATTTCAAAACATTTCTTTGCCACACAATGATGTAATCTCTGATAGAATGGTGAATTATACCCATGCTCCACATCGAGAATAGATTTATGAAAAGTTGATTTGAGGCTACACAATTGGTTCTTCAACATCATATTCACAGCATCCTAATTTTTACACAAGTCTCCCTTACTAGTCTGCAACATGTTTTTTAATCTCCAATGAGCAGACTCCGCTCTACAAATAAATTAAATAACACAAATTAAAAAAAATCACATAAATCACTAAATCATTTTTCTAAAACAATACAAATCATTATTTAAAAATACCTGTTGGTCGTTGTGTTCCCTAAATGCATCACTCTGTTCGTCCAAGCCATGACAAATCTTTCTTTGTAAGGTGTCAACCATGAATCTTTAACATAATCAACAAAAAGAATAATATCCGCACACACTAGCTCAAAGTGTTGCAAGTGATGATCATACTCCTCCACACTAGCCGAAAATACAATTTTTTTCCATAAATCCATTACTTCATCTTGTCTATCCTTACTCACATATTGTTTGCATCTTGCCCCAACATTTTTTTCAATATGAAAACGACACAGCAAATGAATTGAAGTAGGAAATACAACACCAATAACATTCATCATGGCAAGATCTCTATCCGTCACAATAACTTTAGAAATTAAATTTTTAGATACGAACAGTTGTCTTACCTTTTGAAATGCCCATATGAAGTTATCTTGTCGCTCTTGTTCTAAATAGGCAAATGCAACCGAAAATGTCAAACCAGTAGATGTTACACCGACAACTTCAAGCAACGGTAACCGATATCTATTTGTTTTGTATGTGCTATCACATATCAAAACAAAATGAAACGTGTTCAACAGCTTTATACAATCAGGATGCGTCCAAAATATATCTCTTAGAACATCTGAATTATCCCGTCTTCTTGTCCAGTGCACATAATTTTCATTTTGTATTAACTTCAACAGATGTTGCACTTCTGTGTACGAACCTCTCAAATATGATCGATAAGTACTTCTTGCTTTATATATTTGAGTGGAAATTGTGACATTATCTTTATTTTTCTCTTTCAAAGCATTCAAAATGAACCTTGGTGCAAGCTTATACTTTGTCATGTCATTGACAAATTTTTTCTCCTCTTCATTTAGACGCCCCAAATATGAATGACCGTCTAAATTATTGGCTAAATCGTGATTGTGTGTTCCACAACAAACACTAATTTTCCATCCTTCATCCGACAGTTTTCCTTGTGATTACAAGTTACTGTTGATTTTGATTTTGATTTATATCTTCCGCCTCTTTCGCATCCCAAAATTAATTTGTCTTTTCTGCCTCTCTTTGCCGTTGCTTTATCTGATCGACTGGTAACAATTAAAATTCCATTTTGCATTCCAATTTTTTTTGCCCATTCAAATACAGCTTCTCGAGAAGGAAATATCTACAAAACATATATTTCAAATAAAAATTTCAGAATAAAATAAATATTTAAAATAAAACATTAATACTTGTTAATACATTAAATTTCTCAGTTCTAAATTTAATTATCGGTAAAAATACCTGATCAGTGATAAATTTATGTGTAGAATCTATAGTTGCCGTTGTAGCAGGAACCTCAACTCTACTCATACCTGATTCTAAAAAGTTTACTCTATTTAATTAATAATAATAATAATATTAATACATATTTAAAAAATAAAGTAAAAGTTTTTCAAAATAAAACCTTCAAAACTTTGCCAATCCTGAAACTTCCGAAAAGTATTCGAATCTTTTCCCAAAATTGAAACTTTCGAATATGTTCGAAACTTTGCCCAAAATGAAACTTCCGAATGCTCTTCGGAACTTTGCCTTCGAAGTGAAACTTTCGAAAAGTTTCGAACTTTTCAGTTTCAACAAAAGTTTCGAAATTTTCACTGCGAATGTTTCAACAACTATGAAATTTTCGAAATTTTTACAAAAATAGCTTCGAAAATTTGAAAGATTCGACTTCTACAATAAAATCCTAAAGTTCCGAGCTTAAAAAGTGATTTTTAATTTTTAACAAATAAATTTATAATTGGAAAATAGGATATTTTAGGCATTTTGAAAAAATGGGGGGTGGAAAGTTTAGGGGTAGGGGTGCATGGTATAAAACCCATGCTTAGTTGAAGAGTCTAGATATGGGCTCTCATGGTTGCTTATTTTAATGAGGTATTAATTAACTTTTTAAAAAGAGGTATTAATTATTTAAAAAGAGGTATTAATTAACTTTTTTAATTTTTAAAAAATATTTAAAAAGTTAATTGTTTTAATCGATTGACTCATCAATATAATAAATCAATTTTGAATTTGACTTGTTAGATTGGTTCAAATTTAACCGATCTAATAAATCAATTTTGAATTTGACTTGTTAGATTGGTTCATTTTAGCCAATTTAATAATTAACTATTTATTACAACACTTGTTAGGTCGGGCAAGTGATCGATCTAATATGTATATAGGAACCGATGTAACAAGGTTAAATTGCACTAGTGAATTTCCTTCTTATGCTCCCTATAAAGAATAATTTCTTCTTATGCTCTTCGATAAAATAAAAAATCATATGATTAATAATTTCCCTTATATGAATCACTTTTTCATGTGTGAAAGCTCACATACGGCGTGTCTCTAGTTTATCTAACAAACAATATCAATAAAAAATATATAGATGAAAATAGAGTTTAATAAATTTTTATTAGTTCCTATAAAATTTATAAATATTGTTTTTAACCTCCATTAAAAAACTCTTAACAATTTTTTTTAGATAATCCTTGGAGCTTTGTGGCTCCTAGCCTTCTACAAACAATCAGAAATTATGTACTTGTTAAAATTTAATTAAAAATTACGAAAAAAACTAAACATATATCAAAGACAATAACAAGCTGTGAATGGAAAATTTCAAAAGTTATGTTTACAATAAGTGAACGAAAAACATCATGAATTATAAAAGAGCAACTTTAGAAAATAGGTGGCAAGTATACAAATATTTCGATGAATGAGTAAACACATAGATTAACAAATATTAAATTCTTATGTCTAAATAGAATGAGTGAAGTGTGAATAAAAATCATACATACGAAGAAAAAGAATGAGCATATCACATAGAGCAACACATTTTTTTCTTTCTTTAGGAGAGTCATCTTTGTGGAAGAGATGAAGTATTATAAATAGCAAACAACCATAATAACTAATAAGCCTAAAAAGTTTAAGGTTTTATGGCTAACCTAGAAAATTGATATTGTTATTGTTATTGCTAATTAGGGGTGGGAATAGGTCAGGCCAGACCAGACTTTGAAAGGTCTGAGTTTGGCCTACGATTAATTTTTTAGACCTAAGTCTGGCCTACGGCTTATCATAGAATTTTTTTCTGGCTTGTCCCGACCTTTTTAAAAGTCTGGCATGACCTGAAGCCTATTTAAAAGCCTTATTCACATTAAAACATTTAAATGTTATATTTTACAAGGAAAACTAAATTAGGCATTTATATATAAGGAAAACTAATAAAATTATAATCAAATCTAATATTATATTAAAATAGCCTAATTGATAGGCTTTAAAATAGGAAACATTAATATTAATAAATAACACTAATAAATAATAAAAAAAATATTTTAAAATAAGAAACAATAATATTAATAAATAATAATAAAAAATAAAATTAATAAATAATATATATATAGGCCGGCTTGTTGGGCCTAATAGACTTTTATATAAGCTTGAGCGTGACCTATTTAAATAAATAGGCTTTAAAAATAGCATGAACCTAACCTTCTTATTAAACAGGTCATGCCAGACCAGACCATAAATAGGTCAGACCATAGGCCCCTGATGGACGACCTAGCCTATTCTCATCCCTATTGCTAATTAATATATGCAAGTTGTATTGTTGTGAGTGTACTTAGTCCGGTAAATTAATAAAATTCATTCGATTAATTATTAAAAAGTTCATACTTTTTTTTAAAAATTTTCCTACATGCACTATGTTTGACAAAGTAGATAAACACGAATGGAAAAAAATTCATGTTTATGAGTGTCTTATCTTCTTATTAGCAAATAAAACTAACATACATTTTTTTAAAATAAAAATATTTTTACAAAGTAAACAAGACCTAATTTTGTGAAATGAAAAATATATTAAACATAAAGATGTTTGACAACTCTAACTATGATAATTGTGGAGACAACGATGAATTATTTTTCCCGACACTCAGAAGCAAAATGTAATAGTATTTGGTTTTGTTTGAATTAATGAAATAGGGTGGTATGGAATGTGTTTCTATTGTTTAGATTTTAAAAAATATAGTGGAACGAAGTAAGACACGATGGTAGGGTGGATCTAAGACATATAGAGACTTAAATTAATCAAATTTAAATATTATGTGTTTTAGAGTCTATTAACAGTATTTTAGAAACATTATTAAATTCTTTATGAAAAAATTATTTTTTAGACACTTTAAAATAAAAAATATTTATTAAATTTAAATAATCTATTTTGTATAGTACTTCTTTCTCAATAGATAATCAAGTTGATTAATTTAATATTTGTTGAGACAATATTAAGTCTGTTTGTTTTGAATTTTAAAAACAGTAATTTTGACTTTATATTTCTAGAAATGATTTTTATGAAACTTACTTAAAAATAATAGAAGTTATTTTGGATTCATTTGAATCAGGTTTACATTTTGTTGTAGTAACTAACTAATATGTTGAAGAAAAATTATATTGTGAGTTCTATCTCTAAATGAGATATTTTTGTAACTCATTTATATTATCTTGAGCAAGATATAGATTAAAGTCTCAAACACCAAAATAAAAAATTTTAACCGCATTTTTCTTGTATATAATACTATGCAATATATATGAAAGGTTTACACTTTTTTTTTCTTTCAATTTTGAATCAAAGGTTTACACTTTGTTACAGTAACTAATTAATATTTTGAACAAAAATTCTATTGCAAGTTCTACTTTTAAAGTTGATAATTTTATAACTCATTTATATTTTTTTGAGCAAGATATTGATTAAAGTTTCAAATTACAAAATAAAAAATTCAAACCGCATTTATTTTTTTAAAAACAAAGATACTAATTTACACTTTTATATATATATATATATATATATATATATATATATATATATATATATATATATATCTTGGCCCTCCTATAAATTATTTTGATGCTATGTCATTGTTGATCTCTTAAGTTAAAAACATTATAGAGAGATAGACAAGACCAAAACATCTAATGTTCGTAACTTAAGAGACCAAATAATTTAGATTTTTGCTAGTTATACCTCCTTAGTTACACTTATTGACAGTTTTTAAACAAAATGAATTGACTAATTTTCTCTTTTAGAAAATATGCGGGTAAATGCATGGTATTTACACAAACTCAGTTTGTGGATGTTTACACTAACTCAGTTTGCAGATATTTATGTAAACTCAGTTTATGGACATTTACGTGAACTCAATTTGCAAACATATACACAAACTCAGCTTCATATTTAGAAAATATGATGGTGAATATGTGACGTTTACACAAACTCATTTTCCATACATTTATACAAACTATCAGTTTGCATATTTAGAAAATATGAGGGTGACTATGTGACGTTACGCAAACTCAATTTGCAGGTATTTACATAAATTCATTTTGTGGATGATTATGTGAACTCAATTTGTTGACGTCTACTTGAAATCAATTTGCATATTAAAAAAGTATCAAGGCGAATACATAACGTTTAATCAAAAGACATTTTAGTCATTTAATTTTTTTTAGGTTTAATTAATCTACAGATTGTGACACTCTAAATCTAAAATAATATATAATAACGTATATCATATTTAAAAAAAAATTGCAGCGGCTAAATAAACGCTTTCAGAGAAAAAAGAAACTTCTACAAATTATTTAGTATATCGCATTTCTCAAAATTCAAAATAAACACTTTAAACTTTTTTTTCCTCCTATAAAACAGTGCAATCTCCATAAACTTGATTTAACTAGAATTTTTTACTTTAATCCCAAAATCTTACTAATACATATAAGATTTTCATAGAAAAAGTCGTTTATAATTAAATAAATACGTAAGAAGAACACAAACAATTTCACAAACCTAGGGCCAATTCAGTCAAACACAAATAATGAATGAGGTGAGTTTCAAAATTATGTTGATAATATAATATAAGTAAGAAGAACATGCAATTAATCATAATAAAATCGTATCATTACACAAGTATTCCTCAAGGAAAAAGATCACATTTTAAAGTCAAAATCACTCAAGGAAAATCAATACATTTCACTATAACATCAAACCATCTAAGAGAAATTATTATGTCATACGATACATATTAATCACAACAAAACAATCACAAAAAATGCAATGTTATGCATGAGCATAGACTTTACTTCACAATTTGATATGATTCTAACTCTGAAGTATTTTGTTACGATGCTTGATACTATGCCACAATCCGAGTGGACAAACAATTCAAATTAACCCTGTCCTAATAGATCCCATCAACTAAATTCGAGACACATATACACAACAGTCGAGGTAAAGATGTGTTGCATGGTAGCACCTGACATTTGGAGTGCTACCTCCAAGTCCCCAAGGAATTCTCAACCTGAATACCTCCAAGGTCTAACAATATTGCCTTAAGGCTCAACATTAGACCGCCACAATCAGGCTCATTTAGTTGTACTTCCTCGATATCACTAGACTTGTTAGACCCTACCTATATAATGACAAATTAATCTCCACTTTAAAAATTCTCATCAACTTCAAATATTTCCAACATCTATTTTCTCCCATTGTTAGCATAGACTACTTCATTAGGAGCATCATCTTTAGTACAAGTTGAAATCATCAATTATGGGGTTACTTCAATATTCTCATCACAAATTTATAGCATCATTATCATTAATCATACATCATCATATAAACTCATCACAAATTTATAACATCACTATCATCAATCAAACTTCATCACAAAAACTTATATCATACAATGCATTCATCTTTTATTATCACATCACACAAACTCGTCTAATCAAACACATGCACATAATTTCATTCGACATCCAACATCACAATAATATCAAAATTGTATACCACAAAATTATCGAAAATTAAATCAATCAACACCTTATAAACATTTCTATTTCACATTTTAATCTCAAAATTCTCATATTTTCACATTAATTAATTTATCTTTCAAAGGGTTACTGCCATACATAGTGAGCCCCGGATGAATCGTTAGGATATACGGTTTTTCCGTTCATCTCGCAATATATTATACTCATTAATTCAAATGCTCTCACACCCCTTACATTGGTTTGACGCTTTGGTACGATACAAGGATCAAAATAATTTTTAGCAACCACGATATGTCGACAACACGCAACGAACAAGTTCAAAGGCATCGGCAAATTTGCATAATCAATGAAACATAACTGATAATTTACGCGGATCATAAAAATCTGTGTTACATAATTAATAAAAATATTAGGAGAAGAAATATATTCAAAACGACGTGAAATAGGTTATCAGAAAAGGCTTCACCGACGTGCTGGAGTATTGACCAGGTTCGACGTCAACTTCACCGAAACACGTAAGTTTTTCAGGACGATCGTGTTGATCGGAATTTGAGAAAACAACCGCGACAATGGTGGAAACCCATTTTTTAAGGGTAACGATTGGTGATTTTAAGAATAAGTAATGGAAGAGGATGTTTCGTGGAATACAAATATGATCTCGGTTTTCGTTGGTGATAATTGTGATGGCCGAAATCTTGATCAAAAGGTGGAGCTGTGATTTTTGACAAAGAGGAATAGAGCGTTTCAATTTGCGATTTGGGTTGGGAATGAAAGAGGAGATCACAACGATCACAGCTGTGGTCTCGGTTTTGCACGACATCCACTATAATGATCATAGTCGAAGAGAGAAAATCAGAAGGAGAGGAAATCGGTTATGGTGGCGGCGGCATGCAGGAAGAAGCTGGGTTCTCCGTCGTTTCTTTTCCTTTTATTATTATTATTATTATAAATCAGAGTAATTAAAATAATTAATATTTTAAATATATATGTATATATATATATATATATATATTACTAATAACTGAAACTATCATATTCAAAATAATCACTATAATTATACTTATTTTTCAAAATACTCACATTACAATGCTACCATCATTAGATAATAGTCAAAATTATAAAATAAATAAATATAATATCAACTCTTTATATTAATTAATAAATCATAATAAATATATATAAAATTACCATGTCATAAAAAAGTATATAAAAATAAAGGAAATTAATCGTAGTATTACTAATATCTCAAGATAATTATTTACAAAATAAATAACTAAAAATAGGAAATAGTTAGAAATAATTAGAATATAGATACGTACACACTTAATATTAGTCAAACATACAAGAAAATATCACATTAATTATCAACGAACATATACACGTAAAATCGCCTGAAATCGTATTCTTTAAAATATTACACTAGAACACTATTATTTTTATAAAAATATATAAAATAATAAAATATAATATTTGTTATTTATATTACTCATTTAGTCCAATATGTATGAAACTAGCACGTCATCTAAAGTACCCATATAACGAGAACTAATCACAAAATTTATCAACATGTATTCTAAAATGATTTTCACACCAAATTAATTATTTAAAATCCTATTTTATTAATAAAATAATTTATTATAAAATTTGAAGTATTACACATATCCTTGAATTATTTAAGAATTTTTAAATAGGTTCTTAAACAAACAAAAATTGGTAATTAGATCCGTAAACTATTTTATTTTTTCAATAAGGTGATTATGTTAAAGAAGTATTAGTCACTGTTAGTCGACACTAATATGGCATGTATTAGATGTATAAATCCATAAACTAATTTACAGTTTGTAAATAGGTCTCTCATCTAATTTAAGCATATGAAAGTTTATTTATAAGATATATTTATATATATATATATAATTTATTATTATTATTATCATTTTTATTTATATGTATTTATATATAATAATCATAAAATAGAAAATATTTTGAAAATTCAAGTAACAACTAAAGCAAAATATGAATGTTAATAAAACAGATTAACTAAACCTTTATTTGATAAGATTTAATAAAATATAATTGTTTTAAAAATTAAATATTTATTTAAATATTTATAATAAAATTATTAATCTAAAAAAATTGCACCCAATTCTTTATATTATATAAATCACTAGTTACGTAGAGTGTGTCATCATGTATGTTCGTACATGCTTTCAAAATTGTCCCCAAAATGATTTTCAATGTACAAAATATTTTGTTTACATTTTCCCTTTTAAAAGATAAAGCAAATGGATTACAAAATTTGTCAGTATAAATTATGTAGGTTGCTAATTACGTTAATGATATTTGAACAAGTGAAATATTGTACACGATAATAATTATATATTTTTTTCTTTTCTATTTATACTACGATACATGTCTATGTAAGTTTTCTTTTCTTTTTTCTTTAGTTTGTAATTCTTCTCATTTTTAAAACGTCTAAAGTTAATAATTAGTTACTATGTTAATAGTTTTTTTCTTCTCCAAAATTGAACTTGGATCCTCATATTCATATTCATAACTCTTAGTTCTTTATTTATCTAAATTTTTTATGCAAATTCTTTATATTACAAATCAATCAAGAGTCATACATGAGCAATTCCTTTATTATACATGTATAATTAGTGTAGATGGTATATTACCTAATTATATATTACCTTATTAATTTGGATCATATATTACCTTATTAATTTTTTCCATTGATCAGGGAACATTTAAAAAAAAATGGAGGAAGTACAAACACAGCTTGGCGACACAACTGTAGATGGTGCTAAAGAGTTAGATGGATCGACAATACTTAAGTTATGGACACAATCTGCAGGGGGTCGCACTCGTGGTCGAGTTTATGGTACGGGAGACTTATCTGATAACCTCCGACATAGGAGTATATCGATTACACAACAATCCAAGAATCCTTCTAATTCTATGACTTAGATGTCTTTACAAGCAGAGAGGACAACTAGAATTAGAGCTGAACAAATTGCTCAGGATGCAGTGGCCCAAGCTCAAGTGGCTACCAAAGTCGCCGAAGAGGCTAAGGAACGTTCAAAGAAGTTAGAGAATGATTTTGATGCATTAAAGCAGTTTTTTGTAGATAAAATTGACGCTTTGCAGCGTCAATCAGCTGGTGAATCATCTGATGCGAGTCATCCTCCTTCACATCCTCATTACGATGATAATTTGGACGACGTGTCACTGAAAGAACTTTAATCTCATATATAGTTATGCTTACTTTTTTTAGTCCTTGGTTGACAATTATACAATAGGTGACTTTGTTAGGTTGTTATTTGATATTATGTTAATATTTTATATTATGATAACAATTGATACTTTATGTTGCTTTTTTTATGTTGTCAATGCAAGGGGTTTTTGAAGTATTATTTATTTTATAAAATTTTTAAATATTATTTGAGCAGGTGCTAAAAAAACAGAAGAAAAAAAAATTACACTTTAGCGTCGGTCACACCGACGCTACACAATACAAAAAATTGATTTTATTTGACCGTAGCGTCGGTCAGTCCGACGCTAACATTTTATTGACTTTTTCGTTGTTGACTGTAGCGTTGGCCATCCTACGCTACGTATTTTTTTAAATGGCAAAAGGTTTCTTTAGCGTCGAATGGTTTTTTTATTTACTAGCGTCGGCCTGACCGACACTAATATACCATCCGACGCTACATGACTGACACTATGCAATAGCTTCGATCGTTTTAGCATAGACCCAACTCCGATGCTAATCCAAGGCTAAAACGATGTTAGCGTCGGCTTTTGGGATGTTAGCGTCAGCTTTTGGCCGACGCTAAATCCTGTTTTTCTAGTAGTGTACTCACATGCCAAGTAATTTCTTTTTTATCACCTAATAGAAATTTTAGAAAAAAAAAAGAATAAGCAATTAATAATTTTTATTCTATGTGTTGTTACACTCGTTAACTAAAAAAAAGTTATATTAATCATATTAAATTCAATTTTTGAATTAAGCAAATCATAAAGTGAATATAATAGTCACAATAAATAAATTATATCTCTTTTAAAATCTATACTTTAATATTATTTTTTAAGATAAAACTTAACAACGTTAAATTAGTTCGACGAATACACAAATAACAAATCTTTTTATCATAAGACATTTTGAGTGCACTCAAATAGGAAAAAAAAATAAAGTGTCTAAGTTTTGAAGCATTCCATACAACCATTGAAAGGTATTGTATCTTTTAGCCACTTTGGGTATAAAATAACAATACTTCATTCAAACATTAGGCTATACATCAAAAATCAAATGGATCCGACAATCAGCGTGTTACAAGACTTTTTTTACAGAGCTCAAGCCACAAAACGAACAACCATTCTTCCCTTTTCTAAAAAAAAGAAAAAAAAAAAAGACTTTTCACCTTCCTTTTCTCCATCTCGCAATACATTTCTGATTAGTGCAACAAAATTTTTCTACTTACAACTCAGTAATTTCTTTCACATCTCCTAAAACACACACTCTTTTCTCTATACTATACCCGAAATCCCTTTCAAAATTCAAATTTGGATTCCGTTGAATCTAGCAATGCAACCCTCTCTCCCTTGTTCTTAGGTAATTGATGTCATCAAAATGTAGTGTTGTAGTATTCCAAGTATAGTAAGCCTTTTTTTTTTTAAATATTATTTCAGTTCATTTCTTTCCCTTGATCTTTTTTACACAACTTCTTTCCACTAGATAGGTCAGTGTGATTCAGATTTTTGAAGGCTCTTTTGATTCAGATTTTTTTTTAAGGGCCTGTTTGATTCTCTTCCCAAAAATTCTATTTTAGTTTTTTAAAATTTAAAAATTAAAAAACTTATTTAGATTACTTGTTTTTAAAAACTGTTTTGTAAAACTATTTTTAATATTATACTTTTTAAAACTAAAAAAGCAAAACAGATAAATGATGTTTTACTTCGCAGTTTTCAGTTTTTTAAATTCTCTAGTCAAAAACTATTTTAAAAATTTAGATTACCAAATAGGTTTTCTCTTTTTCTCATCTCTAAAACTATTTTTAAAATAAGTATCTCAAACAAATTTTTTCTTTAATTCTATTATTTAAAACGATTTTTAAAATTAAATTTTTAAAACAATTTTTAAAAACTAAAATGTAAAAGTGTAAGTTTTCCTCTACCTATTTCATTGGCCGCATGCTTTACTTTTTTTTCTTTGTAGGACCAGATTTCACATCGTAAATTATCATATTTCACCGGACCAGGTTATTGTACTTTCTAATTATTTTTCATTTTCATTTATTTTATTTTTCTTCCTCGACTAACTTGAATTAATAATTTTTTCCTACTCAGTATAAAGAGTTTCACTCGTTAGTGCTTTTATGCTCTTTCATCTTGGTCAAGAAAGAAAGTGACAAGTGAGAGTGAAAAGTTTATTTTTAGTAATAAAAAGATATGTTAACTCTTGTTTATGTTTCATAAAATTAAATAAGGGTAAAAAGGTTTTAGTCGATATTGTTAAGTAAATATATATTTTGACTTAAATATATTTTTATTTTCATAAATTTCAATTGTTTAATTTTTTTTTACAAAATAAAAATACAACTTTAGTTTCTAATGCAATTTTAAGTGTATGTTAACTAAACATATATTTAAAACGTTGAAATTTTATAGAAACCCAAATCATATTTAACTCTATAAAATATTAATTATCTAGATATACTAATTAATACGTACGTATTAATTCGCTTGTTTCAAATCTTCTCATTGCTCGCTAAAACTAATTAATACATATATATTTCATTTAAAAAAACTAATGCAACTATTATATTTATATATATATATATATATATATATATATATATATATATATATAAAATGTTAATTGATTATACATATTATTGCCGTGTATTATATAAAAGGGTGTTGTCATCGATCTCGACTAGTTACCCGAAGCGTTGAAAATCCAGACCGGCTCAGAGAATCACTGGTTTTATTTAGTCCTTCGTTTCGCCATTCGAAGTACTACCTCTACCTTCCCTTTTTGTAACATACCCAAGCGCCCTCTTTTCTGATCACTAAGAAAAAAACCCAATAAAAGCTCTATCAAAGTAAAGCTTCGTCTGTTATCTTCCGCACTGCTCAAGTAAGTGTGCGACTCCGTATGAGGACCTCATTCCCTTTTTCCCACTCTTTGTTCACACAGTTCTCAAAGCAGATGAGGAAAGGTGGGCAACAGGTACCACAAGCCCTCTGTCCCACACATTTATCTAGAAGCGAGTGTAGTTCACCTATTCCACTGAATGCTCCTATCTATCGGCAAAGATCGTGTGAGTGTGCAGTTATGCTTCGCCATAGAATAGATCAACCCAATTCCTGTTCTTTTTTGGTGCACTTGCTTTATATCTTCGAGACACAAGGAAGGACGCGGTGGGAAGGAAACAACCTTAGCCTCTGTTCGGCCAATCATTCTGTTGGCATCTTGCATTCACGCCTCCGTTCGACTGTCGATCGGGGATGGAGTTATAGATATGTTAGTCTTAGCGGATCATTGCCTCCACCTGTTATCTCTTTCTACAACATGCAATTTTTGTCGCCATATTCTATATGTAACTTAGTCATCTATGCCTCGCTGCGGGTCAGCACCTCTGAAAGAAACGGAGGAATCCATTCAATGACTATGTGATCTCCCTCTAAACGATTAGAATATAGGTAAAGCTTGAAGATAAGTTTTGTACACTATAATTTCTCAATCCCTCTAGTCGGGTGGGTGTTGGCGGGTTTTTCGACCAGATCCCCCTAAAACTTTTATGTGTAGGTCTCCCTGCATGCAGCGCATGCCATTCGAGGTGGCCCAACCCAACATTCATTCGCAAATCTTATAATGAAATTGAGACTGCTCGACCTCGGAAGCTAATCCGCATATAGATTGTGTTGTCTATCATACCATTGACTCTATCTATTCATTGAATTAACTTTCATTCATTTTTTTTTTATTTGATAGGCTTGATCCATCTTTTTCCAAGAATTAATGCACTTCCCCTTGACTTCATAGAGCTTTCTCTAATAGGGGAAAAGCCTTCAATTTATGTCAAATGACCTGGCCCCTGGCTCTTCCACCGTCCTGGTTCCCATTCCTACACTTTGCACTTGCGGCATTTTCGTCAGATGATTTTTGCCAATAGTGTCATCCTCCCCGTTGGCTTTATAGGCGGGTTGTCCTTCGCGGCTGCGTTCTGTTAGGCTATGGATTACAAGAGCAAATGTAGTTGAATGAGACAGTAGGCGAGTCACACATTTCGTTGTGCCAAGATGTGATGATCACCCTGGGGTATGCGCTATCTCCTTTGGCAGGCACTCTAGGACCCGCCAACGCTCATGAAAACCCGGGTCGGTCGGTCCTCCATTAATCTGACCGGAGGTGTGGATAACGAGGCCACCTTCACAACCTTATCCCTTTTGTCCTTATGTTGTAGTAAGGTAGGGCGTTACAGTTAAAGTATAAAAAAGTTTGGAATAATGGCTCAGTAGTTTACTGATATTTCATTCATATATATAGTAGATTTACAACAACTCTTGATAATATCAAGAGATTACATGCTGATTTTACTTCTACAAAGTAGGACTATCTAACTGAATAAAAATGGACCATTTCCACCTAAACTCAATCACGTAATTGCATAAATATAGGCTAGAATATCTCAACCGAAGTCGAATTTGTCACACAGTAAATATCAAGTTGTTTTAACTATTCCCCTCAAATGAAGGGGTGACTCAACGACACCAAGTTTGTCTCACAAAAATTCAAAACGAGAATGTGACAACACCTTTGTAAGACAATCTACTATCTGATCATGTGAAGGTACATACCGAATTTCCAAGTCTTTCCTCAAAACCATATCTCTAACAAAATGAACATCAATCTCTATATGCTTTGTTCAAGCGTGAAAAACAGGATTTGATGCAAGTGCAGCTGCACTTAAATTGTCAACCTAGACAATGGGTCTAGAAGAAAGAGGAAACAAAAATTCTTTTAGAAGTGAAGTCAGCCAACACATTTCTGCTGCAAGGTTGGCTAAAGATATGTATTCGGACTCAATGCTTGATCTAGCTACAACATGTTGCTTTTTAGAAGACCATGAAATCAGTGTATCACCAAAATAAACACAATAGCCTGCTACAGACCGACGATCATCCAAAAAACTAGCTCAGTCAGCATCCGAAAAACCACTTAAAAGCAGTCTGTCACTATTTTAATATGCAGGCCAACATTACAGTGCCACTTAGATATCGAAGAACTCTCTTCACCGCTTGCCAATGAACCATGGTTGGCTGTTGAAGAAACTGACATAACTTGTTTACTGAGTAGGCTATATCCAGTCGAGTATGTGTGAGATATTGGAGAGCTCCTATAATCTATCTATAGGGGGTTGGATTCTTCATGATCTCTCCATCTTGTTTAGACAACTTCTTTCCCATTGCTAGTGGTGTTGAGCATTATTTGACACGTTTCATTCCAGCTTTCTTGAGTAATTCTCGAATATATCTTGATTGTGTAAGATAATCCAAGTGTCATCTCTAAAAACTTCAATTCCAAGAAAATAATGTAAAGACCCCATGTCTTTCAGTGAGAAAATTTTGTTTAACTTGTGAATGAAAGTTTGCACAAGTTTATTGTCATTGCCTGTTATCAAGATGTCATCTACATAAATGAGAATAAAGAAAATGTTAGTGTCAGAATTGAAGAAAAGAGGGAAGTGTCACATTTGGAATTGCAGAATCCCCAACTGATTAAATTATCTTTCAACCTACCATACCAAGCACGGGGAGCTTGTTTAAGGTCGTAGATAGCCTTGTCAAGTTTACAAACAAAATTTGGTTTCTTTGGATCAACAAAGCCCTCGGGTTGCACCATATAAACATCTTCAGCGAGAAAACCATTCAAAAAAGCGTTATTTATGTCTAGTTGATAACAGAGATGAACGTCTCAAAGAAATCAATACCAGGTGTTTGGTGAAATCCCTTGGCCACTAAGCTTGATTTATAACGCTCTATACTCCCATTTGGATTGTATTTGAGCTTGAAAACCCATTTGCTTCCAACTAAGGACTGTGCTTCAGATGCCGGAACTAGATGCCATGTTTGATTCAGAATTAATGCTTGATACTTAGCTTTCATAGCTTTCTTCCAATTGTTGTTACTAAGAGCAGCTGAAACGGTTACAGGTTCCATAAAATTTAAATTATCAATAGTCTCAACAATACCTATATAAGGGAACTTTGGCTTGTAAATTCCGTTCTTCCCTCGCGTCACCATGGGATGGCCAACTGGTTGGATTTCACTACAATCTTGTAGTTCATTATTTTTTGCTTGAATTGAGGGTTGTACTTGCTCACCATTTATGGGATTTTCAGCAGCAAATTCTTGAGATGAATCTCTCGGTGTGATAGAAGTAGAGGCTTCAGAACTTGATGATGCCACTGAGGAAGTTTGTTGCTGGTTTGTACAAGTAGAATTCGTCATTTGATTTGTAAAATTTGAAGGTAAGGTCCATGACAATGGTGTAGAAATAGTGATAGGACTTGTTGATGTTTTGGTATTTAGGAACCCAAAATGGAATGGAAATTCTTTTTCATTAAAAATTACATGTCTAGAGATGTATATTCTCCCTGTAGAATCAAGACATTTATACTCTTTAAAAGATTCACTATTGCTAAGAAAAACACACTTTGTGGATTGAAATTGAAATTTGTGAGTTTGATATGGTCTTAAGACATGGAAAACAGCTATAACCTGAAGGTGTAAACACGAGAAGGGGGTTGAATTGTGTTTGCCAAAGTCGAATTCTTTTTGCGGTTTTTGATGAATGTTGATATAAGTTACTTGTTGAATATATAATCAGATTAAGCAGCGGATAATAACAACATATAAACACAACAATTTATCTTGGTTCACCATTAACTTGGCTACATACAGTCCTTTCACTCCGAAGGCTTTAATCCACTAATTCAAAACACTTTGAATTACAACACCTGACCCTCCAAGCCAGTCTTCTCAAACCACCTGACAACCCCAGACTTTTGAGGAATAACAACACCTTGACCCTACAAGCCAAGTCTTCTCAAACAGCCTGACAATCCCAGACTTTTGAGGAACAACACCTTGACCCTACAAGTCAAGTCTTCTCCTACCAATCTGACAACCCCAGATTGAAGAAGGAATCTACACCTCTAACGAGTTTGATTACAAGGGTTTGGAACTCTGCAATGTTGCTTCTAGAAAGCTGATTGCTGCACTGAATTTCTCTCTCGAAAACACTTAGAAAATATTGCTCTTGCACACTTGTGTTTCTCTCTTTTGAACTCTCGGATAACTTTGAATTGAACCTTGAGTTCTTGTGTTTTTCGATCTCTTTGAACTCTAAGATGAATATGGATTTTATGCTTGAGTTCTTCTACTTTGAGATACTTTCTGCTACTGCCTGAGGCCTCCTTTTATAGCTGAAATATGGGCTTTGTCCAAGCTTAAATTCAAGATAAATCTTGCTCAGATTTCCTTTGAAATTTCTGTTGGCCAATCATGTTTTACTTTAATTTTGAACCGTATCTTCTTGCTTCAGATTTCATTCGAATTTCCTTCAAGTTTTCAGTGATTTTTGAATCAAATCTCCTTAATAATTTGATCAGATTTCTATCAAAAATCAATCAAGTCTTCTTCGAATTTTAATTAAGTGTTCACTGATCTACATCATGATTTAAATTTGGACCATATAATTTACTGATCTAGACCAAGTCTGAACCATGTGATATGATGTGTACCATTCTATTTGCTGATCAGGACAGTGTAACCTTCTGATATGGACTATGTGATATTTTGATCTGGACCTGTGATATTCTGATCTAAACCATCTGATCTGTTGTGGACCATGCTATCTTCTGGTTTGGACCAAATCTGGAACATGTCTTCTGTTCTGGACTGAGTTATCTTCTAAACTCTGTTTTCTTCTGGTCTGACCAAGTCTTCTTCTGGACAAGATTACCTTATGGTCTTACCAAGTCTTCTTCTGGACAATGTTTTCTTCTGGTCTGGACCAAGTCTGAAAGTGCAAACACGAGAAGGGGCATTGGATCGTATTTGTCAAACTTGAATTCTTTTGCTGTTTTGTTGAATGTTGATGCAAATTATTTGATGAATAAATAATCAGACTTAGCAGCGGATAATAACAACATAAGAACACAACGATTTATCTTGGTTCACCATTAACTTGGCTACATCCATTTCTTTCACTCCGAAGGCTTGAATCCACTAATTCAAAACCTTTGAATTACAATACCTTACCCTCCAAGTCAGTCTTCCCAAACAGTCTGACAACCCCAGACTTTTGAGGAACGATAACAGCACCTTGACTCTACAAGTCAAGCATTCTCCTACCAATCTGACAACTCCAGATTGAAGAAGGAATGTACACCTCTAACAGGTTTGATTACAAGGGTTTGGAACTCTGCAAAGTTGCTTCTAGAAAGCTGATTGTTGCACTGAATTTCTCTCTCGAAAACACTTAGAAAATATTGTTGGAACCATGTTGGTTCTAAGTGAAGGTGCAAACACGAGAAGGGGGGGTAGAATTGTGTTTGACTAACTTGATTACTTTTCTGTTTTTGCAGTTTTATAACAAAACCTGATGTATGAATAAAACAGAGTTAGTAATGAATATAAAGTAATTATAAAACACAGAATTTTATACTGGTTCACCGTTAACTAGGCTACGTCCAGTCCCTTCACTTTGAAGGATTTCACTAATTCAAAAACCTTGAATTACAACAATACCACTGACCCTCCAAGTCAGTCTTCTCAAACAGTCTAATAATCCAAGACTTTTGAGGAAAAGAAATTTGAATCTAACTGCTAAGTAATCTGATACTCCTTCTGACTCCTTCAGATTGTAGACTCTACTTCAACAACTTAGATCTAACACAAGGGAAGGAAAAACTTAGAGTGCTTGCTTCTGGAAAGCGGATACTCATACTTGACCTCACTGAAAACTCAAGTATTTTGCTTTTGGAAGTGTATGACTCTCAAGTATTTTCGATGCTGAGTATTCTGCCTTGAGCCTCCTTTTATAGATGAAGATTAGGGTCTCTTCCATGCTTAAATTCGAGCTATATCTTGCCTGATACTCTTGCAAAAATAACTTGGCCAATCGGGTTTCTCTTAAATAAAAAACATATCTTTTTAGCTCCAGATATGCATTCGAAAATAACTTTGGCCAATCCTGTCTTTAATTAATTCTGGATCAAATCTTTCTTCCCGCCAATAGCTTCTGAATTCCCACAAGACTTCAATTTATTTTTGAATCAAATCCTTTTAATACTTTGATCAAATTTAATCAAGTCTCCACTGATTACCATAATGATTAAAAAGAAATAAACACTTTGGCGGAATAGAGCTCCATGTAATCTTATTTTGTACTTAGAATTATTATATTAAATGCCACCAGAAGATGAAGTTACCAGAGGCAGAAGATGAAGTCACCAGAGGTAGAAGATGAATTACTAGAGGATAAAATCAGACCAGAGGATACATCTCCAGAAGATACCAAATAATGCATCCAGAAGGTACCAGAGGATGCATCCTGAAGGCACCAGAGGATACACCAGGATGTCAAAACACCATCAGAGGATATCTTTCCTGGCCCAGATCAGAAGGAAGCAGAGTCCAGAAGGAAACCTGGACCAGACTAGAAGGAAGCCTGCCAGAGGGAGACTTGTTCCAGACCAGAAGGTATCATAAGTCAAACTTGGTGCAGAATTAATTCTGACCAGAAGATAGCCTAGTCGTGAAATGATAATCAGTCCAAACATGATCCAGACTTAATTAGAGCATAAAAGAACTGGTCCAGAACAAAAGATTTAATCCAGATTTGGCCCAGACCAGAAGATAGCATGGTTTAGAGTATGAAACTAAGTCCAGACCAGAAGAAATGATTGTCCAGATTTAATCCAGACCTGATCCAAATCATAAGGTAATTGTCCAGACTAAAATATCATAAGTCCAGATTTAATTTCAGTTCAATCCAGATCCAGTCCATAATTGGTTCAGATCAGAGGGAAGACATTCAGATCAATGGTCCAGATTTAAGCATCATGGCCCAGTGTTGGCTGAGATCAGAAGATCAGAACATATGGTCCAGTGTTGGCCGAAACAGAGGATCACAATAGATCAAATTATATGTTCCAATGATTAGCCAAGATCAGAAGATCAGAACGTGTGGTCCAGTGTTGGCCGAGATCAAAGGATCACAACAGATCAGTTTGTATGATCTAGATGTGGACGTGAGCAGAAGATCAAACGATCCAGATTTAATCATGATGATAATAAGTGGAGACTTGATTAAATTTGATCAAAGTATTAAAAGGATTTGATACAAAAAAAAATTGAAGTCTTGTGGGAATTCAGAAGCTATTGGCGAAAAGAAAGATTTGGTCTAGAATTAACTAAGAACAGGATTGGCCAAAGTTATTTTCGAATGCAAATCTAAAGCTAAAAAGATATGTTTTTTATTTAAGTGAAACCCGATTGGCCAAGTTATTTTTGCAAGAGTATCTGGCAAGATACAGCTCGAACTTAAGCACGGAAGAGACCCTATAAAAGGAGGCTCAAGGCAGAAGACTCAGCATCGAAAATACTTGAGAGTCATACACTTCCAAAAGCAAAATACTTGAGTTTTTAGTGAGGTCAATTGTACTACTCTAAGTTTTATTTTGCTTGTGTTAGATCTAAGTTGTTGAAGTAGAGTCTACAATCTGAAGGAGTCAGAAGGAGTAGCAGATTACTTAGCAATTAGATTCAAGGTTCTTTTCCTCAAAAGTCTAGGATTGTTAGACTGTTTGAGAAGACTGACTTGGAGGGTCAGTGGTATTGTTGTAATGCAAGATTTTTGAATTAGTGAAATCCTTCAAAGTGAAGGGACTGGACGTAGCCTAGTTAACGGTGAACCAGTATAAAATTCTGTGTTTTATAATTACTTTATATTCATTACTAACTCTGTTTTATTCATACATCAGGTTTTGTTATAAAACTGCAAAAACAGAAAAAGTAATCAAGTTAGTCAAACACAATTCAACCCCCTTCTTGTGTTTGCACCTTCAAATATTGCTTTTGCACTCAAGAATTTCTCTCTATTGAACTTCGGATAACTTTGAATTTGTAGCTTGAGTTCTGTGTTTTTCGATGCATATTACTGCTGCCTGGAGCCTTCTTTTATAACTGAAATTTGGGTTGTTTCCAAGTTTATTTTCGAGACGAATCTTGTTCAGATTTCCTTTGAAAAATCTGTTGGCCAATCCTGTTTCTCTTAATTTCCAAACGTATCTTTTTTGCTTCAGATTGCATTTGAAAATTTTGTTGACCAATCCTGTTTCTCTTAATTTCAAAACATATCTTTTTTAGCTTCAGATTTCATTCGAATTTCCTTTAAGTCTTTAGTGATTTTTGAATCAAATCCCCTTAATACATTGATCAAATTTCTACCAAAATTCAATCAATTCTTCTTCGAACTTTAATCAAGTCTTCACTGATCTGCATCATGATTTAAATTCGGGACCGTAGGATCTGCTGATCTCGACCAAATCTGGACCATGTGATCTCATCTGTACCATTCTGTGATCTTTTGATCTAGACCGTTGATCTTCTGATCTGGACCAAGTATGGACTAAGTCTTATGTTTCTGAACCAAGTCTTATGTTCTGAACCATGCTATCTTCTGGTCTGGAACAAGTCTGGACCAAGTTTGACTTATGTTTCCTTTTGGTCTAGACCAAGTCTGGCTTATGCTTCCTTCTGGTATAGACCAAGTATAATATCCTCTGATGATGTCGTTTTTTCTTCCATCTAATGATATCCTCTGATTTTTGATATCCTCTGGTGATATCCTCTAGAGGTATCTTCTGGTATCCTCTGGAGGTATCCTCTAGATGCATTCTCTGGTATCCTCTGGATGTATCATCTGGTGATATCTTCTGGCTGAATCTTCTGGTGGCATTTTTATCTTCTGGTGACTTCATCCTCTGATGACATCTTCTGATTTGTATCTTCTCAAGGTATCTTTTGCTAACGTCATCCTCTGATGACATCCTCTGGTGTTTCCTCTGGTGAAGTCATCCTTTAATTTTTCATTCTTCTAAGTCAAAATCTGATTTTCATAAAATACTTTTGTTAATATCAAAACTTTAATTGAAAGAACCAACTTGGTTCCAATAATCTCCCCCTTTTTGATGATGACAAAACTTTGTACTTTTGATAACTATTTTTCTTTCTTTTGACTTTGACTCCCCATAAGACTAAGCTTTACTTTGAATTTTTCTCCCCCTAAGTGTAATGCCCCAGATACTTTATCAAATACATTTTCTCCCCCTTTGTCATCAGACAAAAAGGAATGAAGGAATAAAGGAGATCCTTTGAATTTTTTTTCTTCATCTTTTGTTTTTTTTAATAAAAGTACACGAAAATAATAAAATAGATAGAACAATAAAATAAGATAAACACTTACTAAGCTACTGGTCAGGGATGTAGGTAAGGTTTAGGTTTTTCTTGATGAAGTCAAACCTATCTTCAGGTAATGGTTTGGTGAATATGTCAGCCCATTGATGGTCAATGTCTACAAATTGAATGTTAAGTACCCTTTTTTGAACATAATCTCTAATGAAGTGGTGTTTGATCTCTATGAAGTGGTTAAGTTGATGGCTGAAGTGTTGTCATAGTATAAAGGGATGTTGGTTTCCATGATGTTGTAGTCTTCCAGCTGATGTTTCATCCAAATGAGTTGAGAACTGCATCCGGCTGCTGAAATGTATTCAGCTTTTGCTGTTGACATGGCAATGGTGCTTTGTCCCTTGCTTGACTAGAATATTAAAAAATCTCCCAAGAATGTGCAGTTTCCACTTGTGCTCTTTCTCTCAAGTTTGTCTCCGGTATAATCAGAGTCACAGTACCCACTCAATTTGTATGTAGGAGTTTTCTTGTAGAACAAGATGAGGTTGGTAGTGCCTTTTAGGTATCTAAGGATTCGCTTAACGGCAGTTAAATGGGATTCCCTAAGATCAGACTGAAATCGTGCACATGCACATACACTAAACATAATGTTAGATCTAGAAGTAGTGAGGTAAAGGAGAGATCCTATCATACCTCTGTAGGATTTTTGATCAACTTTTTGGCCTGACTCATCCTTTTCAAGTGAGCAGGTAGGGTGAATTGGGGTAGCCATAGGTTTGCAGTCACTCATCTTAAACTTCTTGAGAAGCTCTTTTTTATATTTTGATTGATGAATGTATATACCTTTTTGACTTTGCTGAATTTGTATTCCTAGGAAGAACTTAAGTTCTCCCATCATGCTCATTTGAAATTCCTGTTGCATCAATTTAGAAAATTCTTGGCAGAGAGTGCCATTAGTAGATCCAAAGATGATATCATCAACATAAACTTGAATAATTAGAATGTCATCTATTATTGATTTTCTAAAAAGTGTATTGTCTATTTGTCCTCTTCCAAAGTCATTTTTAAGTAAGAAGTTACTAAGTCTATCTTACCATGCCCTAGGTGCTTGTTTTACACCATACAATGATTTTTTAAGTTTAAAAACATGGTTTGGAAATTCAGAACTTTCAAAACCTGGGGGTTGTTTAACATAGAGTTCTTCACTTATATAATCATTAAATGCGCTTTTAACATCCATTTGAAATAATGAAATATTATTATTAGTAGCACAGGAAAGTAGGATACGAATAGCTTCTAACCTGGCCACTGGAGCAAAAGTCTTAGTGTAGTCAATACCTTCTTGCTGACAGTAGCCTTGTGCAACAAGTCATGCCTTATTTATGACAACTTCTCCTTTTTCATTCAGCTTGTTTTTGAAAACCCATTTGGTTCCAATAATGTTCTTTTCTGGTCTTGGAACTAGATCCCAAACATCATTCCTTTCAAATTCATTTAACTTCTCTTGCATGGCAAGAATCCATCCATCTTCCCTCGGTGCTTCATCAACAGAAGTAGGCTCCATATATGAGAGTAAGCCAAACAAACTTGTTTCTTTAAGTGATGATCTGGTCCTTAAGGGATCACTTGCACTCCCAATGATTAGAGTTTCAGGATGTGATGACTTGTACTTCCATCCACATCTTTCTTCTGACTTATCTTTAGATTCATCCTTTGAAGATTTGTCGAGTTCTTCTGTTTTGCTTTCATCCTCCACCTTTTCAAGTTCTCTTGGTTTGTCTGCATCAGCTTCCTTGGGTTCTGGTAAACCTGCACTATCATCATCTTGCTTTGACTTTTCAAGGTCAAGCTGTTTGTCATCAAATTTAACATGTATGGATTCCTCCACAATATTAGTTTCCCTGTTAAACACTCTATAGGCCTTGGATCTTTTAGAGTAACCAATGAAGGTACGCTTTTGAGATCGTGAATCAAAATTTCCAAGATTATCTTTAGTGTTCATCATATAACAAGTGCAGCCAAATTGTTTAATATAAGAGATGTTAGGCTTTTTACCTTTCCACAGTTCATATGGTGTTTTATTCAATATGGATCTAATATAGACTCTATTTTGAATATAACATGCGGTATTAATTGCTTCTGCCCAAAAGTGTTTTGCAACATTCATATCATTTAGCATTGTTCTAGCCATTTCTTGGAGTGTTCTATTTTTTCTTTCTACAACTCCATTTTGTTGGAGTGTTCTAGGAGAAGAAAAGTTGTGAGAGATTCCATTCTCATCACAAAAACTTTCAAAGAATTTGTTCTCAAATTTTCCTCCATGATCACTTCTAATTGTTATAATTTTAAGACATTTTTCATTGATTATTTGTTTGCAAAATGTGATAAACACTTTGTGGGATTCATCCTTACTTCTTAAAATTTTTACCCAAGTCCACCTAGTGTAATCATCTACAATAACAAACCCATATTTCTTTCCACTTAGAGATGCTGTTTTTACTGGCCCAAATAGATCTATGTGTAATAGCTCGAGGGGCCTTGAGGTAGATATTGAGTTTTTAGGGTTGAAAGAATTTTTTGTTTGTTTTCCCTTTTGACAAGCTTCACACATAATTTCAGTTTTGTAGCTTAGCTTAGGTAAACCTCTCATCAGTTGTAGTTTATTTAGTTTTGAAACTAATCTAAGGTTAGCATAACCTAATTTTTTATGCCAAATTAATTTCTCTTCATTTACTGACACTAGACACTTAACCTTTTGTTTCTCTAGACTAAACAGATTTATCTTGTAAAACTTGTTTTGCCTATGACCTGTGAAGAGTACTGATCCATTCTTCTGACTAATAGCTTTGCATGTTTTTGGGTTAAATATAATATCATAATTAATATCACTTAATTGACTAATACTTAATAAATTATGCCTAAGACCTTTAACTAGTAGTACATCTTTAATAGAAGAAGAAGTACAATTACCAACCGTGCCTCGACCAATGATTTGGCCTTTTTGCTTTCCTCCAAAAACCATTGTCCCTCCTTTGCTCAAAGTTAGGTTTTGGAACATAGACTTTTCTCCTGTCATATGTCGCGAGCATCCACTGTCCAGGTACCATGACTGGTGTTGCAACTTGATTGCTGAGGACATCTGAAACAAAGATAATTTTGTTTTTAGGTACCCAAATGTGGTTGGGTCCTGGTTTGTTAGTCTTGAAAGGTTTCTTGTCTCTCCTGATTTTATCATGGGACAAGACAATTTTGAGTGACCTTTCTTGGCACAAACAGCACATAAAACATCAGAGGAAATAAGTTTAGTTACAGTTACAGTTTCATCAAATCCTATGCCTCTTTTACGATTGTTACTAACTCCATAGATCATAGAAGCATATTTGCTTCTTTCCATACCATTAACAATAAAATCTTGTAAAACTTGTTCATGCATATAAAAATTACATACATTATTTTTACTTGATGTTGAACAAAGATTACTTTTTAGAGTTAGGTTTTCAGACTTAAGCTCAACAATATCAGTTTTAAGAGTTGCATTTTCTGTTTTACATTCTGCATTTTGATTCTCTAAAACATCAATTTCTTTGGTTAGAGTTTTATTTTCTTCCCTAAGTGTTTTCAGTTTTAAAGACAGTTTGTTATTGATATTTAAAATATCATTCATTGCAGTAATTAAATCAGATCGAGTGAGTTCAAAAATACCTCTCATAACTTTGAATTTGAAGCTTGAGTTCTGTGTTTTTCGATGCATATTACTGCTGCCTAGAGCCTTCTTTTATAGCTGAAATTTGGGTTGTGTCCAAGCTTATTTTCGAGATGAATCTTGCTCAGATTTCCTTTAAAAAATCTGTTCGCAAATCCTGTTTCTCTTAATTTCAAAACGTATCTTTTTAGCTTCAGATTGCATTTAAAAATTCTGTTGACGAATCCTATTTCTCTTAATTTCAAAACGTATATTATTTAGCTTAAGATTTCATTCGAAATTCCTTCAAGTTTTCAGTGATTTTTGCATCAAATCCCCTTAATACTTTGATCTAATTTCTATCAAAATTCAATCAATTCTTCTTCAAATTTTAATCAAGTCTTCACTGATCTGCATCATGATTTAAATTCTGGACCGTATGATCTGCTGATCTCGACCAAGTCTAGACCATGTGATCTGATCTGTACCATTCTGTGATCTTCTGATCTGGACCATTGATCTTCTGATCTGGACCAAGTCTGGACTAAGTCTTATGTTCTAGACCATGCTATCTTCTGGTCTGGACCAAGTCTTATGTTCTAAACCATGCTATCTTCTGGTCTAGAACATGTCTGGACCAAGTCTGACTTATGTTTCCTTTTGGTGTGGACCAAGTATAATATCCTCTGATGATGTCATTTTTTCTTCCCTCTGATGATATCCTCTAATTTTTTATATCCTTTGGTGATATCCTCTGTATCTTCTGGTATCCTTTGGAGGTATCCTTTGGTATCCTCTGGATGTTTTTTCTGGTGATATCTTTTGGCCAAATCTTCTGGTGGCATTTTTATCTTCTGGTGACGTCATTCTCTGATGACATCCTCTGGTCTATCCTTTGGTGACGTCATCCTCTGTTTTTTGACATCCTCTGATTTTTCATTCTTCTAAGTCAAAATCTGATTTTCATAAAATACTTTTGTTAACGTCAAAACTTTAATTGAAAGAACCAACTTGGTTCCAACAAAGTCTCCTTCAAGACAAGATTACCTTCTGGTCTTACCAAGTCTTCTTCTGGACAATGTTTCCTTCTGGTTTTACCAAGTCTTCTTCTGGACAATGTTTCCTTCTGGTCTGGACCAAGTCTCCTTCTGGTATGGACCAATTCTTCTTCTGGACATGCTTTCTTCTGGTCTGGACCAAGTCTCTTTCTGGACCATGTTTCCTTCTGGTCTAGACCAAATCTCCTTCTGGACTATGCTTCCTTATGATATGGGCCATGATTAATATCCTCTGATAATGTCATTGTTTCTTCCCTCTGATGATATCCTTTGATTGATGAGATCCTATGATGTTTGCCTTTGATGACATCATCTGATTCTTGCTTCTGATGGGATCCTTTAGTGATATCCTCTAGTATCCTCTAGAGGTATATTCTGGTATACTCTGGAGGTATCTTCTGGTATCCTTAGGAGGTATCTTCTGGTATCCTCTGGAGGTATCTTCTGGTATCCTCTGGTGACATCTGAATGTGCAAACACGAGAAGGGGGGTTGAATTGTGTTTTCAAAACTTGAATTCTTTTGCTGTTTTGTTGAATTGATGCAAATTATTTGATGAATAAATAATCAGATTTAGCAGCGGATAATCACGACATAAGAACACAACAATTTATCCTGGTTCATCTTTAACAAGGCTACGTCCAGTCCCTTCCTTCAGAAGGCCTTTTTCACCAATTCAAACTCCTTTGAATTACAACACCACTGACCCTTCAAGCCAGTTTTCCCAAACAGCCTGATAACCCCAGACTTTTGAGGAACAACAACACCTTGACTATACCAGCCAAGTCTTCTCAAACAGTCTGACAACCCCAGACTTTTTGAAGGTGCAAACACGAGAAGGAGGGTTGAATTGTGTTTGACTAACTTGAATACCTTTTTCTGTTTTTGCAGTTTTAAAACAAAACTTGATGTATGAATAAAACAGAGTTAGCAGCGGATATAAAGTAAAATAAAAACACAGAATTTTATACTGGTTCACCGTTAACGAGGCTACGTCCAGTCCCTTCACCTTGAAGGATTTCACTAATTCAAACCTTGAATTACAACAATTCCACTAACCCTCCAAGTCAGTCTTCTCAAACAGTCTAACAATCCTAGACTCTTGAGGAATACAACACCTTGACTTCCTAAGTCAAGTCTTCTCCTACCAATCTGACAACCCCATATTGTAGAAGGAATTACAACGCCTTGAATCTAATTGCCAAGTAATCTGCTACCCTTTCTGACTTCCTTAGATTGTAGACTCTACTTCAACAACTTAGATCTAACACAAGGGAAAGAAAATAACACGAGTGCTTGCTTCTGGAAAGTTGGAACTCACAATTAACCTCACTGAAAACTTGAGTATTTGCTTTTGGAAGTGTATGACTCTTTTGTGATTTTCGATGCTAAGTATTCTGCCTTGAGCCTTCTTTTATAGATGTGAATTAGGGTATCTTCCAAGCTGAATTTTGAGCGGTATCTTGCTGGATTCTCTTGGAAAAATACTCTGACCAATCGGGTTTCATATAAATAAAAAACATATTTTTTTATCTCCAGATTTGTTTTCATAAATAACTTGGGCCAATCCTGTCTTTAATTAATTCTGGAACAAATCTTTCTTCCCGCCAATAGCTTCTGAACTCCCATACGACTTCACTTTTTTTTTGTAACAAATCCTTTTAATACTTTGATCAAATTTAATTAAATCTCCACCGTTAATCCTTATGATTAAATCTGGACCGTTTAATCTTTTGCACTAGTCCACATCTGGACCTTACTAAGTGATCTGCTGTGATCCCCTGATTTCGGCCAACCCTAGACCACACTTTCTGATCTTCTGATCTCGGCCAACACTAGGCCATGGTCTGATCTGCTGTGATCATCTGATCTCGGCCAATGCTGGACCACACATTATGACCTTCTGATTTCGGCCAACACTGGGCCATGGTCTGATCTCGGCCAACACTGGGCCATGTACTTAAATCTGGACCATTGATCTGAACATCTTCCCTCTGATCTGGACCAATTCTGAACTGGGTTTGGATTGAACTGAAATAAAATCTGGACAAATGATATTTCAGTCTGGACATTTTACCTTTTGATTTGGATCAGGTCTGGATCATATCTGGACATCATTTCTTCTGGTCTGGACTTAGTTTCATACCCTGAACCATGCTATCTTCTAGTCTGGGTCAAATATGGATTGAATATCTTGTTCTGGACCCATTAATTTATCCTCTGATTAAGTCTGGATCAAGTATGGGCTGTTTATCATTTCACTGCCAGGCCATCTTCTGGTCAGAATAACTTCTGGACTAAGTGTGACTTATGATTCTTCTGGTCTGGATCAAGTCTCCCTCTGGCAAGCTTCCTTCTGGTCTGGTCCAGGTCTCATTCTGACTTTACTTCCTTCTGATCTGGGCCAGCAAAGATATCCTCTGGTAATTTCAGGATGCATCCTCTGGTACCTTCTAAATGCATTATCTGATGTCTTCATCTTCTGCCTCTGGAAACTTCATCTTCTGGTGGCATTTAATGTAATAATTCAAGGTACAAAATAAGATTACATGGAGTGCTTTTGTAAACATCAAAATCCTAAGTACTTAGAACCAACTTGGTTCCAACACTTTTGAGGAACAACAACACTTTGACTATACCAGCCAACTCTTCTCAAACAGTCTGACAACCCAAGACTTTTGAGGAACTTCACAACCTTAAACCAACAAGCTAAGTCTTTTTCTAACAAATTGATAACCCCAGATTTTAGAATAAACTTCAACACTATAGGATTTTATACAAGGGATCGAAATTAGAACTGAGTAATTACTTCTGAAAAGTTGATACTCACAATAAGCTTAAAGTTAACTAGAGTGTTCGCTTTTGAAAATTTATGATGACCATCTACTTCCCACTCTAAGAAAAGAACACTTAGAAAATATTTATCTTTTAAGCAAGTGTTTCTCTCCTTTCAACTCTTTGAATACTTAGGAAATTTTTTGCTCGAGTTCTTCTATTTTTCGATACTTTATTTTTTAGCATTAAGCCTCTATTTATAGTTGAAATTAGGGCTTTACTTTGATCTGATGCTTCACTTCAGGAGTGTATTTCGATTAATTCTATTTTGAGAATATTCTGGAGTATTTTTCTCAGATTCTGTTTCTGGAGTCTTTTGCTCCAATTCTGTTTTGAGCATACTCTTAGCTAGATTCTGTTTCTAGAGTCTTTTTCTCCAATTCTCTTTTGAGCATTTTTCTCAGATTCTGTTTTGAGCATACTTTCAGCTTCTAATGATGTAGCTTCTGATTTTTGCCATTAATGAGATCCTCTGAAATTATCCTCTGACGGGATCCTCTGATTGTATCCTCTGGTGATATCCTTTGATGATATTCCCTGACAATATCCTCTGGTGATATCCTCTGGTATTTTCTGGAGGTATCTTCTGGTACCCTCTAGTGACATCCTCTGGTATCCTCTAGATGTTTCCTCTGGTATCCTCTGGATCTATCTTCTGGTGATATCTTCTGCTGACGTCATCCTTTGATTTCTACTTCTGGTGACGTCATCTTCTAGTTTATGCTTCTGATGACATCTTCTAATTTTTCAGTCTTCTTCTAAGTCAAAATACGATTTTCATAAAATACATTTGTTAACATCAAAACTTTAATTGCAAGAACCAACTTGGTTCCAACAACATCCTCTAGTATCCTCTGGATGCATCCTCGGGTATCCTCTGGATGTATCCTCTGGTGATATCTTCTAGTGGCATTTTTATCTTCTGGTGTCGTTATCCTCTGATGACATCTTCTGATTTGTATCTTCTGGTTGTATCTTCTGGAGGTACCTTCTGCTGACGTCATCCTCTAGTGACGTCATCCTCTGATTTTTCACATCCTCTGATTTGTCATTCTTCTTCTAAGTCAAAATATGATTTTCATAAGATAATTTTGTTAACATCGAAACTTTAATTGAAAGAACCAATTTGGTTCCAACAATTCCCCCTTTCTGATGATGACAAAACTTTGTATTTTTGATAATTTTTTATAACACTTTTTCTTTCTTTTGACTTTGACTCCCCCTAAGATCAAGCTCTATTTTATGTTTCTCACCCTAAGTCGAATGCCCCAGATACTTTATCAAATATATATTCTCCCCCTTTGTCATCAGACAAAAAGGAATGAAGGAATAAAGGAGATCCTTTGAATTTTTTTCCCCATCTTTTTATTTATTTATTATTTTGAATAACATAAACATATTCAATTTCCAGAAAATAATAAAATACATATAACAAATAAAAAAAATTCACTAAGCTATTTGGTCACAGATGAAGGTAAGGTTAAGGTTTTTCTTGATGAAGTCAAACCTATCTTCAGGTAGTGGTTTAGTGAACATGTCAGCCCATTGGTGGTCAGTGTCTACAAACTGTATGTTGAGTGTCCCTTTTTGAACATAATATCTGATGAAGTGGTTTTTGATCTCTATGTGTTTGGCTCTAGAATGAAGGACACGGTTTTTGGTTAGGTTGATGGCTGAAGTGTTGTTCCAATATCCACTAAGTTAATATGTAGGAGTTTTCTTGTAGAATAGGGTGAGATTGTAGTGCCTTTTAGGTATCTCTGTAGGATTTTTGGCCTTAGTCATCCTTTTTCAAGTGAGCTGGTAGGGTGCATTAGGGTAGCCATAGGTTTGCAATCACTCATCTTAAACTTCTTGAGAAGCTCTTTTGTATATTTTGTTTGATGAATGTATAGACCTTTTTGACTTTGCTCAATTTGAATTCATAGGAAGAACTTAAGTTCTCCCATCATGCTCATTTGAAATTCATGTTGCATCAATTTAGAAAATTCTTGGCAGAGAGTGCCATTAGTAGATCCAAAGATAATATCATCAACATATACTTGAATAACAAGCATATCATCTTCTATTGATTTTCCAAAAAGTGTATTATCTACTTGTCCTCTTTCAAAGTTATTTTTAAGCAAGAAATTACTAAGTCTATCATACCATGCCATAGGTGCTTGTTTTAAACCGTATAAAGATTTTTTAAGTTTAAAAACATGATTTGGAAATTCAGAACTTTCAAGACCTAGGGGTTGTTTAACATAGACTTCTTCACTTATATAACCATTCAGAAAAGTGCTTTTAACATCCATTTGAAATAATGTAATGTTATTATTAGCAGCAAAGGAAAGTAGGATATATATAATGTAATGTTATATCCTTGTGCAACACATCGTGCCTTATGCAACACATCCTTGTGCTTCTGACTTAGCTCTTCTTGCATTGGTAGACTCCATCTATATCCTTCTTCTGACTCATCTTCAAATTTATCCTCTGAAGATTTGTCGTATTCTTGCTTGTAGCATCTTCTTTTTCAAGTTATTTTGCCCGCATCAGCTTTTGGTTCTAGTAAATCTGCATCAGCTTCTGGTTCTAGTAAACCTGCATCAGCTTCCTCTGGTTCTGGTAAACCTGCATCGGCTTCCTCTGGTTCTGGTAAACTAGCATCAGTTTCCTCTGGTTCTGGTTAACCTGCATCGGTTTCCTCTGGTTTTGGTAAACCAGCATCAGTTTCCTCTGGTTCTGGTTAACCTGCATCAACTTCATCTTGCTTTGACTTTTTAGGTCAAGATATTTGTCATATAACATAATACAAATCAAATAATTTTAAAATGAACTCAATACAGCCAAACCATTAATTCTGCTTCTGGTGGTTTCTGCTTGTCCTTCACAAAACAACCAAAAGAGTTAAACTCAACATTTACCTTATTGTCAGTCACCAATTGAGATATACTTAGCAAATTCTTTGTGATACTAGGAACAAATAACATATTTTTAAGCTAAAAATTCTTCTGTCGAGTAGGAAATCTTGAATTACCCACATAACTAATATCAAGTTTACTTTCATTGCCTACGACAAGAAAATTCTTACCAGTATAGCCTTGTTTCTGTTGTAAGCAGTCCAAATTATTGGTAACATAATGGTTGGCTCCTGAATCTGCATACCAAGAAGGATCATTAATGGTTTCAGGTGAAGCCATAAATGCATTTGGTGCCAGATTTATGTTTTGGTTAATCTGATCTGATGTGTTGCCTGTGAAATTTTGATCAAATCTGTTCCAACAAACTGCAGCGGTGTGGCCTACTTTATTGCAAAGTTGGCATATAGGTCTGTTGCCATTATTACGTCATCCCCTTCCTCGAAATCTTCCTCTAGTACCTCTGTTGTAGTTATTTCCTCTTTCATAATTTGAATTGTTGAACTTGGGTTCAGATTTGTTTGTTGCAATATGAGTTGTAGCTTGGCTCAAATTGATACCTCCAGTTTGATAGCCGTTGAGTTGTTCTAACCTGCTCTCAAATGTCATCAAGGTAGTCTGCAATTCAATCCATGATATTGACTCTTTGTTGCTGAGTTGAACCACTATTGGAATCTATTCTGCATCAAGACCACTTAAAATTTGAGTAATCAGATCAGGTAAAGATATTGGGCTACCTGCTAACGTCAAATTGTTGGAAAATGACTTCATTGTGGTCAAGTATATCGTCCATCTTCATTCCTCATTTCCTTTTTCTCTGCAATTCACCTCTATAATAGATGACTCTTGATTTTGTGTGTGCACTTGAGAGCTCTTTTGCTGCATCCCACAACTCCTTAGAAGTTGATTTCTTCATTATTTGTGAAGCTATATCTGGATTCATGGTGCTATACAGCCACCCCAATAGCAACTGATCATGTGAGACCCATTCTTCATATTCTGAGTTGGGTATTTTTACTGTACTACTAGGGGTTGTTCTTGGCATAAATTCGGGAGGACATGGTTTGGTGCCAATGATATAGCCATCCATTTTGTGGCCTTTAACGACCGACATGATCATTGTTTCCCACAGGAGATAATTGGTTCGATCAAGTTTGATTGCATTGTATTGAGAGAGTGAAACTTTATTTTGCAGGTTGGATAAGGGGAATGGTTCACCGGAACTTGGAGTATTTGGAGGAGTGGCCATGTTTGGCTTATTTTTTGCGTTGGCCAAGATTTAGCTCTGATACCAAGTTAAAGTATAAGAAAGTTTGGAATAATGGCTCAGTAGTTTACTCATATTTCATTCATATATATAGAAGATTTACAACAACTCTTGATAATATCAAGAGATTACAAGCTGATTTTACTGCTACAAAGTAGGACTATCTAACTGAATATAAATGGACCACTTCCACCTAAACTCAATCACGTAGTTGCATAAATATAGGCTAGAATATCTCAGCCGAAGTTCAATTTGTCACATAGTAAATATCAAGCTATTTTAATTGTTACACTTGAGTTGCTGAACCGCCCGGTGCTCGTGACGCGCTACGAGACCTCCACCATGTCGAGGGACCAAACAGGCCATAGCTAGTGACACAATAGCAGACTCAACGTCAGTGACTTTGTGTCGCGCTGAAGTGATTCCATATGTCTTTTTGCACGTTCCACCACTTCTTCGTTCATTTCCAACACTGATTGTTAAACACCATGAGCAGCAGGATGTTGAGCTCCGAAATTTGAAGTGAAATTTTTTATTTGCCAATTCCTAGTGTTGTAACACCCCGATTTTTAACATCACGAGTGTATTTTGTTTTTTATTAAAAAGCCACTTAATAAAATAATACGTCGTAACACAAAACGACAAGAGTAATTAAATAATTACATCATATATATAAACTAGTTAAAATAGTTTAGGGACAATAATCGAAAATATACAAATAGAAAATACACTGGGGCTATAAGACCTAACAGACATAACTCATACGCCTGGGGTATCCTCGGCAGATACCTACACAGAAGTACTGCCCCAAGAATGCTATACCCCTTGGTAACGTCAAAAAAATGGAACATGGACCCACCAACAAAAGTCACTGTCAAGGTATGTCATAGGTACAATCATCCCAAAATAAAATAAGTACAACCACCAAAACACTAAGGCCCTATACAACAAAAACTAATCTGATCATCCACTAACAACTACAGTAACAAGGGTGCCCGCCACACTCTGCACAAGTCTCGTCTAATGCGGTATCTGTCCTCAAGGTGACATCCTCCTCCTCATCAGCCATAGAAGGATCAGTCTCATCAGAAATCTGATCCACCCACGATATAGGTGGCTTTGGCTAGAATCTCAAAGCAGTCCTCTACTTCAATGACCGTCGGTAAGGGATCGTTCACCGCAAATGGAAGCTCAAACTTAATCCGCGGTGACACCAACCAAGGCACCAGTGGTTCATCAACAAAACCTTGGTCCCCGACTAGCCTAGACGAACCTGAAATGTCTTCCCCTACTGGCATCGGTCCTTTACCCTTCTCACCCGTTCCGGGTCCAAGCACCACCTTCCCTGCTACTACAGTAGGAGTTACCACACCTATGGTGGCCTCCGTCTCACCTCCAACTACAGGACTCTTTGCATCTGTATATACTCCATTCGCCTCCAGTACTAATCCTGAAGGTACGATAAAGTCGATCTGCCCGTGAGTGTATTCCACATACGACACTGCCGCAACACTCCTACAGCGCATTTTGCTACTGCCAACACGCGCCTGCTGCGCTCGAAGCGCATTTCGCGCATTTTGCTACTGCCAACACGCACCTGCTGCTCTCGAAGCGCATTTCGCTACTGCCTATGCGTGTCTGAAGCGATGAATATGCGCCCGAAGCAATGTCATTTGCATCAGACATGATTTCAAAAGGTAGTGACTAATCGGGTGCAGTGACAATACGGGCAGTTATCAACTTATTTTTTAAGGTGTTAAAAGCATTCAAACAGTCCTCATTGAATTTGAAAGGTGTGTCTTTTACAAGTAGGTTTGTAAGTGGTTTGGGAACTTTAGAAAAATCTTTTATAAACCTCCTGTAAAATCTAGCATGACCTAAAAAGCTTCTAATGCCTTTTTCATTGGTGGGAGGGAGAAGTTTTTCAATAACTTCAACTTTGGCCTTGTCAACTTCGATCCCCTTGTGGGAGATTCGATGGCCTAAAACAAATCTTACCATAAAATGACATTTTTCCCAATTTAGGACCAAGTTGGATTTTTCACACCTTTCTAATACAAGGGCTAGATTAATCAAACAATTGTCAAATGATGAACCAAAAATAGAAAAGTCGTCCATAAATACTTCGATGTGTTTCTCAATCATATCGAAGAATATGGACATCATACACCTTTCAAATGTAGCTGGTGCATTACATAGCCCAAACGGCATCCGCCGATAGGCAAACACCCCATAAGGACATGTAAATGCAGTTTTCTCTTGAACTTCAGGTGCCACAGCTATCTTATTATACCCCGAGTATCCATCTAAGAAGCAGTAGTAATCATGTCCTTCTAGTCTAATTTTTTTTCACACTCTCTCTTGTATATCCTAACTGTGAGTTGTTGGACTAAACACTTATATTTCTTTTTGTGTGATGATCTAGACATGTGTTAACCCTTCAGAACTTGCACTAATTCTTACATGCATCACTTGTGATTTATGCATACACGTAGGCAGTTTTGTTTGGTCGTTTGAGCCTTTCTAACTACCCTGTGCAAATTTTATCCTTTGCTAGCCCCTTTGAGCTTGACCCTTTCTTTCGGTTACTAGCCACATTACAAGCCAAATATTTGACAGTGACTCAATCACAGTACTTGGAGCTAGGTAGAAATTTTTTTATCGTCTATGTAAAGTTTGTAGTTTGGGGTTGCTCATCGAATAGCAACGTCTTAGGTTTGGGGTGGGGGTTCTCAAAAAAAATAATAATAAAATAATAATAATAATAATAATAAAATAAAAAAATAAAAAATAATAATAATAAAAAAAATGTTGTACTCTGAAAAACAACATCTGCTTAGTTATTTTGTCAATGTTTGAGAATCCCCACATTGAAAAGGTGAATAAAAATCAAAAGAGGTAGAATAAAGTGAAAATGTGCGCCTAACTCCAAGTAGTAAAGCCTACTTTCCCAAAATATCCTACCCTTACCTAAGCCGGAAGTCCTCCAAAAGTGTATGTGTTTGTTGCATTGTGATTGCTAACTAGAATTTTTTCAAGCATATGGTAGCGTGATGCATGTTCTAGGATTTGAGTGATAAACTCACTACCCTGACTAAACACTTGAGATAAATTTTGGTGAGATTGTGTGAAGAGAGAGTTGAACTGGATGAATGAATGCTAAAGTGTATGCATTGTGTTGTTTTTGTGCAGCAACCACGAAGCATGACGAATGTTTTGTAGTAGTGGGAACCTTGAGAATAGAGCTTGATGTGATTTGAGAAGATTGAATTTAAATTACCCTTAAATGTACCAAATATGAAACTAATTGTTGCTTGGGGACAAGCAACAGACTAAGTTTGGGGTTGTGATAACTCTTCATCATATGCATATTTGTCACTATTTTTAGTCTTATTTATAAGAAATCATTAGTTAATTTAAGGAGTTATGTAATATATTTGGTTGATTTCAGTTTTTAGATTTAATAACATGTTTATGTTCGTATTTCCTTTATTAAGTAGATATTTTTTATGGTTTTATATTATTTCTTTATTTTCCGTGCAGTGCTGAATTTTGGTGAGAAATCTACATGACCTACATGGAGTATTTCTACCATATCTGGAGTTGTAGATGTCCAATTGGAGTAAAACCAAGTGCAAATGAAAGCTACGATCCATAGCTACAACGTTCATGAAGACACAGAAACCAAATTCGGACTCGGAAGGGGAGAAAAATGCAATAAACGCTAGACATCATATGTTGTGCGCCTGACGCGCTTTGCCCAAAGCGCATTTTGGCACCACTGCTTCTGTTTTAATGCGCCTGAAGCGCAAGTCTTGTGATTGGGGCGCATAGCGCGCTGAAGATTACATAAAACCGAGTTTTTCTGAATTTTGGGGGATCTTTTGGTCAATTGAGAAGCTCAGAGACTTGTGCCCTAGCAGAGAAGCTTAGAGACGGCTGTTCTACACCATTGAAGGAGTTTTATCAAGAATCATTCATGAATATTTCTTGTAATTCTTCTTTAATCTCTATCTCTTTAATCTCTGTGATGAGTAACTAAACCCTATTTTTTAGGGATGAGTGGAACAAGATGAAACATTTATTTGTCTGAATTGATTCCTGGTTATATGAATAAATTTATTGAATTATTTTTCTCATCTCTGTGTTTAATGCTTTTTATTGCCTGATCAACTTTAAAATGGTCTATGATTTGTAATTTGAAACATAAGTGGACTTTACGAATGCTTGAGATGAGAAATTCATGAGATTGTAGTCTAGGGATAGATGCAGGTCATGAAACCAATTGAATTAGTTGTAGAGACAATAGTTTAAAAAGAGAATTTTTGTATTGTAAAGCTTAATCCTAATCTTAAACCCACTAAGGAATTAGGGCTTATTTTGGAATTAAAGGTTCTGTCACTAAGACATTAGGGCAATAATACTAAAGAGAATTCGGTAATAATTCAATAAAGGAATTCAGTAACTAGGATCAAATTAGAAACCAAGGTTGGACTCAAAGTGAAACTCATCCCTGGCATTTTTCTCATTATAACAGTTTAACTTCATTACTATTGTTATTTCAAATATTATTCTACTCAATCTAGAAACTTTTTGTTCAATTTTAGTAACTAAAGATAATTCGATAGTAAAACGCAATCCTTGAGTTCGACACTCGGTATTACCGTTTTAATTATTACTTGCAACGATTCAGTACATTTGCTGAAATGCTATCAGTATTATATTCTTTGGAAAGAGTGTCACTGTACACAAAGCCGCAATAGATTATTGATTTGAATAATAAAGAAATAACAGTAATAGATAGATTAAACTGATGTCACATAGTATGCTCACAAATCCAAATAAGGCTAAATGAAAATAAGCTATTTTTATGTTGACAAATCCAAAGCAAATATTATGCTTATGATTTCGTAAATATATTTTAATGTCATACACTAACTCCTCCATTTGTTTTGTAATGTAGGTGAAATGGGATGTTCCTGATTTTGAATTTTTGAAAAAGAAATAGATTTCATATGCTGGTGAACATTTGAGGGCATTTAAAACTAGTCTAGCATCTAGATATTTAAATGGTGGGGATTTGAGTCACAAATCTCCTCTTGAGGCATATACTTATCTTGATAAGGACATATGGAAAACGTTTATTCAGAAACGACATGATCCTTCCTTTGTGGTTAGCTAGATTTATAATTTAATTTCTCTTTATAAATTTATTTCTAGTATTACATTTAATTAGTGTATTACTTATACTAGGAGAAAAGAAGGACGGCACAAATGATTCAGTCTCATAATAAATACCCTCACCTAATGTCTTGTGGGGGATATAAGTTGCTTACTAAAAGATTGATGAATGAAAAATTAAAACAAAGACAAGAATCATCTAGAAATTCAATAGTTGCACCTCCATCTCCACCATCACGTCATAAAAATGGAAGAGAGCCCGACAAAAGCCATCTGAAGATTACTCAACAGAAGATGCGCGTGTCATTGCAGAAAAAATTGTAAGTAATTGTGTAACATAAATTTGCTATTATAGAAGGACAAAATCACATGCCTAAAAAACATGGCAACTCATGTACTTGCTATGTGTCAACTTGAGTGTGTCAGAAAACCGTTAAAAGTCCAAACTAATTAAACATTGTTAAAGTCCAAACTAATTAGTAGCAAAGTGCATTTTTATTTTGAATTAGTAGTAGAATCTGATATGCATTTTTCTTTTGATAAATTAGCAGTGAAGATAAGTGAATTACTTATTTATGCACTTAGCTGGTGGCTTGAGTAAAGCATATTGCTAGACACTAGAGATGGTGAAAGCAGTAGCTTGCTACATCTTTGTCAGAGAGAGGCAGTGGAATTTTCCAAATAGACAAAAAAAAGTGTAGACTTTGTCAACACCATATTCGTTCTGTTTGTGAATTCTATATGCTGCAAAGTGTACCACACTTATAATTTAATTTTTGAAGTTATAGATAGATGAATGGGGGAAAAGTTATAGAATACATTTAGATTCATATTCTTATACTTATAATTTAATTTTTCTCATCCACTTAATTTGTTATGGCCAAACCCCCACATATATAAATTCTGATATGAACTAATTACCCTAATAGTGGAAGGGATGACTGATGTCCAGCATGAACTATTACATGAGGAATGGATTAAAAGACAAGATAGAAACTAATAATCTAATATAGTATTTTATGTCTTTCATAACATGACATCAAGTAACGGCTATAGATATGCAAAAGTATGGATAAAGATATGCAAAAAAGACTGAATGACTAACAAAATACAGCACTTAAGCTTATATGGACAAAAGGATGCTACTTTTCTCTTTTAGCAGGATACATAAAATTGATATTGTTTTCATAATTTTTCAAAAATTTATTGTATTATGAACATCTTTTGTAGATGGTGAATTAGGTGTATATGAAAGACATGTTCACTGCTTCGCCAACGCAAAACTTTTTTCTTCACTGTACAAAACGAGCATCCCTAATGCAAACCAATGAAATGAAACCACCAAAGGGTGGAGTGGATCTAGAATAATGAATGATGAAAAGGTCATAATATTTATGAATAACAAATATACATATATACACAACAAAATCCATGCTTATCTATTTTAGAATAAAAGGAAATTAAGTGGTTAGTCTTAGTTAGAATAGTTAGTTATAGTTATAGAAGCCATTTCTGATTTACGTTTGTTCCTGTTAATTAGAAATAATTGTAAGTAAATGTTCTTCCATTTGATAGTGATTGTATCTATACATTATATCTTGTAGGATTCATTGGTTGAACAAACGTCTAATGGAATCTTTGTTCCACATGGACGTCAAGATATCTTGATGGAGGCCATTGGAAAACCTGTGCATCCTGACCGTGTTCGTGTTGTTGGTCGAGGTGTGGGGATTCAAAAACACTTTGGATCACGTTCTCATTATGCCTCCACTCCACCAGTTTTCAGTAGCCACCAAATAGAGGAGCTTCCTAATGTGATTATAAATAAAGTGTTGCAGGAGCTATCACAACAAAACCCAAATTTGTTCATGAAGGGCAGTTGTTCTGTTGAACTACCTATACTAGAGGATGAGGACGATGATATCCCATAACAGTGTACATTGTATGTTGATAATAATGGTTTTATAGTGGCATATGCTGATGTGTACAAGTTGGGGCCCACCTTACACATCAATTGTTAGATAATGATATGGTTAGGGTGGTGGTTACCAAGCTTTTAGATGCAAATGCTCAAGTACCTATGCCAACTGATGAAGTAATAACAGTTGGTCATGCTTCAAATACTTTAATTCAATGGCCAAAAAGACTTTTGCGACTTTTTTCTGATAAGGTATTCATTACATACATCTTTTTCTATTTACACTTGAAATATTTTAAATGACTAAATAATTTATCTTTAATTATTTATGAGGCTGACATATTTATGAAAGTTGACTTTCTACTCAAAAAATCTGAATCTCAACTAGATTCTATATAACAATTGCTCTTAAAGTCGATGAGTATATCATTCTCTACAGAGCTAAAATTTGAACATGAGACAAGTGAAGTGTTTGTTCTTGGACAAAGCGATATAGTAGAGTTGTGTATGGGTAATCGAAAGTTGTGCATCACTATTATACAAATATTGTTGACGTAAGAACATTTAATTTGTAAAATTAGTCAAGCACATAATATCATTTATAACAAAAAAATTATTTTTATTTATTTATTTCAATATCTTAGATATATGCATCACCTTTGTATTGACTTGGGAAAGAGTGACGTGTATGGATTCATTGATCCATGTTTCATTCATAGTGAATATGATCCTTTTGGGGCTAAAAAATATATACAAAACAAGTTGCAACAGGATCAAAAAGAGTGTTATCTATTACCTTATCTCAACAAGTAAGTAAATTTTTATTATAATTTATCCATTAAAATATGAATGTACTTAACACATATAACTTTTTGCATAATGTAGTCATCATTGGCAATTGCTTGTTATTTGTCCTAGGAAGAATACTATAGTCTTCCTATGTTCGTTGGGATGGAAACCAAATAAAAATATCATGCACATCATCGATTTGTAAGTGTTTAATGTATTTCCCGTATATGTACATAAACTTTTTAATATGTTTTATAATACAAGTTCAATGAGTATTTTATTTTTGTAGAGCTTTGGGTGTATATAATAAGTTGCAAAGATTAAGAAAGAATAAGCCCACATGGAGCATTCCCACTGTAAGTTGTTTAGATTATATATATAGAATTTCAATTATAATTTATGTCTCTATCTATATAATAATTACTCACTATAATTTTATATATGATATTCAATTTTAGTGCCAAAGACAACCTAAAGATTATGAGTGTGGCTACTATATTATGATACATATGTTGAACATTGTATCTAGTGGTCTCGTTGATTCATGGATTTAGGTATGTCACAGATTTTTCAAAGTTAGTATTAATTAACTACTTATGATTTTTATGGTCACATGATTCAGATAATCTTGTTATTTCAATGTTTATAATTCAGATATTTGGAGACTCAAAACCATTCGAAGATGATGAACGTCCGACAACGTTGTACAAACTTGATTCTTAAACGAATTGAAAATGCTTGAAGCACTTGTATCATTTTAGTATATTTAGACTGTTAATAAAAGATAATGTATTTTTTTTAAACAAATAGTAATGATAATGTAGCTCTGAGTTTGATAACTCTGATTTTGTAAGATGTTTATGACTCATTATCATTGATTTTTAAATGTAAAGCTTCATATGAAGTTTTGAGTCTTATGCATATGTGAGGAGTGAATGTTATGAAGAAGAAAAATTTCAAAAGTTAATTATTTAAATCGGTTGGCTCATCGATATAATAAGTCAATTTTGAATATGACTTGTTATATTGGTTCAAATTTAACCGATATAATAAATCAATTTTGAATTTGACTTATTATATTGGTTCAAATTTAACTGATGTAATAAATCAATTTAGAATATGACTAGTTATATTGGTTCCAATTTAACCGATGTAATAAATCAATTTTGAATTTGACTTGTTAGATTGGTTCAAATTTAACCGATCTAATAAATCAATTTTGAATTTGACTTATTAGATTGGTTCATTTTAACCAATTTAATAGTTAACTATTTATTACAACGTTTGATGTTAGATCGGGCAAGTAACCGATCTAACATGTACATAGGAACCGATGTAACAAGATTAAATTGCACTAGTGAATTTTTACTCGAAATCCAAACAAAACCAATTACGTCTGTGTTGAGTTCGATTTGTGGGCTCCAAAGAAAAAGTATTTTTAAATTTTTAAACAATAAAATTAATATTTTTTACATGTAATGTAATTAAATTCTACATGAATGAGGATTGCAATGGCGCTCTTGTGCAAACCGCTTCCATGAAATATTCTTGTGCAATGGCGCCCTTGTGCAAACTCGAAATCCAAACAAAAAATATTCTTCAAACAAATGCAATTGTACCGGCTAGCACTCAACAACTTCTATTCATATTATTTGCACAAGTTATCAAGAATTCATGCAATATTTATTTGAGTTAGTTACCAAAACTCTGTATCAAAGTATCAAAATTATAGAAGATGAATATCAATTACGTTTAGCAATTTGCAAGAATAACCTTCATGGTAGAGTCACTGTGTCTAAGGGTGATAGACTAATTACGTTGTCGTTTTACGTGATAAAATTTTGCTTCTCTCGACGATTTGCAAAAGTGTTCGAACAGGAACATTGGCGGTCGAAGGTTACTTTCACAATTGTTTCAAGTGTTGGAACTCCATTATCACTTGATGAAGCAACAAACTCGCATTAGGGCACTTCGCTTTAGTTTTGCTCAATTTGGACAAGTTACAAGAGTTGAGATATCGCATTCTTGACGAACATGAAGGGTGTACATTCTATGTTTACATTGATTATGAAAAATCATATTTATATTGTGATGGTTGGCATTCCATAGACAACCATCGAAAAAATTCTAATGGTTAAGGAATAGCTCAATCTATTGAAGATGTTGCAATTGCAAAGAAGTTGGTAAAGAAGTATATCCATAAAAAAGTTCTCCCTCATGACAAGGTTTAAACTGAACGCACAGACAAAGATATTCAGAGTAACAATGCTCATCATGTTGTTAACTCTCCTTTTATGGATCATATCCCTAACGTTGTTCAAGGAGGCACCACTATTTTGTTGGAACCAAGTTGGTTCTTTCAATTAAATTTTTTATGTTAACAAAAGTATTTTATGAAAATCATATTTTGACTTAGAAGAAGTATGGAAAATCAGAGGATATGAAAAATCAGAGGATGTGAAAAATCAGAGGATGACGTCAGCAGAAGATACCTCCATCAGATACAACCAGAAGATACCTCCAAAAGATACAAATCAGAAGCAGAAGATGTCATTAGAGGATGACGTCACCAGAAAATAAAAATGCCACCAGAAGATACGGCCAGAAGATATCACCAGAGGATATATCTGAGAAAGATTTATCTCGAATTTAAGCTTGGACAAAGCCCTAATTACAGCTATAAAATGAGGCTTCAGGCAGCAGCATTAGGCATCAAAAATACAAGAACCCAAGCTTCATATTCAACATAAATTCCAGAGTTCAAAAGAGAGAATCACGTGAGTGCAAAAGCAATATTTTCTAAGTGTTTTCGAGAGAGAAAAACTGTTAGCAATCAGCTTTCTAGAAGCAACTTTGCAAAGTTCCAAACCCTTGTAATCAAACGTGTTAGAGGTGTAGATTCCTTCTTCAATCTGGGGTTGTCAGATTGGTAAGAGAAGACTTGACTTATAGGGTCAAGGTGTTGTTATCATTCCTTAAAAGTCTGGGGTTGTCAGACTGTTTGGGAAGACTGGCTTGGAGGGTCTGGTGTTGTAATTCAAAGTGTTTTGAATTAGTGGATTAAAGCCTTCAGAGTGAAGGGACTGGATGTAGCCAAGTTAATGGTGAACCAGGATAAATCGTTGTGTTCTTATGTTGTTATTATCCGCTGCTAAGTTTGATTATTTATTCATCAAATAATTCCCATCAACATTCAACAAAACAGAAAAATAATTAAAGTTTGACAAACACAATTCAACCCCCCCTTTCTCGTGTTTGCACCTTCAATTGGCATCAGAGCTCGGTCTCAAGGCTGAGCACTTTACATTGTTTAAGGAAATATCCAAGGGTACAATATGTCTGGATTCAGTGAAGAAGCTGCTGAAGGAAACATCAACAGACCACCTCTGTTTGATGGGGAACGGTTCGAGTACTGGAAGGACAGGCTGAGGAGTTTCTTTATCTCACAAGATCCTGAACTTTGGGACTTGGTGGAGGATGGCTATACTGCTCTAGAAGATGCTGATGGTGTTGAAATTCCAAGAAAAGTTATGGATGCTGACCAGAAGAAGATGTTCAAGATGCATCACAAATCCAGAACGTTCATGATCAATGCAATCACATTCAAGGAGTTCGACAAGTGCACTAAACAAGAAACAGCAAAAAGCATCTATGATAGTCTTGAAGTTGCAAACACGAGAAGGGGGTGTTGAATTGTGTTTGTAATACTTGAATTCTTTTTCTATTTTTGAAGATTATTTAAAATCTAATATATAAGCAAGCAGAATTAGTAGCGGATAAAGTAAAATAATCAACACAGATTTATCATGGTTCACCATTAACTAGGCTACATCCAGTCCCTTCACCTTGAAGGATTTTTCCACAAATTCAAAACCTCTCAAAAGCACTATTGACCCTCCAAGTCAGTCTTCCCAAATAGTCGAACAATCCTAGACTTTTGAGGAACACAGCACCTTGACTTCACAAGTCAAGTCTTCTCCTACCAATCTGACAACCCTAGATTGTAGAAGGGATTTCAACACCTTGAATCTAATTGTTAAGTCACCTGCTACTTCTTCTGACTCTTCAGATTGTAGACTCTACTTCAACAATATAGATCTGACACAAGGGAACAAAAAACAAGAGTACTTGCTTCTGCAAAGCTGATACTCACAATTAACCTCACTGAAAACTCGAGTGTTTACTTCTGGAAGTGTATGACTCTTTTACTGATTTTCGATGCAAAGTCTTCTGCCTTGAGCCTCCTTTTATAGATGAAAATAAGGGTTTCTTCCATGATCAAATTCGAGCTGTATTTGTCCAGATTCTCTTGCAAAAATAACTTGGCCAATCGGGTTTCACTTAAATAATAATCGTATCTTTTTAGCTTCAGATTGCATTTGAAAATTCTGTTGACCAATCTTGTTTCTTTTAATTTCAAAACATATCTTTTTAAGCTTCAGATTGCATTCGAATTTCTTTAAGTCTTCAATAATTTTTTAATCAAATCCCCTTAATACATTGATCAAATTTCTATCAAAATTTAATCAAGTCTTCTTCGAATTTTAATCAAGTTATCACTGATTTTCATCATGATTAAAACTTGGACCGTATGATCTTCTAATCTCGACCAACTCTGGACTTATGTAATCTGATCTGCCCCAATTCTATGATCCTCTGATCTCGGCCAACACTGGACCATATGATCTGATCTTCTGATCTCGGCCAACACTGGGCCATATGATCTGATCTTCTTATCACGGCCAACACTGGGCCATGATACTTAAATCTGGACCATTGATCTGAACATTTTCCCTCTGATCTGGACCAAGTCAAGACTAAGTCTGGATTGAATCTAAACTAAATCTGGACTTATGATATTTTTATCTGGACCATTGATCTTTTAATCTAGACATTTATCTTCTGATCTGGATCAAGTCTGGATTAAATCTGGACAATCATTTCTTCTTATCTGGACTGAGTTTTATGTTCTGGACCATGCTATCTTCTGGTCTGGACCAAGTCTGCATCCAGTCATTTGTTCTGGACCAGCTATCTTTTGGTATGGACCAAGTCATTTGTTCTGGACCAGTTATCTTCTGCTTTGGACCAAGTTTGGATTAAGTCTGGACTGATTCTTATATTCACGACCAAGCTATCTTCTGGTCAGGATTGAGTCTGGACCAAGTCTGACTTATGTTTCCATCTGGTCTAGAACAAGTCTCCCTCTGACAGGCTTCCTTCTAGTTTGGACCAAGTCTCCTTCTGAACTCTGCTTCCTTCTCATCTGGGCCAAGAAAGATATCCTCTGATGATGTTATTTGTCCTTTGATATTTTGCCTTTGATGACATCCTATGATATCCTCTGGAGGTGTCTCTTCTAGTGCCTTCAGGATGCATCCTATGGTACCCTCTGGATGTTTCCTCTGGCTGAACCTTTCTGGTGACATTTCATTCCTCTGGTTGCTTCCTCTAAATGTATCCTCTGATTTTGCACAGCTTCTGAATTGTTCTTCTAAGCCAAAATACTATTTACATAAAATACTTTTCTTAACATCAAAACTTTGATTGATCGAACCAACTTGGTTCCAACAAGTCTGACTCTGACTTACGAAGGCAGCAAGCAAGTCCAAGAAGCAAAGGCCAACACTCTAGTCAAGAAGTACGAGTTGTTCAAGATGGAAGAAAATGAAGACATTTAAGCAATGTTTTCCAGATTTCAGACTCTGGTTTCGAGATTAAGAGTACTCAAGAAGAGCTATACCACTGCTGACCACGTGAAGAAAATTCTTAGAAGTTTGCCAACCAAGTGGAGACCAAAGGTCACTGCCATTCAGGAAGCAAAGGACTTGAACACTCTAAAGCTGGAAGAATTAATCAGCTCCCTCAAGTCACATGAAATAGAGTTGAAAGAAGATGAGCCCAAGAAGAAGAACAAAACCCTAGCCTTAAAATCCAAATAAAAGGAAGTTCTCAAAGCAGAAGCAGAATCAAAAGATAGTGATTCTGAGGACCAGAATAAGAAACCAAAAGAAGAAGACATTGCCTTCATAACCAAAAAGGTTCTGAAGATATGGCAAAACAGAAGGAAGAAGTTTCCCCAGAGGTATTCCAAACATTCCAACAGGGGAAATGATGAACAAGACAAGAAGAGTATCATCTGTTATGGATACAATGAACCTGGGCATATCAATTCAGAATGTAAAAATCTGGAGAAAGGGAAAAATCAGAAGAAATAATCCAGACCCAAGAAGAAGAATCTGATGGCGACATGGGATGATTCTGATGAATCTTCTAAAGATGAAGAAGCAGAATTAGTCATGATGGCTTACATCAATTCTGCCTCTGGATCCAACATAAAATCTAACTCTGGAAGTGAATCAGAAGAATCAGAATTGGCTCAGACAGTTCGCAATCATTCGTCTCTAGATCCAACTCTGGAAGAAAATCAGAAGAAGCAGAATTGGCTCAGACAGTTCCCACTCATTCTGACTCTGGATACAACTCTGGATGTGAAACAGAAACATAATTGGCTCTGATGGCTCACACAAGTTATGCCTTTGGATTCGATACAGAATCTGATTTTGGAAGTGATTCATCAGAAGATGAAAAAGAGGTATTTTCTAAACTTACCCGATCTGATTTAATTATTGCAATGAATGACATTTTAAATATCAATAACAAACTGACTATAAAACTGAAAACACTTAGGGAAGAAAATTAAATTCTAACCAAAGAAATTGAAGTTTTAAAGAATCAAAATGCAGAATGTAAAACAGAAAATACAGCTCTTAAAACTGAAATTGCTGAACTTAAATCTGAAAACCTAACTCTAAAAAGTAATCTTAATTCAACATCAAGTGAAAATATTGTATGTAATTCTGATTTGCATGAACAAGTGTTACAAGATTTTATTGCTAATGGTATGGAAAGAAGCAAATATGCTTTTATGATTTATGGAGTTAGCAATAATGGTAAAAAAAGGCATAGGGTTTGATGAATCTGTAACTGTAACTGAACATATTCCCTCTAATATTTTGTGTGTTGTTTGTGCCAAGAAAGCTCACTCAAAATTGTCTTGTCCTATGATAAAATCAAGGAGATACAAGAAACCTTTCAAGACAAACAAACCAAGACCCAACCAGATTTGGGTAACTAAAAACAAAATTATCTTTGTTATAGATGTCCTCAGCAATCAAGTTGCAACACCAGTCATGGTACCTGGATAGTGGATGTTCGCGACATATGATAGGAGAAGAGTCTATGTTCCAAGAACTAACTTTGACCAAAAGAGGGACAGTGGCTTTTGGAGGAAAGCAAAAAGGCTAAATCATTGGTCGAGGCACGGTTGGTAATGGTACTTCTTCCTCTATTAAAGGTGTACTACTAGTTAAAGGTCTTAGGCATCATTTATTAGGTATTAGTCAATTAAGTGATAGTAATTATGATATTATATTTAACTAAAAAACATGCAAAGCTATTAGTCGGATGGATGGATCAGTACTCTTCACATGTCATAGGCAAAACAATATTTACAAATTAAATCTGTTCAATCTACAGAAACAAAAAGTTAAGTGTCTAGTGTCAGTAAATGATGAGAAACTAATTTGGCATAAAAGATTAGGTCATGCAAACCTTAGATTAGTTTCAAAACTGAATAAGCTCAGCTACAAAACTGAAATTATGTGTGAAGCTTGTCAAAAAGGAAAACAAACAAAAAATTCCTTCAACCCTAAAAACTCAATCTCTACCTCAAAGCCCCTTGAGCTATTACACATAGATCTATTTGGACCAGTAAAAACAGCATCTGTAAGTGGAAAGAAATATGGGTTTGTTATTGTAGATGATTACACTAGGTGGACATGGGTAAAAATTTTAAGAAGTAAGGATGAATCTCACAAAGTGTTTATCACATTTTGCAAACAAATAATGAATGAAAAAGGTCTTAAAATTATAACAATTAGAAGTGATCATGGAGGAGAATTTGAGAACAAATTCTTTGAAAGTTTTTGTGATGAGAATGGAATCTCTCACAACTTTTCTTCTCCTAGAACACCCCAACAAAATGGAGTTGTAGAAAAAAAAATAGAACACTCCAAGAAATGGCCAGAACAATGCTAAATGATATTAATGTTGCAAAACACTTTTGGGCAGAAGCAACTAATACCACATGTTATATTCAAAATAGAGTCTATATTAGATCCATATTGAATAAAACACCATATGAACTGTGGAAAGGTAAAAAGCCTAACATCTCTTATTTTAAACAATTTGGCTGCACTTGTTATATGTTGAACACTAAAGATAATCTTGGAAAATTTGATTCACGATTGGTTACTCTTAAAGATCCAAGGCCTATAGAGTGTTTAACAGGGAACTAATATTGTGGAGGAATCCATACATGTTAAATTTGATGACAAACAGCTTGACCTTGAAAAGTCAACGTAATATGATGATAGTGCAGGTTTACCAGAACCAAAAGAAGCTGATGTAAACAAACCAAGAGAACTTGAAAAGGTGGAGGATGAAAGCAAAACAGAAGAACTCGACAAATCTTCAAAGGATGAATCTGAAGATAAGTCAGAAGAAAGATGTGGATGGAAGTACAAGTCATCAAATCCTGAAACTCTAATCATTGGGAGTGCAAGTGATCCCTTAAAAACTAGATCATCACTTAAAGAAACTAGTTTGTTTGGCTTACTCTCATCTATTGAGCCTACTTCTGTTGATAAAGCATTGAGAGAAGATGGATGGATTATTGCCATGCAAGAGGAGTTATATCAATTTGAAAGAAATGATGTTTGGGATCTAGTTCCCAGACCAGAAAAGAACATTATTGGAACCAAGTGGGTTTTCAGAAACAAGCTAAATGAAAAATGAGAAGTTGTCAGAAACAAGGCACGACATGTTGCACAAGGCTACAATCAGCAAGAAGGTATTGACTACACTGAGACTTTTGCTCTAAAGGCTAGGTTAGAGCTATTTGTATCCTACTTTCCTTTGCTGCTAATAATAACATTTCATTATTTCAAATGGATGTTAAAAGTGAATTTTAGAAGGTTATATATGTGAAGAAGTCTATGTTAAACAACCCCCAGGTTTTGAAAGTTCTGAATTTCCAAACCATGTTTTTAAACTTAAAACATCTTTGTAAGGTTTAAAACAAGCACCTAGGGCATGGTATGATAGACTTAGTAACTTCTTACTTAAAAATGACTTTGAAAGAGGACAAGTAGACAGTACTCTTTTTAAATAATCAATAAAAGATGATATTCTGATTATTCAAGTTTATGTTGATGATATTATCTTTGGATCTACTAATGGCACTCTCTACCAAGAATTTTCTAAATTGATGCAACAGGAATTTCAAATGAGCATGATGGGAGAACTTAAGTTCTTCCTAAGGATACAAATTCAACAAAGTCAAAAAGGTATATACATTCATCAAACAAAATATACAAAAGAGCTTCTCAAGAAGTTTAAGATGAGTGACTGCAAACCTATGGCTACACCAATGCACCCTACCTGCTCACTTGAAAAGGATGACTCAGGCAAAAAGGTTGATAAAAAATCCTATAGAAGTATGATAGGATCTCTACTCTATCTCACTGCTTCTAGACCTGACATTATGTTTAATGTATGCGCATGTGCTAGATTTCAGTCTAACCCTAGGGAATCCCATTTAACCTTTGTTAAGAGATTCCTTATATACCTAAAAGGCACTACCAACCTCACCTTGTTCTTCAATAAAACTCCTACATACAACCTTAGTGGATACTGTGACTCTAATTATGCTAGAGATAAACTCGAAAGAAATAGTACAAGTGGAAACTGCATATTCTTGGGAGACAATCTAACATCCTGGTCAAGCAAGAGACAAAGCACCATTGCCATGTCAACAGTAGAAGCTGGATACATTTCAGCAGCGGGATGCAACTCTCAACTCATTTGGATGAAACATCAGCTGGAAGACTACAAAATCATGGAGACCAACATCCCTTTATACTGTGACAACACTTCAGCCATCAACCTAACCAAAAACCCTATCCTACAGAGGATATATCAGAAGATGACGTCACTAGAGGATGTCATCAGAGGATGACGTCAGTAGAAGATACCTCTAGAAGATACAAATCAGACGCAGAAGATGTCATTAGAGGATGACGTCACCAGAATATACAACCAGAAGATATCACCAGATGATGCCTCTAGAAGATACCTCAAGAGGATACCACAAGATACCTCCAGAGGATACTAGAGGATCCCATCAGAAGCAAGAATCAGAGGATGTCATCAATGGCAAACATAAGAGGATATCATCAATTAGAGGATATCATCAGAGGGAAGAAACAATGACATCATCAGAGGATATTATTCTTCGCCCAGATCAAAAGGAAGCAGAGTCTAGAAAGAGACTTGGTCTAGACCAGAAGGAAGCATGTCCAGAAGGAGACTTGGTCTAGACCAGAAGGAAACATTGTCCAGAAGGAAACTTGTCCATACTAGAAGGAAACATAAGTCAGACTTGGTCCAGACCAGAAGATAGCATGGTCCAGAATAGAACACTTGGTCCAGACTTGGTCCATGTCAGAAGATCAATGGTTCAGATTAGAAGATCACACGTCCAAATCATGAGACAGAATGGTACAGATCATATAACATGGTCCAGACTTGGTCCAGATCAGCAGATCATACGGTCTAGAATTTAAATCACGATGCAGATCAGTGAAGACTTGATTAAAATTTGAAGAAGACTTGATTGAATTTTGATAGAAATTTGATCAAAGTATTAAGGAGATTTGATTCAAAAATCACTGAAGACTTGAAGGAAATTCGAATGAAATCTGAAGCTAAAAGATACGTTTTGAAATTAAGAGAAACAGGATTGGCCAATAGAATTTTCAAAGGAAATCTGAGCAAGATTTATCTCGAATTTAAGTTTGGAAAAAGCTCGAATTGCAGCTATAAAAGGAGGCTTCAGGAAGCAGCATTAGGCATCAGAAATACAAGAACTGAAGCTTCATATTCAACATAATCCGAGAGTTCAAAAGAGAGAATCATGTGAGTGCAAAAGCAATATTTCTAAGTGTTTTCGAGAGAGAAAACCAGTGCAGCAATCAGCTTTCCAGAAGCAACTTTGCAGAGTTCCAAACCCTTGTAATCAAACCCGTTAGAGCTGTAGATTCCTTCTTCAATCTGGGGTTGTCAGATTGGTAGGACAAGACTTGACTTGTAGGGTCAAGGTGTTGTTATCGTTCCTTAAAAGTCTGGGGTTGTTAGAATGTTTAGGAAGACTGACTTGAGGAAGCTTCTAATAAAAATCGTGAAGAACCTTCTGACTCAAACTCATATGATTTTAGGGAATTAGAAACTATTCTAGACATACTTGAGGAATATCAAGTACATCCTGCAGTAGCAATGTCAATTTACAAGGAAAGGGGAGTTTGAATTGTAAATTTGCCTATTTAAAAATTCCTGTTAAAACTTAAGAAAATAACTCAAGATTGATCTTGATTTTGAAAACAGAAAACAGAGAACGTTCTTGATTTTGGAAACAGAAAACGGATAACGTTCTTGGTTAGTTAAAAAAACAAAAATTAACTTATCTATTTAACTTTAATAAGTTTCGCAACGGTTTACGAAGTGTGGTGTAGGTGGCTATGGCCTATTAGCAAACGCAACGGTTTTTTACTTTTGCCCACGAATTCTAAAAAACCGTTGTTGAAGACACTCAAAGAGACAGCAGTTTTTTTGAATATTTCAGGTCACGGTTTTATGAGTTGGTTTTGCCAACATTTCATAAATGTTGCATATACAGTTAAGCCACGATTTTGTGTATATTATATTTGTTTCAGGCAACACATTTATAACGTTGTCAAAAGCATAGGCAATATTTTTTGGTTTAAGGAAATTGATTTGTATGTGTTGCATATAACTTTAGACCACGGTTATCGAAATGTTGGCAACACATTTCGGCCACAATTGTTTTAGATGTTGCCTATTTGTTTAGGCCACAGTTTTATAAGTTGTGGCAACAATAACAAAGCGTGGTGCAACACATTTATAAAGTTGTCAAAAGCATAGGCAACATTTTTTTTAAGGCAATAGATTTGTATTTGTTGCATATAACTTTAGATAACTCTTATCAAAATGTTGGTAACACATTTCGGCCACAATTGTTTTAGATTTTGACTATTTGTTTAGGCCACGGTTTTATGAGTTGGTTTTGCCAACATTTCATAAATATTTGAGATGTTCAGCAATAAATATTTCATAAATATTTTATGAGTTCGTTTTGCCAACGGTTTTATCAAAATATTGTAACAGAAATATTGTAACATGTTTAGGCAACGGTCTTATCAAAATATTGTAACAGAAATATTAATAAACATTCAAGAAAAACCAATACATGATAATCAAACAATTTACTTATCAAAATATTGTATGAGCTCTATTACTAGGCATCCCAAAAAAACCAATAGTCTTATCAAACAACCAAATCTTCGATACATTCCACTAGCTTCATGAATCTTGGTGATGATCTTCAAGTCCAACATGAAAATAGTAATAACTATTTAGAGGAAGGTTTTTAATAATTTTATATCAGCCCTATTTTTTAATTTATTAACAATTTTTAATAAGTTATCGAATTTTTTAATTTATTACCAGTTTTTTTAAAATTATATTTAAACTACTCTAAGTAATTTCCTACTTTCTAGTAACAGCGTGATGTGTTGTTCAACTAAATCCAATAGAACTAAGCTCCTAGTTTCTAGTAACAGCATGATGTGTTGTTCAACTACACATGTTAACAACTTGTCTAGCATTTTCATATTTTTAGTAACTTGCAACAACCACTTAAATAACTTTTTCACCTATTGACTATCTGTTTTCAGTAACCGAAATCCAGCAATATTATAGGAATAAACTAATTGATTTTTCTACTCGCTCTATATATATAAGAGTGCCGTACTATTTGCATGTGTTAACATTCAATATTTAATGGTCATTCAATATTAAACCCCATATACTATAGCAATAAATCAAGTTATCTAATTTCATAGTTAAATAAGTCAAACTAATATACTTATATCTTTTCAGGAAAATGGGTTGATGTAGAAGAATGGAGTGTTGCACTATTTGTAATGCCTAAAGCATGTCCCATCATGTTATCAACAGCAGTTTCACTTAAACTTGGGTTTTGCTGCTTCAACATACATTTTAGAAGTTCCTCATATGCTTCCATCCTTTTCTTTGTAAATGATTCATATTCTTCCATCCTTTCCTTCATGCTACTAATTTCACCTTCATATTGTTTTTTTAATGTTAGCAATCTCTTCATTTTTTTTAACATTGTTGGTGTAGCTATTCTTCCATAACAACAAACTCGACCGAGCTTTTCTTTACCGAACAATGATTGAAAGGCTTGGTCATGAGGCTCACTAGAATTTTGAATTGAATCTTGAAGTTTAGCCTGATAGGAAAACAATCAATGTTAAAAGTTGAAAATTTAGACATTAAATGTATATACTGAAAAGAAAAACATACAATGGCATTATCTGTTTCGTCATCAATTTTTCCTTTTCTTCGCTGACGAGTTATCATAAACATTTCAGCTTGAGTGACTTCCTCCCCATTTTCCTTCTTTGCACGCTTTATTGGTAAAGAATTTAAAATAGAGTAATTAAAACTTATTAGGACAACTTATTATTTATATAAAACAAAGACACATAAATAAGAATAAATATTGTACCTCTTTTGCCTGAATTCTAGCAAAATTTGTCGTCCCAATTCGATGCATAAACTTCTATTTCGCCCTATTGATAGCATTTTTCTTGCTAATGTTCTACAATGTAAGTGAAAATAAAAATTAAAGTAGGATATATTTAAAAGATTCTATACAACAAAGAGTGACTAAAAGTAATGTAAAGTATGTACACACTTACTTGGATGGTACTGTTATTCCAATATTTCAACAATTTCTTGAAATGAGGTTCTGGTATGCTTTCAGACCTGTTTTTTATCCTTTCCTTTAAGGTTGAGTATTTCAGAAAATGGGTTATCTTGATATAACATTTGTAACGTCTCCATGCATCATTTATTCGAGAAAATACGGCTTTCTTTCCTTTCTTAGAAATAATAAATTTACTCTTAAAAACATTATTGTGATCAACATGTGATAAATATTTGACGATCAAATGAAATACGAAAGTTAAATTCTTATACCTGAATATAAGACCATATACGTTCCTCGTGATTTTTGTACACTTCCTTAAAGTTTGTATAAATCAAGGGACAAAAAGTTGAATTCCTTGCGATAGTGCCAAGGAAATAACCCAAGTCAGTTACAACTTTGTCGTCAGGTCCTATCACTTCTCCGTCATTGTCTAAGATGACTTCTATACAAAAATTTCTTCCACGTATTTGCAAGCACTGAGTTGGTCTCCTTGTTTTTTTCTTAGTTGTCCCTATTTTGACATTAAGCTTATATATGATAAGATAAAATCCTAAAGATGAGTCACATATATATAAAAAAATTTAATATATTTGATGAGTCACAAATATATATATGAAAAATTAATATATAAGACTAGATAAAATCCTAAGCTCATATTTGATAATTACCATTACATTCGTCATCTTCATGTTTGTCTTCATTTTCTTCTTCCATGACATATTCTTCCTCTTCAATTCCAAAATCATTTTCCAACTCTTCTTCATCATCAAGTTCATTATTTTCGTTAAGAAAATCTTCCATTAACATTGATTTGCACAAGGGCATTGTTTTGGTTTTCTTTTTTGCACTTTGTTGAGTTGTCATTACCTCGTCATTTTCATTCTCCACCCTTTTTTTGACCTTTTGTTTTGTTCTTGAAATGTCATTTTCTCCCGATGCCTTTCTCATTGGTGACTGAACTTCTTCATTCTCCACTCTTTTTTTTGCTTTTTGATTCTGCATAAGTTATTTACTTTGATTCATGATGGGACTCTTTGGATCTTGGTTTTGTCTTGATCCCTGATTTCTATTCATTGATGCTTCATTTGAAACTTTCTTGACATTGTCAAACTTCTTTTTTGTTGAACAAGGATCCCTATTTGAAGATATATTTGTTTGACCAATTGCTGCAAAATTTGATAACTTGAATTGTGCTTGAAGTGCAATCTTACTTGAAGCATGCTTGACTCCTTGAATTTTCTTGTCTAATCCTGTAGCCTTGGAACTAATTAGTTTTTTAGTTGATGAATTGTTTTGCTTGCTAAGGGGTGAAGGTGTAAACACGAGAAGGGGGGTTGAATTGTGTTTTCCAAACATGAATTCTTTTGTTGTTTTGTTGAATGTTGATGTGAGTTATTTGATCAATAATTAATCAGACTCAGCAGCGGATAATAACAACATAATAACGCAGCGATTTATCCTGGTTCACCATTAACTTGGCTGCATCCAGTCCCTTCACTCCGAAGGCTTTAATCCACTAATTCAAAACCTTTGAATTACAACACCTGACCTATTGGAACCAAGTTGGTTCTATACTTAGAATTTTGATGTTTACAAAAGTACTTTTATGCAATCTTATTTTTGACTTAGAATAATAATGAAAAATGCCACCAGAAGATGACATCATCAGAGGCAGAAGATGACGTCACCAGAAGATAAAATCAGAAGTAGAAGATGAGGACACCAGAGGATAAAATCAGAGAATGGCACCAGAGGATACACCACCAGAAGATATCAGAGGATGTCATCAAAGGCAAAACATCAAAGGAAAAATAACATCATCAGAAGATATCTTTCTTGGTCCAGATCAGAAGGAAGCAGAGTCCAGAAGGAGACCTGGTCCAGACCAGAAAGAAGCTTTTCAGAGAGAGACTTGGTCCAGATCAAAAGGAAACATAAGTCAAACTTGGTCCAGACTTAATCCTGACCAGAAGATAGCTTGTTGTGAATATAAGATTTAATCCAAACTTAATCCATACTTGGTCCAAAGCAGAAGATAATTGGTCCAGAGCAAATGACTTGGTCCAAACCAGAAGATAGAATGGTCCAGAACATAAAAATCAGTCCAGATCAGAAGATTTGATTGTCCAAAACATAAGACTTAGTCCATATTTAATCCATACTCAGTCCAGACTTGGTCCAAATCAGAGGGTAAATGTTCAGATTAAAATATCAATGGTCCAGATTAAAGTATTATGATCCAGTGTTGGCCGAGATCAAAGGATCACAGAATTGGCGCAGATCAGATTACATAGTCCAGATTTGGTCGAGATCAGAGGATCATACGGTCCAGATTTTAATCATGATGAAAATCAGTGAAGACTTAATTAAAATTCGAAAAAAGACTTGATTAAATTTTGATAGAAATTTGATCAAAGTATTAAGGGGATTTGATACAAAAATAAATTGAAGTCTTTGAGGGAATTTAAAAGCAATTGGAGGGAAGAAAGATACGGTCCAGAATTAAACAAGAATAGGATTGGCCAAAGTTATTTTCAGAACAAATATGAAGCAAAAAGGTTCGAATCAACCATAAAGCTCAAACCCGATTGGCCAAGTTATTTTTGCAAGAGAATCTGGACAGATATAGCTCGAATTTGATCATGGAAGAAATCCTAATTTTCATCTATAAAAGGAGGCTCAAGGTAGAAGACTTTGTAATCGAAAATCAGTAAAAGAGTCACAAACTTCCAAAGGCAAACACTCGAGTTTTCAGTGAGGTTAATTGTGAGTATCAGCTTTCCAGAAGCAAGTACTCTTGTTTTTCGTTCCCTTGTGTCAGATTTATATTGTTGAAGTAGAGTCTACAATCTGAAGAGTCAGAAGAAGTAGCAGGTGACTTAGCAATTAGATTCAAGGTGTTGAAATCCCTTCTGCAATTTGGGGTTGTCAGATTGGTAGGAGAAGACTTGACTTGTGAAGTCAAGGTGTTGTGTTCCTCAAAAGTCTAGGATTATTAGACTGTTTGGGAAGACTGACTTGGAGGGTCAGTAGTGCTGTTGTAATTCAGAGGTTTTGAATTAGTGGAAAAATCCTTCAAGGTGAAGGGACTAGATGTAGCCTAGTTAATGGTGAACCAGGATAAATCTTTGTGTTGATTATTTTACTTTATCCGCTGCTAATTCTGCTTGCTTATATATCAGATTTTAAATAATCATCAAAAACAGAAAAAGAATTCAAGTATTACAAACACAATTCAACCCCATTTCTCGTGTTTGCACCTTCATCACCCTCCAAGTCAGTATTCCCAACCAGTCTGACAACCCCAGACTTTTGAGGAACGATAACAGCACCTTGACTCTACAATTCAAGTCTTCTCCTACCAATCTGACAACCCTATATTGAAGAAGGAATCTACACCTATAACGGGTTTGATTACAAGGGTTTGGAACTCTGCAAAGTTGCTTCTGGAAAGCTGATTGGTGCACTGATTCTTGCACTCTTTTGTTGCTTCTGGAAATCTGATTGCTGCACTGATTCTTGCACTCTTTTGTTGCTTTTGGAAAGCTAATTGTTGCACTGAATTTCTCTCTCGAAAAAACTTCTAAAATATTGCTTTTGCACTCAAGTATTTCTCTCTATTGAACTTTTGGATAACTTTGAATTTGAAGCTTGAGTTCTGTGTTTTTCGATACCTATTGTTGTTGTTGGAAGCCTCCTTTTATAGCTGCAATTAGGGCTTTGTCCAAGCTTAAATTCGAGATAAATCTTGATCAGATTTCCTTTGAAAATTCTGTTGGCCAATCCTGTTTCTCTTAATTTCAAAGCGTATCTTTTTAGCTCCAGATTGCATTTGAAAATTTTGTTGACCAATCCTGTTTCTCTTAATTTAAAAACGTATCTTTTTTTAGCTTCAGATTTCATTCGAATTTTAATCAAGTCTTCATTGATCTGCATCATGATTTAAATTCTGGACCGTATGATCTGCTGATCTTGACCAACACTAGACCATGTGATCTGATATGTACCATTTTTTGATCTTCTAATCTAGACCATTGATCTTCTGATCTGGACCAAGTCTGGACTAAGTCTTATGTTCTAGACCATGCTATCTTCTGGTCTGGACCAAGTCTTATGTTCTGAACCATGCTATCTTCTGGTCTGGACCAGGTCTTCTGTTCTGCACCACGCTATCTTCTGGTCTAGAACAAGTTTGGACCAAGTCTGACTTATGTTTCCTTCTGGTTTGGACCAAGTCTTCTATTCTGGACCAAGCTATCTTCTGATCTGGGCCAAGAATAATATCCTCTGATGATGTTATTGTTTCTTCCCTTTAATGATATCCTCTGATTGATGATATCCTCTGATGTTTGCCTTTGATTCTTGCTTCTGATGGGATCCTCTGGTGATATCCTCTGGAGGTATCTTCTGTTGTCCTCTGGAGGTATCCTCTAGTGATATCTTCTAGTTGAATCTTCTGGTGGCATTTTTAAATTCTGGTGACGTCATCCTCTGATAACATCTTCTACTTTTGATTTGTTTTCTGGAGGTATCTTTTGGTTGTATCTTTTGGAGGTATCTTCTGTTGACGTCATCCTCTAATGACATCATCTGGTGACGTCATCCTCTGATTTTTGACATCCTCTGATTTTTCATTCTTCTAAGTCAAAATCTGATTTTCATAAAATACTTTTCTTAACATCAAAACTTTAATTGAAAGAACCAACTTGGTTCCAACAATCTCCCCCTTTTTGATTATGACAAAACTTGTATTTTTGATAACTATTTTTCTTTTAATTTCTTATTTGACTCCCCCTAAGATTATGTTTTACTTTGAATTTTTCTCCCCCTAAGTCTAATGCCCTAGATACTTTATCAAATATACCTTCTCCCCCTTTGTCATCAGACAAAAAGGATTGAAGGAATAAAGGAGATCCTCTGAATTTTTATTTTATTTTTTTGAAAAACAATACACGAAAATAATAATAATACAAAAATACAGTAAAAACATAACTAGGCTATTGGTCAGGGATGAGGGTAAGGTTTAGGTTTTTCTTGATGAAGTCAAACCTATCTTCAGGTAGTGGTTTAGTGAATATGTCAGTCCATTGATGGTCAATGTCTACAAATTGGATGTTGAGTGTCCCTTTTTGAACATAATCTCTGATGAAGTGGTGTTTGATCTCTATGTGTTTGGCTATAGAATGTAGGATAGATTTTTTGGTTAGGTTGATGGCTGAAGTGTTGTCACAATATAAAGGGATGTTGGTCTCCATGATTTTGTAGTCTTCCAGCTGATGTTTCATCCAAATGAGTTGAGAGCTGCATCTGGCTGCTGAAATATATTCAGCTTCTGATGTTGACATGGCAATGATGCTTTGTCTCTTGCTTGACCAGGATATTAGATTGTCTCCTAAGAATGTGCAATTTCCACTTGTACTCTTTCATTCAAGTTTATCTCCAGCATAATTGGAGTCACAGTATCCACTCAGTTTATATGTAGGAGTTTTCTTGTAGAACAAGGTAAGGTTGGTAGTGCCTTTTAGGTATCTAAGGATTCTCTTAACGACAGTTAAATGGGGTCAGACTAAAATCGTGCACATGCACATACACTAAACATAATGTCAGGTCTAGAAGAAGTGATGTAAATGAGAGATCCTATCATACCTCTGTAGGATTTTTTATCAACTTTTTGGCAGGAGTCATCCTTTTCAAGTGAGCAGGTAAGGTGCATTGGGGTAGCCATAGGTTTGCAGTCACTCATCTTAAACTTCTTGAGAAGCTCTTTTGTATATTTTGATTGATGAATGTATATTCCTTTTTTACTTTGCTGAATTTGTATTCCTAGGAAGACTTAAGTTCTTCCATCATGCTCATTTGAAATTCCTGTTGCATCAATTTAGAAAATTCTTGGCAGAGAGTGCCATTAGTAGATCCAAAGATGATATCATCAACATAAACTTGAATAATTAGAATATCATCTTTTTATTGATTTTCTAAAAAGTGTATTGTCTACTTGTCCTCTTCCAAAGTCATTTTTAAGTAAGAAGTTACTAAGTCTATCATACCATGCCCTAGGTGCTTGTTTCAAACCATACAATGATTTTTTAAGTTTAAAAACATGGTTTGGAAATTCAGAACTTTCAAAACCTAGGGGTTGTATAACACAGACTTCTTTACTTATAGAACCATTTAAAAATGCGCTTTTAACATCCATTTGAAATAATGAAATATTATTATTAGCAGCAAAGGAAAGTAGGATACGAATAACTTCTAACCTGGCCACTGGAGCAAAAGTCTCAGTGTAGTCAATACCTTCTTGCTGACTGTAGCGTTGTGCAACAAGTCGTGCCTTATTTCTTACAACTTCTCTTTTTTCATTCAGGTTGTTTCTGAAAATCCACTTGGTTCCAATATGGGGTTCTTTGATTCCAACCATATCTTCATTAGTTACTGCAATGCCTCTCATTATCTTTTCACGCTTGATTTTGAATCTCCTTAGTAATTCATTGCTTGATCTTGCTTGAAGTAGCTCAAACTTAGAAGTACTTCTTTCACCTTGGTCTTGAGCTTTCATCTTTTGTTTTAACCTTACTTACTTATTCATTTTCTGTAGAAGAAAAAATAAAATATCAGTAAGAGGACAATAAACAAAACATTTTTTAGTAATATACTAATACCGATTTAATGTATTGAGACTTAAAGTATAAACAAAATAGTAAGAGGAATATAAAATAAGCCAATATCATGGCACTAAGATACTAACAGTAAGAGGAATACAAAAATAATCCAATAGAATATTTTTTGTAAAGGACAAATAAAATATATAGATTAATAGCTCTTCATCGTCCAAATCATAATCATCTTTGTCTTCGAATTCCTTCACAACATGTACAAGTTTCTCAACTATTGTAGCTGTAATATCTTCCCTAACCCAATTGAGGTCGTTTTCATTATTGGATGCATTCAAATTTTCAATATCATAAAATGGATCATCTAAATATTCTTCTTGAGCTGCAAAATCTAAAAATCTAAATATATGAAGGCAAAATCTAAAAATGATTCTACACCTTTCCGATACTCTAAATTAAGTCTATGAAGTGTAGTCCACTTTTTGTCTATCACTCTAAATAACAAAAATAATACCATATAGATTGAAGTTTAACACAAATGAAATTATAATATCAATGCAACTTGATGATTTTGTACAAAAAATCCATGCAAAGAAGGATAAACAAAAAGAGAAATTACTTGAGACCACTTGAAATTGTAAAAAAAAATGTAAATTACAACCTACTTGAGACCACTTTCAGCATATAAACTGTAGTAGTATATTACAGCCTATAAGAACTCACTTTTGCTTTGAATATTCTTATTTTGAGGAGGCCAAAATGCACTAGTATAAAAACAACACAAAAAACCAACACAAGATATACAAGGCAAGGCTATAGAGAATAAAAAATAGTATAAGACATTAAAACACCCAACCCACTAGAATTCACTATGAGCACAAGAGATATAACCCCAATACAAGATAGGCTAGCTACAACCATAACACTTGAGAATACCAATAAAATATAACACACACTAATTATGAGATGCAAATTATTCATGCTAAATCTCAATATTAAAAACTTAAAAATCTTCTAGTTAACCGCAATTAATTTGTAATCAACTCTCAATATGTCATGTGCATTCTCTAATCTAATAAAAAAAACTCTACAAAGTTGAAGTTGTTCCAAGTTGGATATGAGTGGACTTAAACACCAACTTCATGACAACCAGAATATAAAAGTAATAGAACTAGCTATATATAACTAATAAATAAAGTAATCCTTCTTAATTGTTTGATCAAACTCTAGGAAAATTATCTTTCAAACAAATAGGTTGCAAAGGAATAAGGCTATACAATATTAGAATATAGAGAGCGTCAGAATTGATGGGAATTGGCTTGAAAGTTATTATGCAAATCATGTTTTGGGAATGATAGTTAAAATCATGCTTCAAGTTAGCAACATTATTCAAACCTAAGGCATGGATAACAGTGTCTTACCACATAACCAAATGGTCTTTTATTATAGGGATGGTTGACATGTGTAAATTTCATGTATAAGTAGAATGATAGTACTTACAAGAAATCATATACACACATCAAGATATAAGCTTTAGGTTACATAACATAAATTAATATCCACCACTAGTACATGGTTTATTACCTAAATCTTAATGATAGCACAAGTCCGCAAATCCTAACAACAAAGAAAATCAACACATACAATGGAAAAACAACTAACAAAAACCACAACAACACAAGCCCGCAAATCTAATTGACAAAGCATATATCAATGAAAAATTAAACTTGATGGAGCACATGAATAGAGGAGCAAAGTGCAACAAATCAAAAATCAAAAGCCCTAAAATACAAAAACAACAATAGAGAAGCAAACAAAGAAATATATAAAGATGGCTTTGATGATGCATTTACCTGAAGGTTCATAGAAACCTTGCACAATTGAGAATTAATGTTACGAGCGAGACAAGGATTATGAAAGCTGGACTGTAAGAGAGACGTGTGGTTGTGAGCGAGCGGGACTACGTGCCTCTCTAAGCGGGTACTTGTGTGGCACTGTGAATTAGACTGTGAGTGATACTGTAAGAGGAAGATGAAACGATTCTGATCAATATTTTTCCTTTGCTAATTTATTTTCATATTCCCTTAACCTTCCAAAAAAACTGCCCAATTTTTGGGCTTCCTACTTTTTTATTAATTGTGTCAACTTGAGGCTACATTTTTTATAGCTTTAGACCACACTTAAAATGTGTAACTATTAAATTTTATTAGCCAACAGTTTTTCTTCGTGTTTAAACATCAACGCTTTTAAAAATGTGGCCTAATTATTGACAATAACAAAATATGCAACGGTTTTTCAATCGAAGTCAATAAATTGTACTGTATAAGTAAATTATAGGCAACACCTGAAAAACTGTTGCCTATTTCTATTTTCAGCCACAGTTTTCTAGCCGTAGCTAAGTGAAGTGTGGCCTAAAGTAAAAAATGATGTAGTGTACGTATGGTAAGAACAAATATGAATTGATATGATATTCTAAATTGAAGATTTTCAAGTTTCAAAAGCTGAGAAATAAGATGAAAATATTTCACCAACTAATTTGAATTAGGGGTATATTATTCCTTTTGAACAGAATTATAGGATATTATGATATATAACTAAACTGTTTGTACTCCCTCAACCCTATTTACATTCATTTTTTTACCGGTTTATTTACATCCCTAGATAAAAGCAAATTGTAAATATTAACTATAACATTTTAATTGTTTGTGTTGGCCCATAAAAAAAAAATCTTCGATTGGTGTTCTGGAGCGGATTATGGTCCACCAAACATCTTTTACTGAACCTTATCCTAATATGTCTTTTACTGAACCTTACCTCAATTCACCAAAGACGTTGAAGAGCTCGCACTCAGGGGTGTCAATCACATGTTTAAGTGTCAAGTTAGCACCCAATCGTGTTGGAGAGTCCATGGGAGCACGAGAGCAACATATGGGAGCGCAAGAGCAATATGTCAAATGCTCTAGAACCACAAGAAACTTTGATATCACATCTCTACAAAAAACATTAAGATATTACGTATATGAGTCTCCACTCTTATATATCCAATATTTAACTCATGCATAGTCAATGTGGGACTTAACAACCCACATTTGAACTTTTGACTATAATGTATGGTAGACTTTCGATACAAGAATTTTATACACTAGGATCCACTCACGCTCCTTGTAAAGGCCCGACCCTTACCGTTATCGGCATTGTTAATCACGACATTCCCGCTCTCTTTCCTCTCAATAGAAAATAACGAGTTTTTACCTTCGGTGGGAATCAAACCCGACACCTAAGGGATAAATACCACCATCCATTCATTTCCACTACGAATTGAGCTGACAGTTGGTAGTGAGAGTGAATGGGTGGTGGTACTTATCCCCTAGGTACCGGGTTCAATTCACACAGAAGGCAAAAACTCATTATTTCCTATTGAGAGGAAGGGGGCGAGCAAGTCATGGTTAACATTGCCGATAATAGTAAGAGTAGGGCTATTGCACTCCCATATCAAGTCAAACTAGAGCTCTAATATCACTGGTTGGGGACTCCAAGGGAGCGTAAGAGCAACAACGAGACAAATACTCTAAGACCATAAGAGAATTTGACATCATATCTCCACCTAAAATTGTAAGGCGATTGATATATGGGTCTTTACTTTTATATATCAAACATTTAACTCATTCATAGTCAATGTAAGAGTTAACAACTCCAACCTAAACCCAACAAGTCGATCATAGTCGTTCACCGACAATCAAACAATGATCCTCAATAATCGTACGCCGTCACCAAAAACCATCTCTAAGGATCCATAGCGAATCATTTGGATTTTGCAAAAACACACTATGAAATTAAGTTAGATGAGAAGCACCAATTTATAACTTTATAAAATCATGGTTAAAAAGCATTGTGAAGCCAAAATGATGAACCCATCGTAGATTTAAACATAAACTAAGACTATATTTTGATAATTTTAATAAGCTAGCATATATCTTATTAAAGTAGCTTATAAATTTGTTTGATTAAATATAGCGTTTAAGCTTTTAGTGCATTAAGATAATGCAATATTGCACGTGACTAACCTTTTGCATAACCTTCTACGTTCTTTTCTCTACAGGAGTTGGTTCATAACTTTTATGCTGCAAATAAAAAGTGGCAACTTTATCAAAATTATGATTTACATAAAAAAATTATGTAAAAAATAAACTCAATTATGAGATTTAAATAATGCAATAAAACAAAATAAAAGTGATAAAATAAGAATCAAAGAAAAATCATAATAAAAAAAATGAGAAGTTATATGAAAATTAAAAAAAAGGAAGAGAACATCGAATAATTGTTGGATTGAGACATAAATGAATATTGTAATTTGTGAAGTTTGGAAAATTTATTAAATAATAATACATTTTTATATATTTTATAAGCTAAAATTATTCAACACTGTAATTCTAATTGACTAATTTTTTAACTTTCAACTATTATTTAACTCTTATTTGATTATCAACTAATTTTTCAATATAGTTTAATTTCATGGAAGACTGAATCTATAAGATCCGGTTTGATGTGGCAATATAATGCCTATCAATCATTTATTAGGCAGCCTATCAATCACTTTTTTATTTAAAAAAGGCTCCATGAGTTTGAATTAAGTACACTTATAATCCAAAAAGAATTAGAAAAAAAGACAACTCTATCCAACTTTACTGCAACCCATTTTTTAAAAATTAAAAAGCACATTTAAAAATTAACTAAATAAACCTTTTCAACATTTTAGGACAAAAAGTTTCAAATCTCAATAAAAATCGCCCGTTACATTTTTTGACCAAAGCAAATAAACAAATACCACACCATAACCCTCTGTCTGTCCTTTTTCTCCCATTTTCAAATTTCAAATTACTATAAAACAACAAAGCATCCAGCTGTCATCTCAATTTTCAAAATCGCAATTTCAAAAAATAAAAATAAAAACTCCCAATTAAAGAAATCTCACAACTCACAACGCTTGACCCCCCCAAAATTAACATCTAACCGTTGCAACAAAAAAACGGATCTGGTTTAACAACCACCAAAACTCTGCTGCATTCATAGAGTCCCATATCAAATACCGTCGGATCTTAATTCAACGGTTAAAATTTAAGTTTACTATTTTAATTATAAAATAAAAACAAAAATATGTTTTTTTTAAACTGTTCGATCAAGATCAAACGACTTACAGCACTTTTAAGTATAGTAAATTCAGAAAAACCGACTGTACTTAATCTATTTCCTGAAAAAACTCTTCAAACTTTTTTTCTATATAAAAAACAAAACCCTCATTTCCAACCCCACACAAATTCAAAACCCTCATTTCCAACCCCACACAAATTCAAAACCCTTTGGAGTTTCAATTTCAAAATCTCTCTCTCTCTCTCTCTCTCTAGAAAATGCGTGAGATTCTTCACATTCAAGGTGGCCAATGTGGCAACCAAATCGGTGCTAAATTCTGGGAAGTTGTTTGTGCGGAACATGGAATTGACCCAACAGGAAGATACGTTGGTGACTCTGAACTTCAGCTAGAGAGAATCAATGTTTACTACAATGAAGCTAGTTGTGGCCGGTTCGTTCCACGAGCGGTTCTTATGGATCTTGAACCGGGTACTATGGATAGTGTCCGGTCTGGACCGTACGGTCAGATCTTTAGACCGGATAACTTTGTTTTTGGTCAGAGTGGTGCTGGGAATAATTGGGCTAAAGGTCATTATACTGAAGGCGCCGAGCTTATTGATTCTGTTCTTGATGTTGTTCGTAAAGAAGCTGAAAACTGTGATTGTTTGCAGGGTATGGTTTTTTTTCTTCTTCTTTGTTTAGTTAAAGGTTGAAGCTTTTTATGTGTTTTGTGTTTTGATTTGAAATGGGTGTGTGTCTAAAAAATGATTTTAGATATTTTGAGGTTTCATATGTTTTGTAATTTATTTTGAAATTTTGGGTTTTGTTGATTTTGGAAGTTGCATAGGTTTATAAAGCATTTTGTGGGTGTTTTTGTATTGGGTATTCGTTGATTAAGCCAAAGGTTAGATCTTGTGTGAATGGTGAACTGGGTATGTGAAATTTTCATTTTTTTTTCCTGTAATGAAATGAAATGTTTTTTTCTTTTAGTAAGTTTTAAAATGGGAGTTAAGTTGGAAACTTTCATGTCATGTTGCTGTTAATTGGATTTGATTGCATTTGTGTTACTATCATGAAATGTTTGTGTTTTTGAACGAGTTTAGGGATTAGGGTTTGTAATATTTGTGTTCTTTTTTTGTAACGGTGTATACTCCGATTGGTTTGTGGCTGATTATGAAATGGGTGGTGATGTGTTTTATTCTCTTTTGTGTACAGGTTTTCAAGTATGCCATTCACTAGGTGGAGGAACAGGATCTGGAATGGGCACCCTTCTGATTTCAAAGATTAGGGAAGAATACCCAGATAGGATGATGCTTACTTTCTCAGTATTTCCATCTCCTAAGGTTTCCGACACTGTTGTTGAACCCTACAATGCCACTCTCTCCGTTCATCAACTTGTTGAAAATGCCGATGAATGTATGGTGCTTGATAATGAAGCCTTGTATGACATTTGCTTCCGTACCCTCAAGCTCACCACACCAAGCTGTAAGCTCATTTTTCAATTTTGTAGCATTTGTTCATTAAAGTTTCTGATTTTGATGTTTGATTTGTTGTGATGCAGTTGGTGTAATCTCTAACCATATGTTTTCAATTTTTTTATGTTCAATAAGGTTTCTGATTTTTGGTGTTTCATTTTTTGTGATGCAGTTGGTGATTTGAACCATTTGATATCAGCAACTATGTCTGGTGTCACATGTTGTTTGAGGTTCCCTGGTCAGCTAAACTCTGATCTTCGGAAACTTGCCGTAAATCTGATTCCATTCCCTCGCCTTCACTTTTTCATGGTAGGCTTTGCACCTTTGACTTCAAGAGGTTCTCAGATGTACAGGGCCCTTAGTGTACCGGAGCTCACACAACAAATGTGGGATGCAAAGAACATGATGTGCGCAGCCGATCCTAGACATGGACGGTACCTCACTGCATCAGCCATGTTCCGAGGCAAGATGAGCACAAAGGAAGTTGATGAACAAATGATCAATGTTCAAAACAAGAACTCGTCCTACTTTGTTGAATGGATTCCAAACAATGTGAAATCAACCGTTTGTGATATTCCACCAACAGGGTTGAAGATGGCTTCGACTTTCATTGGAAACTCGACGTCAATTCAGGAAATGTTCAGACGGGTGAGTGAACAATTTACTGCTATGTTTCGGAGAAAGGCTTTCTTGCATTGGTACACTGGTGAAGGAATGGACGAGATGGAATTCACTGAGGCCGAGAGCAACATGAATGATCTTGTTTCAGAATATCAACAGTATCAAGATGCGACTGCTGAGGAGGATGAGTATGAAGAGGAAGAGGAAGAGTATCAGCAACATGATGAGATGTGAGGATTTTGGTCTTTTTATTTTCGGGGACTAGTATAATATAACAAACATGCTGCAACTTCCTTGTTGCCGGTTCATTATCTCTTTGTTGTAAGAGGATGCTTTTGTTCCGGCTTCTATGAAAATGTTATGTTTTTAGTTCTGTTTCTATATGATATGTTTGTAAGGAAAAGAAAGTATTATGGCTTTGTTAAAACAACTATTACTTAAGCATCATTGTGTCTAAAAGTTGGTTGATAATACTAAAAAACTAAATCATGAACTATATATATGCTTTATTTAAGAAACTAAATTGTCTTAATTCTTAATAATACCTGAAGGCTCAAATCATAGAAATGCAAAACCCGAAGCCTAAACATATTAGCAGATTGCCTGTATATGATATGAAGGGACCGAGGTTCACTGCAGATTGAGACAGTTCAATGAAAGATCGGACAATTCAGATTGAAAACTGAGATTTAAAATTTAAAAATAATTAACTCTATTTGTTATGGTTTTTTTTAAGTTTGGAGTTAGTAAAATATTTTGGTTTTATTTATAGTTTAGTTTAAAAAATATTTAAATGACTTTTTAATTGAATCATAATAACAACAATGAAATCTTTGTTATTTATATTAGTTAAATTGTGGACATACTTATGTATCAAAAGTTAGAAAAAAATACGAAGTTTTATAAACTCTTCAAAATTATGAAATTTCATTTTTGAACAGGACCAAAAATGCGTGTCAAACGCATTGTTAGCATGTCTAGGCACAATTTGCTAATCTAGAGCATAATGCATTGATCTAGGTAGAAAGATGGGGCTTGAAAAGCATTGTGGCAAACAGGAATTGCAATGCATTGATCTTATGCGTAATGCTTATGATTATGGGTGCATTGTAGTGTTATTCAAACGTCATTGTTCTATTCAAATTGCTCTTCCTCTCATTTGACTTGCATTGACTTCCATTTTAGAGTATCTCCCTACTTCATTCATTGACTTTCATGGTTAACTTTCCAAAACTTCGTAGGCATTATTCCTCTTCAAATACTCAACCTAATAAGCTGAAACATAAAATAGTACGAAACTTCAAGAATTGTTTGCTTAGGAAAATAATCAACACAACTTTATTGTTCGGCTTGGCTTGGTTTTAAAAAAGAATGCTTGCGTTTTTATTTATCAAAACCCTAGAAAATTCGGAGTCAGACAACCTAGAAAAATAGGGCACGTTTCTTGTTATCCAGTTGCAGATCTCCTTTATAAATAGAGGGTTTTGCTCAATTGGAAAAGCAAGCTCTCCAATTTTGATAGTCTGTCTTGCACAATTTGGACAGTGCCGCGAAACGTCTTAAAGAGAGCGACCTAGTACGCGGCTCAACCAGTAATATTTTCGGTGGCATAATTATTTTTAAACTGTTTTTTTCAAAACTCGAAACAACAATCTTTTCTACTTCTGATTTCAACAAACCGTTTCAGTTTGAGGGAGGGATCTCACTTAGATGTTATTTTTTCTAACAGCGAAAAAGTTGCTAAAGTTCTAAAGGATGACATTCCTGTTGTTCTACAAACAGGTGAACAAACAGAAAATGATAAGAAAACTGATGAAGTAACCCAATGGGATGATAATAATTACTTACGTAAGAATTATATTCTGAATGGACTTGTTGATGATCTGTATGATTACTACAGTTCCAACAATACTGCTAAACATGTTTGAGATGCTCTAAAGAAGAAATATGATATTGAGGAAGCTGGAGCCAAGAAGTATGATGTTAGCCGCTACCTCAAATATCAGATGACATGTGACAGACCAATGGAAGCTCAATCCCATGAAATCTAAAAAATAGCTCATGAAATCATCTCTGAAGGTATGTCCCTCGATGAACATTTTCAAATTGATGTTATTATTGACAAACTGCCCTTTGCTTGGAAAGATTTTAAAAATTCTCTCAGGCATAAAACAAAAGAATTCTCTCTTGAAAGTCTAATAACCCGCCTCATAATTGAGGAAGAATCCCGTAAGCAAGACCAGAAAGTATAGTTCTTAAGAAATTCATCGGAGCAGTTCTGAAGCCAAACAACAAACAACTTAAGAATCAGAATCTCAAGAACAACAACAAGAATGGGAACCCTCCAAAGATCCAAATTATAAAGCATCAATAACCACCTCCTAGAAATGCACCATTTCTCTCCTATAATTTGAAGGTGCAAACACGAGAAGGGGGTTGAATTGTGTTTGACTAACTTGAATACTTTTCCTATTTTTACACTTTTAAAACAAAACTTGATGTATGAATAAAAACAGAGTTAGCAGCGGATATAAAGTAAAAATAAAACAAGAATTTTTATACTGGTTCACCGTTAACGAGGCTACGTCCAGTCCCTTCACCTTGAAGGATTTCACTAATTCAAACCTTGAATTACAACAGTTCCACTGACCCTCCAAGTCAGTCTTCTCAATCAGTCTAACAATCCTAGACTCTTGAGAAATACAGCACCTTGACTTCCTAAGTCAAGTCTTCTCCTGCCAATCTGACAACTCCAGATTGTAGAAGGAATTACAACGCCTTGAATCTAATTGCCAAGTAATCTGCTACCCCTTCTGACTCCCTCAGATTGTAGACTCTACTTCAACAACTTAGATCTAACACAAGGGAAAGAAAATAACACGAGTGCTTGCTTCTTGAAAGCTGAAACTCACAATTAACCTCACTGAAAACTTGAGTGTTTGCTTTGGAAGTGTATGACTCTTTTGTAATTTTCGATGTTGAGTATTCTGCCTTGAGCCTCCTTTTTATAGATGCAGATTAGGGCCTCTTCCAAGCTTAATTTCGAGCTGAATCTTGCTGGATTCTCTTGCAAAAATAACTTGACCAATTGGGCTTTATTTAAATAAAAAAACATATCTTTTTTAAGCTTCAAATTTTCTTTCAAAATAACTGGCCAATCAAGTCTTTAGTTTCTTCCCGCCAACAGCTCTTGATTTCCACAATACTTCACTTTATTTTTGTAACAAATCTTTTTAATACTTTGATCAAAATAAATTAAAATCTCCATTGTTAATCCTCATGATTAAATCTAGACCATTTGATCTTCTACGCTAGTCCACATCTGGACCATACTAATTCATATGCTGTGATCCTCTGATTTCGGCCATCCCTGGACCACACTTCCTAACCTTCTGATCTTCTGATCTCGGCCATCCTGGTCCAGCAAACTGATCTGATGTGATCCTCTGATTTCGGCGACTGCTAGACCACACATTCTGACCTTCTGATTTCGGCCAACACTGGGCCATGGTCTGATCTTCTGATCTCAGCCAACACTGGGCCAAATATTTAAATCTGAACCATTGATCTGAAAATCTTCCCTCTGATCTGGACCAATTCTGGACTTGGTCTGGATTAAACTGAAATTAAATTTGGACAAATAATATTTCAGTCTAGACATTTTACCTTCTGTTTTGGATCAGTTCTGGATCAATTCTGGAGATCATTTCTTCTGGTCTGGACTTAGTTTCATACCCTGAACCATGCTATCTTCTGGTCTGGGTCAAATCTCGATTAATTCCTTTGTTCTGGACCCATTTATTTACCCTCTGATTTAGTCTGGATCAAGTTTGGGCTGTCTTCTTTTGGGCTGTCTGATTAAGTCAGGCCATCTTCTGGTCAAAATAACTTCTAGAATAAATCTGACATTTGAAATATTCTGGTCTGGAACAACTCTCCCTATTGCAGGCTTCCTTCTGGTCTGGTCTGGTCCAGGTCTCCTTCTGACTTTGCTTCCTTCTGATCTAGGCCAGCAAAGATATCTTCTAGTGATGTTTTGACATCCTGGAGTATCTTCTGGTACCTTCAAGATTCAATCTCTGGAACACTTTGATCTTCTGCTTCTTATTACTTCAGCTTCTGGTGACATTTGATTTAATAATTCAAGGTTCAAAATAAGATTACATGGAGTGCTTTTGTAAACATCAAAATCCTAAGTACTTAGAACCAACATGGTTCCAACATAATTTGTGGGAAAGAAGGGCATATGGCACGCAAGTGTAGGAACAAGCCAAACCCTGCTCAACAGGCTAACTTGACAGAAGAACAATTCATTGTTGTGATAACTGAAATCAACATTGTTGGTGGATCATATGGATGGTGGATAGACACTGGCGCCTCACGCCATGCTTGTTATGATTGTGCTATGTTCAAAACATACACTACTGCTGAAGATAAGAAAATGCTGTTGGGAGATTCCCACACCATGAATGTTGCTGGTATGGGAGATGTAGAATTAATATTCACCTCTGGAAACACCTTAATTCTGAAGGATGTCGTGCACATTCCAGAAATAAGGAAGAATCTAGTTTCTGGTTATCTTCTTAATAAGGTTGGGTTCAATCAAGCTATAGGGGCAAATTAGTACACCATTTCTAAAAATGGTATTTTTGTTAGGAAAGGGTACGCCAATAATGGCATGTTTAAATTGAATGTTGAAATCAATAAAATGTCTCCTTCTGCTTACATGTTGTGTGATTTTAATATTTGGCATGCTAGACTTTGTCATGTGAACAAACGTGTGATTTCAAACTTAAGTAACTTAGGCTTAATTCCAAAGTTATCATTAAATTATTTTGAAAAGTGTGATTTTTGCAATCAAGCTAAAATAACTAAGAGTTCACATAAATCAGTAGTTAGAGAATTTGAACCTTTAGATTTAATACACTCTGATATATGTGAACTTGATGGGACACTAACAAGAAATGGAAAATGTTATTTATTACTTTAATTGACGAATGCTCTAACTATACTTTTGTATACCTAATGAAAAATAAAAGTGAAGCGCTTGACATGTTTAAGATCTTTGTAACTGAAATTGAAAATCAATTTAGTAAAAAGATTAATAGGTTTCGTAGTGATAGAGGAACATAATATGATTCTATTTTATTTAATGAGTTTTATAAAACTCAAAGAATTATACATGAAACCACAACACCTTATTCACTTGAAATGAATGGTAAAGCTGAAACAACTGAACTAGTTGTTGCTATTATGCTTAACTCTGGTGCTGCATCTCATTGGTGGGGGGAATTATATTGACTGTTTGCTATGTTTTGAATAGAGTTCCAAAATCTAAAAGCGAAACATCTCCTTATGAGATAATAAAGAAAGGACAACCAAACTTGTCTTATCTTCGAACATGGGGTTGTCTGGCTTATGTCAGAATCCCCGATCCCAAGCGAATTAAACTCGCTAGTATAGCCTATGAATGTGTATTCATTGGGTATGCAGTAAACAGTAAAGCATATAGGTTTTATGACCTAAATGCGAAAGTGATCATAGAGTCAATTGATGTTGACTTCTATTAAAATAAATTCCCTTTCAAATCGAGAAATACTGTGGGCAGCAAACCAAGTCATGTTCATGTGACAAGAAGCACTGAAAGCAACAAACAAGTTGAATTGGAAACTCAAAGAAGTAAGAGAATCAGAGTTGCTAAAGATTATGGATCAGAATATCTGGCCTATAATTTAGAATAGGATCCTGCAAATCTCAAAGAAGCCTTGTCATCATTGGATTCAGATCTTTGGCAATGAGCTATAGACGATGAAATGGATTCTCTAGAATCTAACAAAACCTGGCATTTAGTAGACTTGCCTCCTGGAGACCAATAGGTTGTAAATGGATTTTGAAAAAGAAATTAAAACCCGATGGAACTATTGATAAATACAGGGCACGCCTTGTAGCCAAAGGATTTAGGCAAAGAGAAAATATAGATTTCTTTGACACTTTTTCTCCAGTCACTAGAATAACATCCATAAGGGTACTCATTTCTCTAGTAGCAATTCATAACTTGGTGATAAATCAAATGGATGTTAAAACAACTTTTTTAAATTGTGACATGGAAGAAGAAATCTGTATGGAACAACCTGAAGGTTTTGTAATTCATGGACAAGAAAACAAGGTCTGTAAGTTAGATAAATCTATGTATGGTCTTAAACAAGCTCCTAAGCAATGGCATGAAAATTTTGACAATTTGATTATATCGAATGAGTTTAAAGTGAATAAAAGTGACAAATGTATTTATTACAAATAGGGATGGCAATTAGACCCAGACCTAGTGGGTACCCGCAAAAAAAAACCCGCAATGGGTAGGGTAAAAACCCGCATAATGGATATGGGTATGGGGACAGGTAATTACCCGCAAAATTGAACGGTTATGGGTGCGGGTATGAGTACTATAGTTCCCACCCCGCCCCGCATTTATATATTTTAATTGTTATTGTTATTGTTATTATTATTATTATTATTATTATTATTATTACTATTATTATTATTATTATATTTATTGAATGTGTTTATTTGAGCTGAAATAAAAATGACTTTTTTTTAAATAATTTAGAGATTATTTTTTAGAGATTTTTGTAAAATGATTTTCAAGAAAACATGTTTGTATGAAAAAATATTTTATAAATACATGATTTTTCTAAATACATATATGTCTCTCTACTCTGTTATCCATCTTTATCTCCCCTCCAATCTCTATCATCTCTATCTACTATCTCTTTCACTCTCTATTATCTCATGTCTCTCTACCTCTCCTTTTTATTCCAAGCAAATTAATGAATTTAGGTCTTCCATTTCATAATTTTTGAATTTTTTTAAAAAATAAATATATAAATAAATCATCACGAAAATATGCTAGTAATAGATTTTGGAGGTTCTGTTATAATATTAAAAATTGGGCCTTTAATAAAAAAAAATGCAATTTTAATAATTAAAAAAAATTGAAAAAATAAATAAATTTTAGTCCCTATACACATATCAAGCTACATGATTCTCTATCCATACCAATTTACATATGCTCTATCGATCCCAATTTTTTAAATTTAATTACAACAATAGCTATTATTTATCGATATATATTTGTTAAAGTGCGGGTAATGGATATGGGTATAGGCACTTAAGTACGCAAAGGGCAAGAGTACGGGTATTAAAGTTGATACACAAGAGGGCACGGGCACGGGTATTTTTTTAAACTGCGGGTACGGGGACGGGTACTATACTACCCTACCTAAACTCTACCCATTGCCATTCCTAATTACAAATATGAAAATGGCATTTGCACAATCATATGTCTCTATGTAGACAACTTACTCATATTTGGTTCAAACATTCATTCTGTAAATACTGTGAAATCATTGTTGAGTAACAACTTTAATATGAAAGACCTCGGAGAAACGAATGTAATATTAGGAATCAAGATTACTAGGTCAGAAAAGGGAATTTCTTTGCTATGTTTTGAATAAAGTTTCTAAATCTAAAAACAAAACATCTCCTCATGAGATAGTGAAGAAAAGACAACCGAACTTTTCTTATTTCGAACTCGGTGTTGTCTGGCTTATGTCAAACTCCCCGATCTCAAACGAATTAAACTCACCAGTAGAGCTTACGAATGTGAATTTATTGGGTATGCAGTAAACAGTAAAGCATATAGGTTTTATGAACTAAATGCGAAAGTCGTCATAGAGTCAAATGATGTTGACTTCTATGAAAATAAATGCCTTTTCAAAACGAGAAATAGTGGAGGCAACGAACCAAGTCATGTTCCTGTGACAAGAAGCACTGAAAGCAGCAAACAAGGCTAAATAGAAACTCGAAGAAGTAAGAGAGTTAAAGTCGCTAAAGATTATGAACCCAAATATACGACCTATACTTTAGAAGAGGATCATGCAAATATTAAAGAAGCTTTGTCATCATTGGATGCATATTTATGGCAAGAAGCTATAAACGATGAAATAGATTATCTAAAGTCTAACATGACCTAGCATTTAATACACTTGCCTCCTGGTTGGAGACCAATAGGCTGTAAATGGATTTTGAAAAAGAAACTAAAACCTGATGGAACTGTTGATAAATACAAGGCAAACCTTGTAGCAAAAGGTTTTAAACAAATAGAAAATATAGATTTCTTCGACACTTTTTCACCGGTTAATAGAATAACATCCATTAGGGTACTCATTTCTCTACCAGCTATTCATAACTTGGTGATACACCAAATGGATGTCAAAATAACTTTTTTAAATAGTGAAAAGACCTGGAAAAAGAAATCTATATGGAACAACATGAAGGTTTTGTAATTCATGGACAAGAAGACGAAGTCTGTATGTTAGATAAATCTATGTATGGTCTTAAACAAGCTTCTAAGCAATGGCATGCAAAATTTGATAACTTGATTAAAGTGAATGAAAGTGTCAAATGTATTTATTACAAATTTGAAAATGGAATTTGCATTATCATATGTCTCTATGTAGACGACTTACTCATATTTGGTTCAATTATTCATGTTGTAAATATTGTGAAACAATCCTAGACTTTTGAGGAACACAGCACCTTGACTTCTCAAGTCAAATCTTCTCCTACCAATCTGACAACCCCAGATTGCAGAAGGAATTACAACAACTTGAATCTAATTGCTAAGTCACCTGCCACTTCTTCTGACTCTTCAGATTGTAGACTTTACTTCAACAATATAGATTTAACACAAGGGAACGAAAAACACGAGTACTTGCTTTTGGAAAGCTGAAACTCACAATTAACCTCACTAAAAACTCGAGTGTTTGCTTCTGGAAGTGTATGACTCTTTTACTAATTTTCGATGCTAAGTCTTCTGCCTTGAGCCTCCTTTTATAGATGAAAATTAGGGCTTCTTCCATGATCAAATTCAAGCTGTATCTGTCCTAATTCTCTTGCAAAAATAACTTGGCCAATCGGGTTCCACTTAAATAAAAAACGTATCTTTTAAGCTCCAGTTTGCATTTGAAAATTCTGTTGACCAATCTGGTTCCTTTTAATTTCAAACCATATCTTTTTAAGCTTTAGATTGCATACGAATTTCTCCAAGTCTTCAGTAATTTTTTAATCAAATCCCCTTAATACTTTGATCAAATTTCTATCAAAATTTAATCAAGTCTTCTTCGAATTTTAATCAAGTTATCACTGATTTTCATCATGATTAAATCTGGACCGTTTGATCTTCTGATTTCGACCAATTCTGGACTTTATGATCTGATCTGCACCAATTATGTGATCCTCTGATCTCGGCAAACACTGGACCATATGATCTAATCTTCTGATCTCAGCCAATCACTGGACCATATGATCTGATCTTCTGATCTCAGCCAACACTGGGCCATATGATCTGATCTTCTAATCTCGGCCAACACTAGGCCATGATGCTTAAATCTGAACCATTGATCTGAACATTTTCCCTCTGATCTGGATCAAGTCTGGACTGACTCTAGATTGAATCTGAATTAAATCTGGACTTGTGATATTTTAATCTGGACATTTATCTTCTGATCTGGATCAAGTCTGGATTAAATCTGGACAATCATTTCTTCTGATCTGGACTGAATTTCATGCTCTGGACTATGTTATCTTCTGGTCTGGAGCAAGTCATTTGTTTTGGACCAGTTATCTTCTGCTCTAAACCAAGTCTCGATTAAGTCTAGACTGATTCTTATACTCACTACCAAGCTACCAAGTCTAACTTATGATTCCTTCTGGTCTGGAACAAGTCTCCCTTTGGCAGGCTTCCTTCTGGACACTGCTTCCTTTTGATATGGGCCAAGAAAGATATCCTCTGATGGTTATTTGACCTTTGATATTTTGCCTTTGATGACATCCTCTGGAGGTGTATCCTCTGGTGTCTTCTAGTGCATTATCTGGCCTAACCTGTTGGAACCAAGTTGGTTCTTGCAATTAAAAATTTGATCTTAACAAATGTATTTTATGAAAATAACATATTTGACTTAGAAGAAGAATGAAAAATGTCACCAGAAGAATAGATTAGAGGATGACGTTACCAGAAGCATAAATCAGAGGATGACGTCACTAGAAGCAAAAATCAGAGGATGATGTCACCAGAGGATGTCATCAGAAGATGACGTCACCAGAAGCAGAAATCAGAGGATGACATCACCAGAGGATATCATCAAAGGAATCTGTCAGAGAAAAATGCTCAAAATAGAATTGGAGTAAAAGACTTGAGAAACAGAATCTAGCTAAAAATATGCTCAAAACAGAATCTGAGAAAAATGCTCAAAACAGAATTGGAGCAAAAGACTCGAGAAACAGAATCTAGCTAAAAGCATGCTCAAAACATAAGCGAAGCAAAATGCTCAAAACAGATTAATTGAAATACACTCAGAAATAAAGCATTAGTGAGCAAAAGACTCAAAATAGAATCCGAGCAAACAACTCCAGAATATTCTCAAAACAAATTAATCGAAATACACTCCAGATTAAAGGAGTGACTTAAAGGGTCAGTGGTGTTGTAATTCAAAGGAGTTTGAATTAGTGAAAAGGCCTTATGGAGGAAGGGACTGGACGTATCCTAGTTAACAGTGAACCAGTATAAATTGTTGTGTTATTATCATCCGCTGTTGAATCTGATTAGTTATTTATCGAATAATTCAAATCAACATTTAACAAAACAGCAAAAGTAATTAAGTTTGATAAACACAATTCAACCCCCCCATCTCGTGTTTGCACCTTCAATTAGCATCAGAGCTCGGTCTCAAGGCTGAGCACTTTACAGTGTTTTAGGAAAGATCCAAGGGATCAACATGTCTGGATTCAATGAAGAAGCTACTGGAGGGAACATCAACAGACCACCTTTGTTTGATGGAGAACAATTTGAATACTGGAAGGACAGGCTGAGAAATTTTTTTATTTCACAAGATCCTGAACTTTGGGACTTGGTGGAAGATGGTTATACTGCTCCAGAAGATGCTGATGGTGTTAAAATTTCCAGGAGAGATATGGATACAGACCAGAAGAAGATGTTCAAGTTGCATCACAAATCCAGAACGTTCATGATCAATGCAATCACGTTCAAGGAGTTTGACAAATGCACTAACAGAGAAATAGCAAATAGCATCTATGATAGTCTAATTCTGACTTACGAAGGAAGTAAGCAAGTCCAAGAAGCAAAGGCTAACATTCTAGTCAAGAAGTTTGAGTTATTCAAGATGGAAGAAGATGAAGACATTGAAACTATGTTTTCCAGATTCCAGACTCTAGTATCAGGATTAAGGGTACTAGAAAAGAGCTACACTACTGCTGATCATGTAAGGAAAATACTTAGAAGTCTGACAATCAAGTGGAGACCAAAGATTACTGCTATTCAGGAAGCTAAAGATCTGAATACTCTAAAGCTGGAAGAATTAATCAACTCCCTCAGATCACATGAAATTGAGTTGGAAGAAGATGAACCCAAGAAGAAGAACAAAACTCTAGCACTGAAATCCAAGCAGAAGAAGGCTCTGAAAGCAACATCAGAAAATAGTGATTCAGACGATCAAAGTCTGAACTCAGAGGAAGAAGAAATTGTTTTCTTATCCAGGAATTCAGAAAGATATGGCATAACAGAAGGAACAAATTTCCCCAGAGATATTCCAATCAGTCCAACAAAGGAAGTGATGATACACATGACAAGAATGGTATCATCTGCTACAGATGCAATGAATCTGGACATATCAAGTCATAATGTCCAAATATGGAGAAAGGGAAGTACCAGAGGAAAGATGTCAGAACTAAGAAGAAAAGCATGATGGCTACATGGGATGATTTTGATGAATCTTCTAAAAATGAACATGCAGATTTGGCTATGATGGCTCACACCAACTCTGGATTCAACACAGAATCTGATTCTGGAAGAGAATCAGAAGATGATGAAATTAAGGTATATTCTAAATTCACTCGATCTGATTTGATTACTGCTCTGAATGATTTTTTAAACAATAATAAAAAATTATCTTTAAAACTTAAAACTCTTACGAAAGAAAATACAAATCTAACAGAAGAAGTTAATGTTTAAAGAATCAGATTGCATACTTTAAAACAGAGAGTGTCATTCTTGAAACTGATATTGCAGAATTGAAAATAGAGAATGTATGCTTGAAAAACAGTTTTGTTGAACTTAAAGATGAAAGTTTAAATCTGAAAAATAATCATAATTCAACAGCAATTGAAAATACCACAAGTAATTCTGATATGCATGAACAAGTTCTTCAAGAATTTCTTGATAGTGGTATGGAAAGAAGCAAATATGCTTCTATGATTTATGGAGTCACTAGAAACGGTAATAAAGGTATAGGATTTGAATAAACAATAATTAAACCTAAACCTATATTTAAACCTATTTCCTCTGATATAGTGTGTACTGGTTGTTACAAGAAAGATCATTCCAAAGTGTCTTGAAATACAAGAAAAAACAAGAAATTTTTCAAAACTAACAAATCTGGACCCAACCAGATTTTGGTACCTAAAAGCAAAATTGTTTTTGTTGCAGATGTCCTTAGCAAACAAGTTAAAACACCAGTCATGGTACCTGGACAGTGGATGCTCGCGACATGGAAAAAAGGTTTATGTTCCAAGAATTAACATTGAACAAAGGAGGAACAGTAACTTTTTGAGGAAACCAAAAAAGCCAGATAATTGGTCAAGGAACTGTTGGTAATGGTAACTCTCCTTCTATCAAAGATGTCTTGTTTGTTAAAGGTCTTAAACAAAACTTGTTGAGTATAAGTCAGTTAAGTGACAACAATTATGATATTATATTCAATCAAAAGACATGCAAGGCAATCAGTTAGAAGGATGGATCTGTGCTTTTCACAGGTCAGACGCAAAATAATATTTATAAAATAAATCTGTTTAGTCTAGGAAAGCAAGAGGTTAAATGTCTTATGTCAATGAATGAAGAGAATTTAATGTGGCACAAAGATTAGGTCATGCTAATTTTAGATCAATTTTAGAATTGAACAAACTTAAGTTAGTAAGAGGTCTACCAAATCTTAGTTACAAAATTGAAATCTTGTGTGAAGGCTACCAAAAGGGAAAACAAACCAAAAGTTCCTTTTGAAGGTGCAAACACGAGAAGGAGGGTTGAATTGTTTCACTTAACTTGAATACTTTTCCTGTTTTTATACTTTTAAAACAAAACTTGATGTATAATTAAAAACAGAGTTAGCAGCGGATAAAAAGTAAAAATAAAACTCAATTTTTATATTGGTTCACCGTTAACGAGGCTACGTCCAGTCCCTTTACCTTGAAGGATTTCACTAATCCAAACCTTGAATTACAACCTTTATATTGACCTTCCAAGTCAGTCTTCTCAACCAGTCTAACAATCCTAGACTTCTTTGAGGAATGCAGCTCATGTCTTCAGCTAATCTGACAATCCCAGATTGTAGAAGAAATCACAACACTATGAATCTAATTGCCAAGTAACCTGCTACCCCTTCTGACTCCCTCAGATTGTAGACTCTACCCCTTCTCAGATTGGTTTCAAAGATGTTGTAATCTTCAACTTGATGTTTCATCTTGAGTAACTATGAACTGCATCCTGCTGCTGATATATACTCAGCTTCTGCTGTTGACATGGCAATGGTGCTTTGACCAAGAGATCAAATTATCACCTAAGAATGTGCAGTTGCCACTGGTACTTTTCCTTTCCAACTTGTCTCCAGCATAGTCAGAATCACAAAAACCTTTTAGTTTGTAGGTGGGGGTTTTCTTGTATAACAAGGTGAGGTTGGTGGTTCCTTTAAGGTATCATAGAATTTGTTTGACAGCAATTAAATGGGATTCCCTAGGGTCAGCTTTAAATCGGGCACAGACACAAACACTAAACAAGATGTCAGGTCTAGAAGCAGTTAAATATAGAAGGGATCCAACCATACCTCTGTATGTTTTCTGGTCTACCTTTTGGTTGGTTTCATCTTTCTCAAGTGAGCAGGTTGGGTGCATGGGGGTGGCCATAGGCTTACAGTCACTCATCTTGAACTTTTTAAGAAGTTCTTTGGTGTATTTAGATTGGTGAATGAGTATACCTGATTTGCCTTGATGAATCTGAATTCCCAGGAAGAACTTAAGTTCTCCCATCATGCTCATTTGAAACTCCTTCTGCATTAGGTCAGAAAACTCTTTGCACAAGGTGCCATTAGTTGATCCAAATATGATATCATCAACATAAACTTGGATAATCAGAATATCATTTTTAATGGATTTCCTAAATAATGTATTATCAATCTGGTCTCTATTAAATTCATTCTTAAGCAGAAAGTTACTAAGTCTGTCATACCATGCCCTTGGTGCTTGTTTTAAACCATATAAGGATTTTTTTTAAGTTTGAAAACATGGTCTGGAAAATCAGAATTTTCAAAACCAGGGGGCTGTTTACCATAGACTTCCTCACTTATGTAGCCATTTAAGAATGCACTTTTAACAAGCATTTGATACAGCATTATATCATGATTAGCAGCAAATGATAAAAGAATTCTAATTGCTTCTAACCTGGCCACTGGAGCAAAAGTCTCAGTGTAATCTATACCTTCCTGTTGACTGTATCCTTGAGCTACAAGTCTGGCTTTGTTCCTTACCAATTCACCTTTTTCATTGAGTTTATTCCTGAAAACCCACTTGGTTCCAATAATGTTTTTGTTTGGTCTGGGTACCAGATCCCAAACATCATTCCTTTGGAATTCATTCAGCTCTTCTTGTATTCCAAGTATCCAACCTTCTTCTGCCAAAGCCTCATCAACATTGCTTGGTTCAATTGTTGAGAGTAAACCAAACAGACTGGTTTCTCTACTTGATGATATGGTCTTTAAAGGTTCTGCTGCACTGCCAATAATGAGAGATTCTGGATGTGAAGACTTGTACTTCCATCCATTCTTTCCCTCTGACTTGTTTTCAGAGTCAGCATGTTCTTCTTCATCTTGATCTTTCTCAGATTCTGCTTCTGGTTCAGCTTCTGGTTCTTGTGCCTCTGGTTCACCTGCAATTTCCTCATCTTGCTTTGACTTTTCAGAGTCAAGCTGTTTATCATCAAACTTAATGTGGATTGATCCTTCCACAGTGTTAGTTTCTTTGTTAAACACCCTATAAGCTTTTGATCTCTCAGAGTAGCCAATAAAGATACACTTTTGAGATCTAGAATCAAACTTAGCTAGGTTATCTTTAGTGTTCAACATAAAACAGATGCAACCAAATTGCTTAAAGTAGGAAATATTGGGTTTCTTACCTTTCCACAGTTCATAGGGAGTTTTATTTAAGATGGACCTGATATAGACTTTATTCTGAATGTAGCAGGTTGTGTTGACAGCTTCTGCCTAAAGGTAGGTGGCAACCTTCATATCATCCAGCATGGTTCTGGCCATCTCCTGCAGTGATCTATTCTTCCTTTCTACCACTCCATTCTGTTGAGGTGTTCTGGGGGAAGAGAAATTGTAAGAGATGCCATTCTCATCACAGAATTCTTCAAAATGCTTGTTCTCGAATTCACCTCCATGATCACTTCTGGTGGTTATGATCTTAATGCCCTGTTCATTCATAACTTGTTTACAGAAGGAAATAAATACCTTGTGAGATTCATCTTTGTTCTTTACAAATTTTACCCAAGTCCACCTTGAGTAATCATCAACAATTACAAAACCATATTTCTTACCACAAAGGGAAGCTGTTTGAACAGGACCAAACAGATCTAAGTGAAGCAGTTCAAGTGGTTGAGAGGTAGAAACACATTTTTTAGTTTTAAAAGAGTTTTTAGTTTTTTTACCTCTTTGACGTGCTTCACACAGAATCTCAATTTTGGAACTTACCTTGGGAAGCCCTCTTACCAACTGGAGTTTGCTCAACTCTGATATGAATCTGGGGTTTCCATGCCCTAGCCTCTTGTGCCAAATCAGATTCTGCTCACTTACAGATAATAGGCATTTAACCTGTTGCTTAGCAAGACTAAAAAGATCAATTTTATAAACATTATCCTCCCTAGTGCCAGTAAATAAAACAGTCCCATCAATTTGACTAACAACTTTGCAAGTTTTTTGATTAAAGATAACATCATATTTGCAGTCACTTAATTGACTTATGCTCAGAAGATTATGTTTTAGACCTTTAACAAACAGAACATTTTTAATAGACAAGGGAGAAGAAGTGTTACCAACAGTTCTTGTACCAATAATCTGACCTTTCTGGTTTCCTCCAAAGGAAACTTTGCCTCCATTCTTCATAGTCAGATCCAGAAACATAGATTCATCTCCTGTCATGTGCTTGGAGCAGCCACTGTCAAGATACCAAGTTTTGTGTTGTTGATCAGACCTCGTCTTTTCTCTGTCAGAATCAGAGTCAGAGTTAGACTCAGATTCAGACTCGTCTTCTATTCGAGCCATTAGGGCCAGTTCTTCTTCTGGCCTGTTTAAGCAGTTTCCTTGATACTGCTTTGGTTGATAAATCATGTTCCTCTGATGATTCTGGAACATGTTTTGATTCTGGTAATTATGGTGATTTGGGTGAATCTGGTAGCTCTGATGAATTTCGTAATTCTGATGATTCTGGTAATTTCTCATTTGACTCTGGTTCCAGTATTCATTCTGATTCTGGTAATTTCTCATTTGACTCTGGTTCCAGTATTGATTCTGATTCTGGTTCCAGAGTTGATTCTGGTTCCAGTTTCTGTGCTTCTGATACTGATTCTAGTTTTGGTTCTGGTTCCAGTTTCTGTACTTCTGATACTTGTTCCAGTTCTGGTTCTGGTTCCAGTTCCTGTTTTGTTTCTTGTTCTAGTTTTGGTTCTGATTCCGATTCTGGTTCTGGTTGAGTTTACCAGACTTTCTTCCATCAGACTCAGATTGCCTTTGTCTTGTTGTAGCAGGAACATAAACCTTCTTCTGCTTGTGCATTGCCAACATCCATTGTCCAGGCACCATTGTTGGTGTCTCCTTCTGGTTGTTCAGAACATCTGCAACATAGACAATTTGATCTTTTGGTACCCAGAACTGATTGGGTCCAGGTTTGTTAGTTGTAACAGCTCTCTAATCTTGTTCAGATTTTACCATTGGACAAGACAATTCAGAGTGACCTTTCTTAGCACAAACAATACATAAAACATCATAATGAACAGCCATATTTTCAGTAATTGTTTCTGTAAAACCAAGACCTCTCTTTCCAGAGTTACTGTTTCCATAAATCATAGATGCATATTTACTTCTTTCCATTCCATTAGAAATAAAGTTTTGAAAAAATTCCTCATGCATATCAGATTTACAAACAGTTTCATAAGTGGAACAAATATTACTTTTGAGAGTTTGGTTTTCAGACTTGAGTCTTGCAACTTCAGTTTCAAAATCTTTGTTTTCAGTTGCATACTCAAAATTTTGATTATTTAAAACTTGGACTTCTTTGGTTAGATTTTTCTTATCTTCCCTAAGAGTTTTCAGTTTTAAAGACATCTTATTGTTTGCATTTAACAACTCTTTCAAAGTCTCAATTAATTCAGATTTAGAAAGATCAGAAAATACCTCACTGTCTTCATCTTCTGATTCTGTTCCTGAGCTGTATCTAGAACTTGAGTTGGTATGAGCCATCAGAGACAGAATTGCTTCCTCTGATGTGCTTCCAGACTTTCCTGAATGATTGCTTCGATCATTCTTCCTTCTGCCTGTTTTCCTTATTGAATTCGTGCCTTTATGAGGTCCAGAAGCATACCTGATGTGTGCCTTCATTGCTGTTTCTGCCTCTTCTTCATCAGACGATTCTTCTTCTGATTCTGATACATCCCAGGCAACCATCAGACCCTTCTTTCTGTATCTGGAACTCTTCTTGTACTTTTTGCCTTTTTCCAGGTTTTGGACATTCTGACTTGATATGTCCAGGTTTATTGCACCCATAACAAACAATACTCTTCTTGTCAGATTCTTCCTTTCCTTTGTTGTTATGTTTCTTATTGAAGCTTTTTTCTTCCTGTTTTCCCATATCTTAACCATCTTTTTGGTTAAGTAAGCCATATCATCACAGTCACTGTCACTATCCTCTGATTCTGATGTTGCCTTTGCAGCTTTCTTCTGTTTTGACTTCAGAGCCAGATTCTTCATCTTCTTTGGTTCATCTTCTTCCAGTTCTATTTCATGAGACCTGAGTGAGCTGACCAGGTCTTCAAGTCTTAAGTTATTCAGATCTTTGGCTTTCTGTATTGCAGTAACCTTTGGTCTCCACCTTTTTGGTAAACTTCTTAGAATCTTCCTGACATGATCTGCAGTGGTATAGCTTTTGTTTAATACTTTTAAACCTGATAGCAGAGTCTGGAATCTGCTGAACATTGCTTCAATGTCTTCATCATCTTCCATCTTGAACAGCTCATACTTCCTGACCAATATGTTAGCCCTTGCTTCCTGAACCTGCTGGGTTCCTTCATAGGTCAGAACCAGACTGTCGAATATGCTCTTTGCTGTTTCTTTATCTGTGCATCTATCAAACTCCTTGAATGTGATTGCACTGATCATGATGTTTCTGGACTTGTGATGAACTTTGTGTAATCTGCTCTGATCTGGTTTCATATCATCCATGTCTAGTTTCTTAGTTGGATCTTCTGGATCAGTAGGTGCAGTGTATCCTTTAACTATCATCTTCCATAGTTCAGGATCTTGAGATATGACAAAGCTTCTCATTTTGTCCTTCCAATACTCAAACCTTTCTCCATCAAACAGTGGTGGTCTGTTGATGTTGTTCCCCAATTCTTCTGACATGTAGAACCCTTGGACCTTTCCTCAAACACTGTTAAGTGCTCAGCCTTGAGACAGAGCTCTAATGCCAATTGAAGGTGCAAACACGAGAAGAGGGTTGAATTGTGTTTGACTTAACTTGAATACTTTTCCTGTTTTTATATTTTAAAACAAAACTTGATGTATAATTAAAAACAGAGTTAGCAGCGGATAAAAAGTAAAAATAAAACTCACAGTTTTTATACTGGTTCACCGTTAACGAGGCTACGTCCAGTCCCTTCACCTTGAAGGATTTCACTAATTCAAACCTTGAATTACAACCTTTATACAGACCCTCCAAGTCAGTCTTCTCAAACAGTCTAACAATCCTAGACTTCTCTGAGGAATGCAGCTCCTGTCTTCAGCCAATCTGACAATCCCAGATTGTAGAAGAAATCACAACACTATGCATCTAATTGCCAAGTAACCTGCTACCCCATCTGACTCCCTTAGATTGTAGACTCTACTTCAACAACTTAGATTTAACACACAACACTATGAATCTAATTGCCAAGTAACCTGCTACCCCTTCTGACTCCCTCAGATTGTAGACTCTACTTCAACAACTTATATTTGACACAGTGGAAGGAAAATAACACGAGTACTTGCTTCTTGAAAGCTGGAACTCACAATTGACCTCTCTGAAAATTTGAGTGTTTGCTTTGGAAGTGTGTGACTCTTTTGTGATTTTCGATGCTAAGTATTCTGCCTTGAGCCTCCTCTTATAGATGCATATTAGGGCCTCTTCCATAGCTTAATTTTGAGCTGAATATTGTTGGATTCTCTTGAAAAAATAACTTGACCAATTGTGCTTCATATAAATAAAAAACATATCTTCAGATTTTCTTTCGAAATAACTGGCCAATTAAATCAGTTAGTTCCTTCCCGTCACAGCTCCTGAATTCCACAACACCTCACTTTATTTTTGTAACAAATCTTTTTAATCCTTTGATCAAAATAAATTAAATTCTCCACCGTATAATTTTCCTGATTAAATCTGGACCATTGGATCTTCATGCGCTAGTCCACATCTAGATCAACCTAATTGATATGCTATGATCCTCTGATTTCGGCTATTCCTGGACCACACTTCCTGACCCTCTGATCTTTTGATTTCGGCCATCCTGGATGCGCACCTGATATGCTATAATCCTCTGAACTCGGCCTTTGCTGGACTGCACATCCTGTCCCTCTGATTTCGGCCTACACTAGGCCATGGTCTGATTTTCTGATCTTGACCATCACTGGACCAAACAATTAATTCTGAACCATTGAGCTGAATATTTTTCTTTTGATCTGGACAAATTCTGGACTTGGTCTGGAATGAACTGAAATCAACTTGTAAAAATATATTTCAGTCTGGACATTTTACCTTTGATTTTGGACCAGGTCTGGATTGATTCTAGAATTCATTTCTTCTGGTCTGGACTTAGTTTCATGCCCTTAATCATGCTATCCTATGGTCTGGATCAAATCTGAATTGATTCTCTTGTTCTGGACCCTTAAACTTATCTTCTGGTTAAGTCTGGAACAAGTCTGGGCTGTTTTAATTTCTCACTGCCAGGCCATCTTCTGGTCAGAATAACTTCTGGAATAAATCTGATATTTGATTTCTCTTGGTCTGGAACAACTCTCCTTCTAGCAGGCTTTCCTTTGGTATGATCCATGTTTCCTTCTGATTTTTCTTCCTTCAGATATGGGCCATCAAAGATATCTTCTGGTGATGTTTTTGACGTCCTGGAGTATCTTCTGGTAATTCCAGAATTCATTTTCTGGAATCCTTTGATCTTCTGCTTCTGATTTCTTCAGTTTCTGGTGGCATTTAAATTAATAATTCAAGGTACAAAATAAGATTACATTGAGTGCTTTTGTTAACATCAAAATCCTAAGTCTTAGAAACAACTTGGTTCCAACACCTTTACTCCTAAGAAATCAGTAACTACAACAAAGCCTCTTGAACTTCTACATATGGATCTGTTTGGACCACTGAAAGTAGCATCTCTAAATGGAAAGAAATATGGCTTTGTTATAGTAGACGATTACTCTAGGTGGACATGAGTAAAATTTCTAAGAAGTAAAGTTTAATCCCATACTGTATTTATGACATTATGTAAACAAGTCATGAATCAAAAAGGTTTTAAGATAGTGTCAATTAGAAGTGATCATGGAGGAGAATTTGAAAACAAATTCTTTGAAAGTTTCTGTGATGAGAATGGAATCTCTCACAACTTTTCTTCTCCTAGAACACCACAACAGAATGGAGTTGTAGAAAGAAAAAACAGATCACTCCAAGACATGGCCAAAACTATGTTAAATGATTTAAATATTGCAAAACATTTTTGGGCTGAAGCAATCAACACTGCATGTTATATTCAAAATAGAGTCTTTATTAGATCTATGTTGAATAAAACACCATATGAATTGTGGAAAGGTAAAAAGCCTAACATTTTTTATTTTAAACAATTTGGTTGTATCTGTTATATGCTAAATACTAAACATATTCTTGGTAAGTTTAATTCTCCATCTCAAAAATGTATCTTCATTGGATACTCTGAAAGATCTAAAGCTTATAGAGTGTTTAATACTCAAACTAATATTTTAGAGGAATCTATACATGTTAAATTTAATGACAAACAGCTTGACACTGCAAAGTCAAAGCAAGATGTTGATATTACAGATTTAACAAAACTAGAGGAAGCAGAAACAGACAAACCAGCAGAAGCAGATAAACCAACAGAATTTGGAGAAGTGAAGGATACAAGATAGTCAGAAGCCTGTGACATATCTTCAAAGGATGAATCTGATCAAATCAGAACCAGTCATGAGAAGTCAGAAGAGAAATCTGGATGGAAATACCAGTCATCTCATCCTGAAAATCTGATCATTGGAAGTGGAAGTCATTCTTTAAGAACCAGATCATCAATAAAAGATATAAGTCTGTTTGGTTTAATCTCATCAATTGAGCGTACATCTGTTAGTGAAGCATTGGCAGATGATGGATGGATTATTGCAATGCAGGAAGAGTTAAATGAATTTAAGAGGAATGATGTTTGGGATCTAATTCCAAGACCAGATAAGAACATTGTGGGAACCAAGTGGGTCTTCAGAAATAAGCTAAATGAAAAGGGTGAAGTAGTCAGAAACAAGGCAAGGCTTGTGGCACAAGGTTACAGTCAACAAGAGGGCTGATTACATTGAGACATTTACTCCAGTGGTCAGGTTAGAAGCTATTCGTATCTTATTGTCTTTTGCTGCATATAATAATATCAAACTATTTCAAACGGATCTTAAAAGTGCTTTTCTCAATGGTTATTTGAATGAAGAAGTATATGTTAAACAACCTCCAGGTTTTGAAAATTCTGAATTTCCAAACCATGTCTTTAAACTTAGAAAATCCTTGTATTGGTTAAAACAAGCACCTAGAGCATGGTATGATAGACTCAGTAATTTCTTACTTCAAAATAACTTTGAAAGAGGACAAATAGACAATACTTTGTTTAGTAGATCAATAGACAATGATATTCTAATCATTCAAATTTATGTTGATGATATTATTTTTGGATCTACTAATGGCATTCTTTGTCAAGAATTTTCTGAATTAATGCAACACGAATTTCAAATGAGTATGATGGGAGAACTTAAGTTATTTCTAGGAATACAAATTCAGCAAAGTCCAGAAGGTATTTACATTCACCAAACTAAATATATAAAAGAACTTCTCAAGATGTTTAAAATGAGTGATTGCAAATCTATGGCTACACCAATGCATCCTACTTGTTCACTTGATAAAGATGAATCAGGCCAAAAAGTTGACCAGAAAATCTACAGAGGAATGATCGGATCATTACTCTACCTTACTACTTCTAGACCTGATATCATATTTAATGTGTGTGTATGTGCTAGATTTGAATTTGATCCTAGAGAATCTCATTTAATTGATGTTAAAAGAATTCTTAGACATCTGAAAAGCACTACCAATCTCACCTTGTTTTACAAGAAAACTCCTACATACAAACTGAGTGGATACTGTGATTCTGATTATGCTGGAGATAAACTTGAAAGGAAAAGCTCCAGTGGCTATTGCACCTTTTTAGGTGACAACTTGATCTCTTGGTCTTGTAAGAGACAACACACCATTGCTATGTCAACAGCAGAGACTGAGTACATTTCAGTAGCTGGTTGTAGCTCTCAACTACTATGGATGAAGCATCAACTTGAAGACTACAAAATATTAGAATCCAACATACCCATCTATTGTGATAACACCTCTGCAATTTGTCTAACCAAAAATCTGATCCTACACTCAAGAGCCAAACACATAGAGATCAAACATCATTTTATCAGAGATTATGTTCAGAAAGGAGTACTCAACATTCAGTTTGTAGACACTGAACATCAATGGGCTGATATATTCACTAAACCACTACTTTAAGATAGGTTTGAATTCATCAAGAAAAACCTTAATCTTATCTTCATTCCTAACCTAATAGCTTAGTTTAATTTTTTTGTCTATATGTTATTTTATTTTTCGTGTAATTTTATAATTAAAAAAAATGAAGGATCTCTTTTCTTCATTCAATCCTTTTTGTTTGATGACAAAGGGAGAGAAGATATAGTATTTGATAAAATATATGAGGGAAAACATGATGTTTTTGAAATGAGGTGAAGATGATGTATTTGATATGAGATATGGGCATTAGACTTAGGGGGAGAAAATATAAAATGAAGCTTAGTCTTAGGGGGAGTCCAAGTCAAAAGAAAGAAAAAGTATTATCAAAAATACATTGTTTGTCATCATCAAAAAGGGGGAGATTGTTGGAACCAAGTTGGTTCTAGCAATTAAAGTTTTGATGTTAACAAATGTATTTTATGAAAATAACATATTCGACTTAGAAGAAGAATGAAAAATGTCACCAGAAGAATAGATCAGAGGATGACGTTACCAGAAGCAGAAATCAGAGGATAACGTCACCAGAGGATGTCACCAGAAGATGACGTCACCAGAAGCATAAATCAGAGGATGATGTCACCAGAGGATGTCATCAGAAGATGACGTCACCATAACCAGAAATCAGATGATGATGTCACTAGAGGATATCATCAGAGGAATCTGTCAGAGAAAAATACTCAAAACAGAATTGGAGCAAAAGACTTGAGAAACATAATCTAGCTAAAAATATGCCCAAAACAGAATTGGAGCAAAAGACTCGAGAAACAGAATCTAGCTAAAAGCATGCTCAAAACATAAGCGAAGCAAAATGCTCAAAACAGATTAATTGAAATACACTCCAGAAGTAAAGCATTAGTGAGCAAAAGACTCAAAACAGAATCTGAGCAAACTACTCCAGAATATTCTCAAAACAGATTAATCGAAATACACTCCAGAAGTAAAGCATCAGTGAAGTCCTAAAGTTCAACTATAAATAGAGACTTAATGCTGAAGATTAGAGCATCGAAAATCACAAGAACTCGAGCTTAAATTCAAAGTTATCTGAGAGTTCAAAATAGAGAAATACAAATGTGCAAGAGCAATAATTTCTAAGTGTTTTCGAGAGAGAAATATAGTGCAACAATAAGCTTACCAGAAGCAATAAAAGAGTGCAAGAATAAGTGCAGCAAACAGCTTTCCAGAAGCAACGTTGCAAAGTTTCAAACCTTTATTATATAACCCGATAATGGTGTAGATTCCTTCTTCAATCTGGGGTTGTCAGATTGGTAGGAGAATACTTGACTTGTAGAGTCAAGGTGTTGTTATCGTTCCTCAAAAGTCTGGGGTTGTCAGGCTGTTTGAGAAGACTTGGCTGGTTTAGTCAATGTGTTGTTGTTCCTCAAAAGTCTGGGGTTGTCAGGCTGTTTGAGATGACATGGCGGGTATAGTCAAGGTGTTGTTGTTCCTCAAAGTCTAGGGTTGTCAGGCTGTTTGGGAAGACTGACTTGAAGGGTCAGTGGTGTTGTAATTCAAAGGAGTTTGAATTAGTGAAAAGGCCTTCTGGAGGAAGGGACTGGAAGTAGCCTAGTTAACGGTGAACCAGTATAAATTGCTGTGTTATTATGTTATTATCATCTGCTGCTGAATCTGATTAGTTATTTATCGAATAATTCAAATCAACATTTAACAAAATAGCAAAAGTAATTAAATTTGACAAACACAATTCAACCCCCCTTCTCGTGTTTGCACCTTCATAACCTTCTGGTGACATTTCTATCTTCTGGTTGCTTCCTCAGGATGTATCTTCTGGTGGTGTCATCCTCTAATTTTGCACAGCTTCTGATTTTTTCTTCTAAGTCAACATACAATTTACATAAAATACTTTTGTTAACATCAAAACTAAGTATAGAACCAACTTGGATCCAACCTTCTCCCCCTTTTTTATGATGACAAAACCTTGTATTTTTTATGGCTTATTTTGTTAGGCTCCCCCTCAAATCAAGCTTCTCCCCCTAAGTCTAATGCCCCAGACTTTTCCTCTCCTTTTCAACTTCTTCTTTTGTTTCACTCTTTCTTTTCTATCTTCTTTTCTCCTTTCCTTTTCAACTCCTTTTCACTCTTTCTTTCTCTCCCTCTTTTTGTCATCAACCAAAAAAGCATTGATCTTCTGACCTTCTCTTTTATTTTTTTAATCTTCTGACCTTTTTTTTATATATCTTCTGGAGTACAAAAAAATAAATAACAAACAATAAAAGACAAAAAATTTAAAAAAAACTACTTGATCAAGTCCGATATGGAGATGATGTTGAGATGCTTCTTGATGAACTCGAATTGATCTTCAGGCAATGGTTTAGTGAATATGTCAGCCCATTGATGATCTGTGTCTACAAACTGGATGTTAAGTGTTCCTTTTTTAACATGGTCTCTGATAAAGTGATGTTTGATTTCTATGTGTTTGGCTCTAGAATGAAGGATAGGGTTTTTGGTTAGGTTGATGGCTGAAAGTGTTGTCACAACATCCACTAAGTTGATATGTAGGAGTTTCTGTGTAGAACAGGGTGACAATGATAGTGCCTTTTAGGTAGCTTTGTAGGATTTTTTGCCTTAGTCATCCTTTTTCAAGTGAGCTGGTAGGGTGCATTGGGGTAGCCATAGGTTTGCAGTCATTCATCTTGAACTTTTTGAGAAGTTTTTTAGTGTACTTATATTGATGAATGAGTATACCTGTTTTGCCTTGCTGAATCTGAATTCCAAGGAAGAACTTAAGTTCTCCAATCATGCTCATCTGAAACTCTTGCTGCATCAAATCAGAAAACTCTTGGCAGAGAGTGCCACTAGTGGATCCAAAGATAATATCATCAACTTGAATAATCAGAATATCATCTTTAATGTATTTTCTAAACAAAGTGTTATCTATTTGGCCTCTATCAAACTGATTTTTAAGTAAGAAATTGCTAAGTCTGTCATACCATGCCCTAGGTGCTTGTTTTAAACCATATAAAGATTTTTAAGTTTAAAAACATGGTTTAGAAAATCAGAATTTTCAAAACCTGGGGGTTGTTTGACATAGACTTCCTCACTTATATAACCATTTAAGAAAGCACTTTTGACATCCATTTGATACAAAGAAATATCATGATTTGCAGCAAAAGAGAGTAGGATACGAATTGCTTCTAACCTGGCCACTGGAGCAAAAGTATCAGTGTAGTCAATGCCTTCTTGCTAACTGTATCCTTGTGCAACAAGTCGTGCCTTGTTTCTGACAACTTCTCCTTTTTCATTCAGCTTGTTTCTGAAAACCCACTTGGTTCCAATAATGTTCTTTTCTAGTCTTGGAACTAGATCCAAAATATCCTTCATTTAGCTCTTCTTGCATTGGTAGACTCCATCTATATCCTTCTTCTTCATATTTGAAGATTTGTCGTATTCTTGCTTGAAGCTTATGCTTTTTCAAGTTCTTTTGCTTGCATCAGCTTCTGGTTCTGGTAAACCTGCATAGGTTTCCTCTGGTTCTTGTTAACCTGCATTAACTTCATCTTGCTTTGACTTTTTAGGTCAAGCTATTTTTCATATAACATAATACAACTTAAATAATTTAAAAGTGAAATTAATACAACCAGAACATCTGTTCTGCTTCTGGTGTGAATTGTACTGACCAAACCTTCTTTCATCAGACTCATTTTGCTTCTTTCTGGTGGAAACTGGAATATACACCTTTTATTGTTTGTGCATTGCCAGCATCCATTGACCAGGCACCATGATTGGTGTTTCCTTCTGGTTGTTCAGAACATCTGCAACATAAACAATTTTATCTTTTGGTACCCAAAACTGCTTGGGTCAAGGTTTGTCAGTCTTCAAAGGTTTCTTGTCTTTCCTTGATTTTATCATGGGACAAGACAATTTTGAATGACCTTTCTTAGCACAAACATCATATGAAACATCAGAAGAAATAGGTTTAGTTACAGTTACAGTTTCATCAAATCATATGCCTTTTTTGCCATTGTTACTAACTCCATAAATCATGGAAGCATACTTACTTCTTCAAATACCATTTGCAATAAAGTTTTGAAAAGCTTGTTCATGCATATCAAATTCACAAACAGTATTGGAAGTAGAGCAAATATTACTTTTCAGAGTTAGATTTTCAGAATTGAGTCTGGCAACTTTAGTTTTAAAATTAGTGTTCTCAGTTGCAAACTCAGCATTCTGATTCTTCAAAATTTGTACTTCTTTGGTTAGAATTTTCTTTTCTTCCCTAAGAGTTTTCAGTTTTAAAGACATCTTGTTATTGGCATTTAGAAAATCTTTAAGAGCAATAATTAATTCAGATCTAGTAAGATTCGAGAATACCTCTTGGTTTTCATCTTCTGAATCAGTTCCAGAGTTTGTGCTGGATCCATAACTTGAGTTGGTATGTGCCACCAGAGCCAATACTGCTTCCTCTGATGTGCTTCCAGACTTGCCAGAATGAATGATTTGTCCATTCTTCTTACCTTCTGCTTTTCTTCCAGAGCCAGAGTTTATGTTGGATCCAGAAGTAGAATTAATGTGGGCCATCATTGCCAATTCGGCTTCTTCATCATCAGAAGATTCATCAGAATCATACCATGTTGTCATCAGATTTTTCTTCTTGGGTCTGGAGTCTTTCTTCTGGTGTTTTCCTTTCTCCAAATTCGTGCATTCTGATTTGATGTGCCCAGGTTCATTACATCCATAGTAGATAATGTTATTCTTGTCAGCTTCTTCTTTTCCTCTGTTGGAGTATTTGCCATTTTTCCTGGGGGCTTTCTTCTTTTTGTTTTGCCACATCTTTGCAATCTACTTGGTTATGTAAGCAAGATCATCATCTTCACAATAACTATCCTCCGATTCTGATACAACCTTTGCAGCTATCTTCTGCTTTGACTTAAGCGCTAAGGTCTTCCTCTTTGGTTCATCTGCATTCAGCTTTATTTCATGAGACCTGAGGGAGCTTATCAGATCTTCAAGCTTCAAGGTATTCAGATCCCTAGCTTCCTGTACTGTAGTAACCTTTGGTCTCCATTTGGCTGGTAAGCTTCTAAGGATCTTCTTTACATGATCTGCAGTGGTGTAGCTTTTCTTTAATACTTTTAAACCTCATACCAGAATCTAGAATCTGTTGAACATTGCTTCAATGTCTTCATCCTCTTCCATCTTAAACAGCTCATACTGTTTGACCAGTATGTTTGCCTTTTCCTCTTGAACCTGTTGACTTCCTTCATATGTCAAAACCAGACTGTCATAGATGTTTTTTGCTGTTTCCTTGTTGGTGCATCTGTCAAATTCTTTGAATGTGATAGCATTGATCATGATGGTTCTGGACTTGTGATGCAGCTTGTACAACTTCCTCTGGTTAGGATTCATATCTTCTACATCTAGTCCTTCATCTTCTGGTGTAGTGGGTGCAGTGTAGCCTTTGACTACCAAGGTCCAGAGATCAGGATCTTGCGAGATGAAGAAGCTTCTCATTATGTCCTTCCAATATTCAAAGTGATCACCATCAAATAGTGGTGGCTTGTTGATGTTGCCTCCAAATTCTTCTTTGGATTATGACATGCTGAACCCCTTAGACCTTTCCTCAAACACTGTTAAGTGCTCAGCCTTGAGACCGAGCTCTGATGCCAATTGAAAGTGCAAACACGAGAAGGGAGGTTGAATTGTGTTTATACTACTTGAATTCTTTTTCTGTTTTTGATTATTATTTGAAATCTGAAATATAATCAAGTAGAGTTAGCAGCGGATAAAGTAAAATAACAACACAAGGATTTATTATGGTTCACCATTAACTAGGCTACATCCAGTCCCTTCATCTTCAAGGATTTTCCACTAATTCAAAACCTTGAATTACAACAGTACTACTGACCCTCCAAGTCAGTCTTCCCAAACAGTCTAACAATCCTAGACTTTTGAGGAACACAGCACCTTGACTTCTCAAGTCAAGTCTTCTCCTACCAATCTGACAACCCTATATTGCAGAAGGAATTACAACACCTTGAATCTAATTGCTAAGTCACATGTCACTTCTTCTAACTCTTAAGATTGTAGACTCTACTTCAACAATATAGATTTAACACAAGGGAACGAAAAACACGAGTACTTGCTTCTGAAAAGTTGCAACTCACAATTAACCTCACTGAAAACTCGAGTGTTTGCTTCTGGAAGTGTATGACTCTTTTACTGATTTTCGATGCTAAGTCTTCTGCCTTGAGCCTCCTTTTATAGATGAAAATTAGGGCTTATTCCATGATCAAATTCGAGTTGTATCTTTCCCAATTCTCTTGCAAAAATAACTTGGCCAATCGGTTCCACTTAAATAAAAAAAACATATCTTTTTAGCTCCATATTGCATTTGAAAATTCTGTTGACCAATCCTGTTCCTTTTAATTTCAAACTATATCTTTTTAAGCTTCAGATTGCATTCGAATTTCGAAGAAGACTTGATTAAAATTCGAAGAAGACTTGATTAAATTGTGATAGAAATTTGATCAAAGTATTAACGGGGTTTGATTCAAAAAATCACTGAAGACTTGAAGAAATTCGAATGCAATCTGAAGCTTAAAAAGATATGATTTGAAATTAAAAGAAACAAGATTGGCCAACACAATTTTCAAGTGCAATCTGAAGCTAAAAGATACGGTTTTAATTTAAGTGAAACAGGATTGGCCAACAGAATTTTCGAAGGAAATCTGAGCAAGATTTATTTTGAATTTAAGCATGGACAAAGCACTATTTGTAGCTATAAAAGGAGGCTTCAGGCAGCAGCATCAAGTATTAAAAATACAAGAACTCAAGCTTCATATTCAACACAATCTGAGAGTTCAAAAGAGATAATCACTTGAGTGCAAAAGCAATTTTTTCTAAGTGTTTTCGAGAGAGAAATTCAGTGCAACAATCAGATTTCCAGAAGCAACAAAAGTGTGCAAGAATCAGTGCAGCAATCAGATTTCCAGAAGAAAATTTGCAGAGTTTCAACCCTTGTAATCTAACCCAAAGTGGTGTAGATTCCTTCTTCAATCTGGGGTTGTCAGATTGGTAGGAGAATACTTGACTTGTAGATTCAATGTGTTGTTTTTGTTCCTCAAAAGTTTGGGGTTGTCAGGCTGTTTGAGAAGACTGACTTGGAGGGTCAGGTGTTGCAATTCAAAGATTTGAATTAGTGGATTAAAGCCTTTAGGATGAAGGGACTAGATGTAGTCAAGTTAATGGTGAACTAGGATAAATTGTTGTGTTCTTATACTGTTATTTTCCGCTGCAAAGTCTAATTATTTATTCATCAAATAAATCACATCAACATTTAACAAAACAGCAAAAAGATTCAAAGTTTGGCAAACACAATTCAACCCCCCTTCTCGTGTTTGCACCTTCAAAATGCACAGGCTTTTGAGGATACACCATATGAAAAAGTTGTGTGTGGGCTCACTATTGCAATTTAACTTTGTTACATCGGTTCATATGTACATGTTAGATCGGTTACTTGCCCGATCTAACATCTGGCATTGTAATAAATAGTTAACTATAAAATCGGCTAAAATGATAGATGTAACAAGTCAAAATTCAAAATTTGTTTATTAGATCGGTTAAATTTGAACCAATATAACATATCAAATTCAAAATTGATTTATTAGATCAGTTAAATTTGAATCAATATAACAAGTCAAATTCAAAATTGATTTATTAGATTGGTTAAATTTGAACTAATATAACAAGTCAAATTCAAAATTGATTTATTATATTGATGAGCCAACCGATTAAATAATTAACTTTTTAAATTTTTTTTCTTCATAACTTTGATTCCTCACATATGCATAATCAGAGTTTCACATTTTACTATATTAACTAGAATTTGTCATTCAACCATAAAACACAAAACTTCATACAAAGCTTTACAATTAAAAATCAATGATAATGAGTCATAAAAATCTTACAAAATCATAGTTATCAAATTCAGAGTTACATAATCATCACTACTTGTTCAAAAAATAATACATAATCTTTTATTAACAATCTAAAGATACTAAAATGATAAAAGTGTTTCAAGCATTTTCAATTAGTTCAAGAATCAAGCTTAGAATATGATTCAAAGTTTTGTCGAATCAAGCTTGATTGCTTTAAGCAATCACGAAATGATTGTAGAAGGAGCTTTTTCCCAACTAGAAAATATATCCCAAAGAGAAAATTCTTAGTTATTACGAGAGAAACCTCCTTCAGCATGAGTTAGGTAGCACATATCCAAAGGAAACCATTTGATACAACAACTTAACCATTACCACAGCAGCAAAAATCCCACGGAGACCGCTTTGCACACGCTGACAATTATGACTTACAATGAAATATATTGAATCATAACTCTAGTGAAAAATTATTATGATATATCAATTTAACAAGCATTGTCTTTTGTGATGACTTACCCCTTAAATAATCCATGATAAAGGAATACAAATGACGTCTCACTAATCCTCCACCAGGCTCTTTCTCCAGCATAACTCTTAAAGAACCATGAAACATTACAAAAACTGAGTGAATTTCCTTGAGAACGTTTCTCAATGCATCATCTCTCCATATAGGTTCTGAATCATTTCTTTTCTCCACCACCTACAAACCATTCAACAAATTCATATATATCACATGAAATTGCACAAAGGCAAAGTGATATTATGACAGCATCTAAACTCAGGAATTCCAGTCTTAAAAATTACGAACTCAACCACATTATATGTTTGTGGAATAAACAATCATTTTAGTCCATGGGAATCTAATTTAATGGGATAAAAAATTCAGGCTCGAATGTATATGAATCATCAATTAACATTCAATAAAGTTATTCACATAGAATATATATATATATATACATATGTGTGTGTGTGTGCAAATAAAAGTAGCAACTTTGTTCACATCGTAAATAAAGGTTTATGGCATGGCTCAAAAATCCACTCCCCGGAACATCGCTTAATAGAGAGGTAATTGGAATGAAGGACATTGAGATCACATCAGGCTCCAACTAAAGAGTTTGCAACCAGTTATTATGTGATAGACTTTTGTCATCACTACCACTTCTCCTCTTGCAAAAGCTTACAATATCCTGCAAAAACAAAAATATTATAAGGACAACTGCTATTGTAAAATATAAATGTTAAAAAAGAATTTCAGGTTATGTTCTAAGCACACCTTCTTATGCGAATAAGAACTTGAGGGACTAATATTAGCAAATGTTAGCCTCTACGTCCTGATTCCAAACTGTAAGGAAAACAAAATTGATAAGGTATCTCCAACCTAACAAGAGTTCCCGTGAACTAGTGTAACAAAGAAGAGATTATCAATTGAGATCAATAAGTTTGACACAATGATTCACAAACCTTGCAAATCAAAAATAATTTATTTGAGCAATGAAACTAGCACAAACTTATACTCACACGCTTCTCATTCTCTCATGCAGTCATTGGCTTGGCCCCACTGTAACATTTTCTGAATGGCTCATCCCCAGACTATATGCATACCTTACATCATTTGTACAATTGTCTTTTTTCTTTGTTTTTCCGTTGTTTAATAATAATACACACACACCTCTTTGTTTTTCCAATTTATACCTAATAACCTAAATGTGGCTAAAAGTATCAAAAAAATATGAACCCCTATTTGAAGTCTCTTTGAGGCAATAAAATCTTGTTGGAAAACTGGCACAGTATAAAGCTACTGCTTTTATTATTTGTATTTCATTCTTAACGTGGAAGTACATTGTGATAAAGAGATTCTAATGGTTAATAAATGAAGATAAATGATGTCATGAATTGTGTTGTATTTGTGGTCATTATTTGTATAAATAATCATCACAAATAGAAAGATGAAAGAAAAATGAATAACAATGATTCTCAATATTGGGATTTTAAACATATTGTGAAAAGGAAAACCATAATTTCACAAACCTTGTCATTTGGGAAAACTTGATCAGAAGCTATGTTATATTGGCCATTGGCATCCATAAGCCTTTTATCTGCTATTTCTTTCAATTTTTTCTGAACATCAGCAGGTTGGAGAGTTGATGAGTGTTGCTGCTTCAAATATATTACATCTTTTCCTCCCATCTTCATACCAACAATAATATGGGTGCCAAAAGTATCGATAAACATGGGTTAATTGTGAAAAGCAATAGTTAGCCAGAGTTTCAAGTCCAAATAAGATTAAAAAATAAACGGGAGTTGAGTAGAGTTAATCCCAATTGAATTAAATAACCTCAAGGACAGTCAATTAAAGTTGCACCCATTAGTTAGCCTCGACGTAATTGGTGCACTCAGTTGATACAAACAGATATGAAACTATAAAGTATAAACTAAATTAAGATTGCAGAGAAGATTACATCCCTAAATCAATCCTAATTCAAGTAGAACAATTTATCAAGTGTCATATTCTAAATTTAAATGCAATAGAACAACTAAAACCAGAGACCAAATGTGCCGAAATAAGTTTTTATCAAGTGAAAATTTGCTTGTAGTTGGAACTTGGAACATACCAACAATCGTCTGCCTAATCATATTATAAGTCCACATCAATTATTTTGTTGTTGAAAATGATGTTGATAAGTAAGGTAAAATTGTGCCGACTTAACAAAAATGAATCTCACTGAAGAAATAAGCAAATAGATGCAACCGAAGACTGACATAAATGTGGTATTACATTCATTCACATATAAAGAACAAAATACAAACATATAAATCCTTGGGCATAAAATAGCAGTTAATATACTAGAGAAAAATTCTACTTGATTTAATGAATTTGTGTGTAAAGTGAGCCAAATGCACACAGAAACTCAATGTTAACAAAAATAAATTTCATCACCACCATTAAATTATAAATCGATAAAAAAATAAAAATATTTCATTATGCTTCTTCATAATTATTCAGAAATATAAATCAAAAGTCATTAGAAATTTAACAGGTTCATGATTCCAAAACAAATTGTGTGTATATTGCTTAAATATGACCTGCCAAGGAAGGACTACCAACAGAAATCAAAACCGACTTCTTTCATTTCCTTCCTACTAGTTAAGCCAGCCCTTGTTGGTTATACATCAGAGCAGGGTACCCACAATTCCAAAAACTGAGAAACTGAGAAACTGTGTTTGTAAAACTTATACGACATTAAGATTTTGTCCCTTATTTAAGCTTCTTCTTGTTTTTTACTTTCGTTATTTTGTTTTGAAATTTTATTTTTCTGAGAAATTCCTCATACATAAGATCTTTTTGACGTCTATGTGAGATAAAAAATATGTCCAATTGATCAATAGCAAAATCCATAGAAATCCATAGCAAAATCAGCAAAATTAAACTTCTAGAACCAAACATGTTTGGTAAATGACCTAGAATCAAAATTGCTAAGTAAGAAACAAGAATTATCAGAAAATTACCAGAGAAAAGAACAAACCTGTTTGGAAGAAACACCAAGTTTGATGCAAAATTGTTCTTCTTTACCTAGACTTCATCTTTTGTTCAATTGAAAAAGAACACCGACTTAGGATTAAAACAACGGCGAAGGGAAGGAGATGAACAAAAAAAGAAAAGACAGGAAAAACGTTTGCTCGACGGTGAAAGAAATCGACATCGACACTTCTCGATTGCAATGCTTCTCAAAAAATGGAAGGAGAAAAGAAAGAAACTCTTCACCGGCACGAAAGTAGAAAAACGTTATGGCTGATCAAGTCGTCGACAACGCTGAAGTCGGTGTGAGATAGATGAGTTCGCACGTGAGGGAGATGAAAATTGTGAAAATAGTTCGCGCGCAAGAGAGATTCTTCGGTGATAGAGTTTTTCAAATTTATTTGAACGTAGAAGAAGTTTTTTTTAATACACTTGTTAGATCGGATGTATAAAAACCAATTTAAAATTGCTGATATAACAAGGTTTAATTGCACTACTGGTTTGATGTCAGAGATAGAGTTCAAGACTACGAGTCACTCTTGTTAAATCTAAATCTTACTTGTTATGTAAAGGTTTAAGTCAAGAGACACCTTTGTTTATGCACGATCTTATGGAAGCGTTTGACGCTATTTCAGAACCTTCTTTTTAAATTCAAGTGGGGGATTGTTGGAAATGATGATAGTTTGAGCTAGTATGTGAATTGGAAAAATAAGCAAGTCCCACATACGAGGAATTACACATTCTAGTAGTGTTTATAAGGTGGAGGTATGGAACTTGGGGTGTGCCCCAAGGGGTACCCAATTTTGTGAAGGGGCGAGAACACATGCGCGTGCCACCGTCACCGTCGGGCCGGTCGGGTCTGGGCTTGGGTGGTGAATTATTTTGTTAATAGAAGGAAAATTAATAAATTATTTATTTTAAAAATGAATGCTTGCATTTTTATTTATTTGACACGATTGAACATGTGTCTGCCTTCCACTGAATATCAAATATGGTCAATTCCTTCCCCCTAGTTCGCGCGCATCGGTTTATGATCAAAACCCTACCTATTTTTTTGTTTGTTTTGTGGACGCGCGTCTGGTCAAAACCCTAGAAAATTCGGAGTCAGATAACCTAGAAAAATAGGGCACGTTTCTTGTGTGGTTCTGATCTGATGGATCCCGAATTCCTCGTTGATCCAGTTGCAAATTTCCTCTATAAATAGACAGTTCTGCTCAGTTGGAAAAGCACACCAAAAGTTCTCCAATTCTGAGGTTTTTCTCTTCTTCTCCCTCTCTATTTTTACTACTTATTTTCTTTCTTTCGAGTGGTCATAGTACATATTACGAGTGGCAGTCATTCGACTGCCATATTGAGGGTGTAATTCTAGAATGGTTTTTCACGGTGCAGTGGAACTCCGATACAGAGTATTTGGGTTGTTTTATCATGGGGACTTCGTGTTTGATATTCTGTCTTGCACAATTTGGGCAGTGTCGCGAAACGTCTTAATGCGAACGACCTAGTCTACGACTCAACCCAGTAATGTTTTCGGTGGCATAAATTTTTTTTAAACTGTTTTTTCAAAACTCGAAACAACAAGTAGTGAAGTATGTGTTGTATTAAGTGTTTGAATAGTGAAAAAAATGAGAACTAGATAGTATTCATCGTTGTGTGCTTTTGTCTTCTTAATTTCCTACTATTGTATCCCATTATGACTATTGGACATTTCAAATTAAGGAAAATAATATTATTAATTAATGTTTTAAAAATTAATTTGGTCATTGACTCGGTAAAATTAAGGGGTCACATAGTTACTAGTCAAACCCCTAGATCACTGGCCCAACCGCATGACTTAACTGGGGTAAATCGGATGATGTATAACTCAGTCTCTATAACAAGTTTATATATGTATTAAATTGGATTGAACCAGATGTCCCAGGTAAAAAAAAATCTAAAATTATTTATATATAACTCTAATTATCTTAAAATTATATATATATATATATAATAATACATTTGTAAATATGTATTGCGAAAAATATGGTATAATGGCACACAATGTTGGTATAATGGTTTTAATATTTTTGTTATATGATGTCATTGAAGTAACTTTGTCTTTATTTTTATCAATAAAAAAAATATAAAAAAATAAAATAAAACTGTCTTTGGTGATTGGAGTAGTTTCTCTTGTGTCAAATTACTCTCCAATGTTTAAGAATTATATAAATTAATAGGCCCTTCCATTTCAGAAGTTTGCTTTAGCTTGGTGGTTCATTTATGTGTACTTTTATCAAATCAACTGTTTTCCATTCATATGGAAGACTACTTGATTATAATTTTGCACAATTTTCACTTTTTCCACCGTACCTTAAGAATTGTCATTAGGGAACCATAGGCTTTTCATAATTGGGTCGTATGTAGTTTTTTACGAGTACATTATCCCAACTATTTACTTATTTCTAAAAGTGTTCTACAACTTAACCTTTTTCTTAGGTTATGATTTCTTGAAACCAATTCTTTTATTACTATTATAATAGAGTGCATTTGCCATTAAGTGTATTTAACACAAAACCGTGCATGATTACCACATAATACATTATCTTACAACAAAAAAGGTGCATGATTGCCGCATGGAAGCCATGCAAGTGACACACCATGTGGATATTTATCACAACTCAGGGTCAGTTTGTCAAATAGACTATTATGATTCTTTTCAGGAGTAACTTTTGAATGACGAGCTAGAGAAATACGAGAATTGGACAAACGTAATTAATTACTTCTATTATTTCATTCGTCTTTTGCCATATATCAAATTGTTTTCATTAAATTATTGAAATGAATATCGAAAGAAAAATAATAATTAGTTATAGATTTGTAATTTATATATATTTGTGAATAATAAAAGGAATAGGAGATAGTAGATCTAATGTATTCTCTTGAGTTGAAATCTTTCGTATCTCATATTTTCTCTCTATCTCTCTCTGTCTCTCCCTAAAACAAACATAGAGTCTATCTCTTTCATATAGGTAAATAGGTAAATGTTTACCATTTTGGTGTATTTTTCCTTGATTCAAGTTTTATTGTGTATGTGATTCTTGTGTGAATGTCTAACACTATAGATGATTTCAATTAAATTTTCAATTTATGCTTTATTAGTAATTTGAACTCAATATTGAAAGGTGTTAACTCTTAATTTTCATAATTGTCACTAATCTTCATCTAATTGTCAATATTAATTTTATCATTTATTTGTTATGATCATGCCATTAGGCCCAAACATATTTGAGGTTGTTGGTTGAGAATGGATAACAACGATTTCCTTCCTCGTTCTCTCTCTAGCCCTTATACAACGGCTACATCAAGCTCTAATGTGAAATCAAAGCCATCATCATCCTTATCTCTATATCTAGCCACCAAATTTAGACGCCAACAAAACCACTCCATGGATGGGTCAAAAATCAAAAAATCTGGTATGTTGGTATCTACTTCTGATAATGTTTCCAACACTGATTCCAAAAAATCATTGTCTGGTGTCAAGCGCACAAAACTAGCCTTAATCGACCCCAGAAGTGCTAGAAGGTATCATTCATAACTTTGATCTTATATATTTTACCTTTTATAAATGTCTTGTCTATATGTAAATATTCTTTAGTCCATTGTCTTACTTCATAATTCTAGCAAGTTAGGCCCAACAAATTTGAATTTTAAAATGTGATTTTAAAAAAATTTCGATACTGTTTAACTTTACAGTATAAATGGAAGATGAAAAATATTTAAAAAAGAATATGAAGCCTATAGGATTTGATCCATAATCGTTAATTAAAAAATACTTTTGAACCTCTTTAATATTATAAGGAATTTATGTTTAGAAAATTCTTTGCATATAAGTTTATGAAACATAGTGAAATTAAGATAAAACTTGATTATTGAAAAAAAACTTGTAATATTTTAACCTTCAACCAACACAATGCCTAACTCTTAACATCAATTTTTTAAGGTAATTTGTTTTTCTAACCCACGAGATCTAGACTATGTGCTTACATAAATTATTCATTCTATTCATCATTCACGAATATATTGTGTATTATCATAACATTTTTCATCATTCTTTTATTTAAACATTTTGGCTAATACTATCTTTTTTTCTTTTTGTGCATAATAGGATATTGGCAAAAAGAAAATTCTTCGCAAGATTAAGAGAAAAGAAGTATAATAATTACCTTTCCAATCTTGAGAAGAGGGTACAAGCATTGCAAACAAAAGCAACATCCATATCTGCACAAAAATCTATATTACAAGTATGTCTTAACTCATCAAAATTTCATGTCATATCTTTATTGTTATACTATATACTTTTGTCAATTTGTGAGTTCTATTTATATGTATGTTTGATTTTTGGTCCATGGTTTATTCTAGTGGTAACATGACACGCTTCAGTCTGCATATTGTGGATTCAAGCTTCGTTAGTATCATTCGAATGAGACAAATGTAAATTGTTAATAAGTATTTTACGAGTCTTATGAGCTCTAAGGTCTCCCCTGTTGTGTACTAGAGTACCATCTATTCACACTAAATTTTAAATATAAAAAATTTGTATTGTTAATTGCTATGTCAACTTTCATAAATAAAAAAAATTACTACTAATTTAGTCTCTAAAATCACTCTCTCCAACTTAGTTCTTAAATTATATATAAAAAAAATAACTAATCTCTCAAAGTATATAAATTTGTCCTTTTAGTCCATCAAGTATCTATCCTTGTAGATTCTAAAATCTTAATAACACGTAATAAGGTGATGAATTTCATATACTTCATAAGATTACTGAAGGTGCAAACACGAGAAGTGGGTTGAACTATGTTTGCCAAAATGGATAACTTTTTGTTAATTTGATGAAGATTGGTTGATATTTATGAATTACTTAGATAAGAAGCAATCAAATTCAGAGACAACAAACAATGAAAGCATAAATAATTGGACACATAAATTTATCTTGGTTCACCACTAATTCAAATACCTTGAATTACAAAGCACATAACCCTCCAAGTCAGTCTTCCCAAACAGTCTGACAACCCCAGACTTTTGAGGAACTAACCACATTGACCCTACAAGCCAAATCTTCTCATAACAACTGGGCAACTCCATATTGAAAAAGAAACTAAACCACTATTGAGTTGGATACAAAAGATTCAAACTTTAAGTGTTTGCTTCTAACAAAGCTGATAATAATAATAATAATAATAACTCTCACACTCTAAGAAAAAAACACTCAAAAAATATTTCTCATTCGAACAAGTGTTTCTTTCTTTGAACTCTAAGATGAATTTGGAATTTTGAGCTTGAGTTCTTCTACTCATTTATGATTTTCGATGATCTTTTTCTTCAGCCTTGAGTATCTATTTATAGTTAAAATTAGGGTTTCAATTTAGTCCTTGTTTAATTATGAATTGTATCTTCACTTCTATCTTGGTCAACAATGATCTTATTCAAAAATAATTCTAAACAAGATACTTTTTGATAATATGTTCTTTAGCCAATTCTTTATTTCTGAGTCCAATCTAAGCAGTTCTTTTAGATTGATTTTGTTCGTATTTTGTTTAGATTGAGTTTGTAAATTCTTTCAGATTGATATTGTTCATATTTTGTTGTAGAAAAATCTTGATTAAATCTTTTTCAAATCTTGAACATATTTTAGATTGATTATGTTCGTATTTTAGATTTTCTTCAAATATAAATCTTCTCTCATAATATGTGAAATCAAATATACATTTCTCATAAAATTCTTTTGTTAACATCAAAACTATTAGCATAAAACCAACTTGGTTCCAACAACTATATCTTAAGTAACAATATTATACTTTTTGAAACTTCAACGGTTTGATCTAGAGGTAAAAAAATCAGACAGCAGATCCCAGGTTGTGGGTTCAATCTCAATTAGTGTCATTGGAGAGAAGTAAACGTAAATTTATTCGTAAGTGTTCAATGAGCACTAAAGTCTTTCCTATTTAAAATAGAGACACCATCCCCTAAATCAAAATACATATTTTTTAAAATAAAAGACAAATAATAACTTATGTCCCAAGAACACATTTTAAGATGTAAAATGAAGAAATTTTATCTTTGAACTTGTGTTTCTAACTCCTTGAAAGGTCCAAATTTTGTTGTTTTACACCTTTTGTCAAAATCAAATTATCCGGGTAAAAATCATTTAGTTTTATGAACATATACTATTACCGCGGGAGTAATAATGAATTTCCCAATAAACTTTCGAAGCCAATATCCTTAAAAATCATTGCAATTGCATTGCCAATTTATTTTTGATAGGCAAATGTAAATGAATTAGTAGTTATGTTAATAAATTGCATTACCAAATGGAGGAACTCTGCAGATAGAGATACTCAGTCCAATGAACATTTTTTTAACAGAATAATTTATGAACATGCAAGTCCTAAATTGGTATTCTTGAAGATATGAAAAAAAATTGATGGTTTTTTCAAAAGAAAATTACATGAACTATAACAATTGTATTTAACTCTTAATGGCAGAGAAGTGCTGAAAGAATAGCTGCTGAGAACAATGTGTTAAAGTTGATTCTGGAAAGCAAGCAGCAGTACATGTACTCACAAATGGGTAAGCTCATGTCATAAATGTTTCAGGCCAGTGTTTTGTCATTCTTACCTCTTTAATTTATTTTTACAAAATTATTTACAAACAAATGTTTATACTAGTTTTGAGTTGTGACTTTTGTTTATTTATAATTTTACCTTGGTTTATAACTAGGAAAATATTAGATTAAGTACTTTAGTTTTTTTGAAAGGAAAATATTAGATTAAGTAATTTGGTTCATAGCGTGTATAATTTTACATTTTGCTTATTAATAAATTTTAGACTTAATTACAGTTTTAATCTTTTTATTTTTTATTGATTTACGAAGTTGGTCTTTATATTTTAAAAGTTGACAGCTTTAGTCCTTCACTTTGATTTTTTAATTAAAAAGTGATGAGTGAGATGTTTTAAATAACGTTACATATGATATGATGATGTAGAATGATTAACACCTATGAAATTAAAACAAAACACAATAAAAACTTATATTTCAACGGAAATTTTTCATATTTTTAATTTAATTAATAACATATGAATAATTAATACATATAGATAATTCTACATCATAAAATTATATATCATGTCATTAAAAATATGTCAAATCATTATTGTTTAGTTCAAAAATCTGATAGATGAACCAAAACTGTCGATTTTTAAAATACAATAATCAATTTCGTAAATTAATAATAATAGAGGGACTAAAATTACAATTAAACCTAAATTTTATTTTTACACACATTAGTGCACTAATTAGCGTGCAATATTTTGAAAATTAATTTGGTTTTCTTAGGTTCATTTGTAACAAGCGTAAAAAATAAGTTTGACATCTTTTTAATATATATATATAGTTAGATACAAATTTGTATGTGTATCAAGAGTTCTTTGTAATTAGTTAGTCTTGTTATAAGAATTCAATTTTTTTCCTGATTTTTAACATTGATTGATGCTTTAAACGATAAAATACGACAATTGGAAGGAGAAATTTTGCAACAATACTATGGCAACAATCGCGTCCTCGAGGAGGAGGAGGAAGAAGAGGAAAAATAGTATCAACAAATTGAGGATTTCGAAATGAGAAAAGACATATAAATAATACTTTATGTGATATAGTTCGTTAGTTGGCGAGGATTGTAGAGACTGCGTATTGCCTTAATTTACATCTCCATCACCATGAATTTTCGTTTGTGTGTCCAAAATTTATTTTGGTCGGTTGTATGTTTGATTTTTTACTCAATGAACATTAAATAGTGTTAGTTATAGATTATGCACTTGTCTTGGTGAATGTACTTTTGTACATTTGTTAATAGGGGAGGGCAAAATTCCTGACCCGCCTCAAACCGAGAAAACCGCATAACAATATGTGCAACTGGATGGATCGGGTCAGGTCAGGTCACGGGTAAATGAAAATGATTTTATACAGTTTAATACGGGTGGGTGCAGATCCAAATTCCCAACCCAACATACTTGCACCCGTCCGAAAATACACAATAATAACACTAATTAATTTTAAATGTTTAATAATAACTGAACATTAGACTGTCACTCTATATTAATAAAAATAAATAAATAAAAAAGACTGCAATTCTACCGTGCAGCGCGGTTTCACCGATGGGTAATAAATCCATCAAGTCTTTCTTTTATTAGGCTAGATGCATATAAGTGCAATTTGCAATATATATATATATATATACAACTTTTAATGAATAATAGCTCTAATCTGATTCCTAACAATTTCAATTAAATTAATATATTTCATCTCACTTTGCAATTTTTTTCTCTTTAAAATCCTACAACTTCATTTTATCATGCTCCCTCCGTCTATGTCTTAGAAAATACGAAATGAAGGAACACCCTAAACAAAATTGACAGTCCTTTCTGTCTTTTCTTTCTTCCTTGTAGGCACTTCTTCTTCTTAAATCTTAGCTATGTTCATGTTTTCGTTTCAAGTTTTGTTTTTTCGGTTGATTATTGATGATAAACTGATATCAATATAAGGAAGACGATCCATTTTTTATTTATCTAAATCTAAGTTTTTTTGTTTTGGTGTAACAAATTTTTATGGTTGCTTGAGATCTTTTTACTCATAAAAACCCACCCGTGACCCGCAACACCCGAAACTCGACTTACCCGTAGCTCAATACGGGCGGACATGGGCCTATAAACATCACCCGCGGTTTTAGATCGAATTAACATTTTGAACTCGAACTCGCCCACTATCCACCCCTATTTGTTACTATCGTCATTAAGTTTTCGTTCAATTTCTTTTCTCACCAATTATGGCCGCATAAGCATATAAATAATTGCAATTGTTATATCTTAATACTAGGCTCAACATTGAAACTTAACTTTACATACATTTTTTTTTCACAACTTCAATACTTTTGAATTGAATTGAGTTAAATAAGTTTTTTATTCCTACAAAATATATCAGTCACATCATAACAAAGAGGGTTTGAATTCTAATCCTTTTTAAAAAATATTAATTTTTGCTTTTATTTTAAATTAACTCAAAATCCGTTTTTAAAATATTAATTTCTGCTTTTATTTTGAATTAACTAAAGGTCAACTTTGGTTACAAATAAAAATCTATAACGTTCTTGATTAGTTAAAAACAAATGAAACAAATCATTTCTACGTGATTAGTGATTGTGAGTAAGAAATAATAAAGGATATAGATAAAAAAAAATCACACAATGATACATTCTGGTTCACCTAAGGTAGGTTACGTCTCGTCCTCACAATATGTGAGTTTTTTCACTAATGTGATCGGCACAAGAACATTCTTGCTTTCACACAATCTTACTTGATCAGTTACATAATTCACTTTTCAACCTTGAAAGAATTTTTACATTTATCTTTCGATCTAGAAAAGATTTTTACAAGTTACCTTTTAATCACTAAAAAGATTTTTACAATATACTCAAACTACCTTTAAGATATATACTTGAGTTTCAAATGATGTTATGATAAAAGGTAGTAGGATCAGAATCTACTCAACACTTGTTTGAGATTGATTGTCAACAATAACTCAATAAAGAGAATCTTGAATATAGTAAGAGAGAGTTAGAGTTTTTGCTTGATTGAAGAGTTTTGTTTGCTCGAGTATGATTGTTTGAGTAATGAAATGATTGCACTAAAAACTCTTACTATTGTCTTCATCTTGATGTTCCTTTTATAGGCATGGAGAAGGTTAGAAAAGACTCATTATAGTCGTTACTAATCCTGAGCGAAACATTTATTCAGGGTAAGATTTAATAGACATGCGCGTTATTTAATTCAGAACGTTCTTCTTTGTAACTAGAACGTTCTTGGTTTTGTATTGAATGGAAAACGTGGATGAATGATTTAGTAACTGTCTAATGTCAATCATTTGTCTCATAAGTATGATGTGCTTTTTGCAAAAGGTGCATCAGCAGTGTCCTAGTTGTCCTTGCTCACAACTCATCAATCTGGAGATTGATCTAGTCGTTAATCTAAAGATTGTTTTGCTTCTTTGGACCTTCAACTACACTTCTAAGCTTGATTATTCTTTTGAGTAATCTTGATATTCTTTTATCTTAAGATTCGCACCGTGGAAAATGATTCATTTTATTTTTTTCCTTAAAACAAAATATCCATAATAATCTTGATAAACCATAATGATATTTTAATAAACCAGAATGATCTTTTGATATACCAGAATGATCATTTGATAAACCAGAATGATTTTGATTACTCATAATGATCTTGTAATCAATTTCTAGTTCAGTTAAGGCATGATATTCTTTTATTTATATCATGGTGAGACCGTTGATTGTTATATGTGTATTTGATTATCTATATTTGAATAAATCACTCAAAAACACCAGTTAAATAGCAACACAATCAGAATCATGATTAGAGATTAAATAACTTGTTTGTTTATTTTCAAAACACTTGATTTGAGATTTTGCTTCAACAAAACTGAGTTTGATAAGATTTTTTTTTTCTGTCCTTAGATACAAATATAGGTAACAAAACAAAAAAGAAACCAGAAGTCGAGTCACAATCACCACAACTAATCCTTAACAAATCTTGCAATTTTTTCATACTCTCACCAGCGCAAAAGAAAAGTAAGGGAATAAATTTTACTAGACTCATTTCATAATATTAGTTATGTTATTTGAATACACAAAAATTAACATCACATATACTAACACCATATGAAATACAATTTTAATGGGTGTCCCGATCAAGGTGAAACTCGTCCCAAAGTCAAAGAAAAAACGATTAAAAAAAAAAAAAGCAAAACTATATGAATATATTGTATTAGTATTTAAAGTTGTATCTAAATATATTTTGTAATAATATGCATATACACACTTTTTGTTTATAAAATCAAGCAATGAAGATGCCATTTCTTTTCATTGATATAAAAAAAATTATAAAAAAACAATGACAACTGTTATACATCGCCCTTGTATCTCTTTACATAGTATTTCATTTTTTTTTGTTGAATGGTACCAAACAAGACCTAAACAAACCAATTTTTATTATGAACCATTTGATATATTATTATTTTAGTCATCATAAGATAATAGAATCTTTGCCAGCAACCTCACAAAATACATACCAATATTTTAAAAACCAAACCGAGTTGGATGGTTCAATCAATTGAACCTTAAACTAACAATATTTATGGTTTGGTTACTTGAGCAGTTCAATCATAGTTTCATTCTAGTTTGAACGGTTTAAAATAATTGAACAATGTCTACAAGGTCACGTTGATTCAATGTCGTGAACCGACACTGTCTGCGGTTTGGTTACTTGAACAATTCAATTGTAGTTTTATTCTGTTTTGAGCGGTTTAAAACATTTGAACCAGGACTAGGTCACTATTCAATGTCAAGTTCGACTTTTAAAACATCGTTACATACATCAAAATAACTTCAATTTGAGCATCTTTCATAAAAAGTAATAAGTATTTAAGGCATAGTTGAATTTCAACCTCAATTTGGCCAACATAGCAAATAGATAGTTCTTTTACCATAAATCATGATACAACATAGCAAAACCTACTAAACACTAAATTTACAAAATACAAGTTGCCAACCAGATATAGTTTGGATTTGGATTTGCTGCAGTGATGAAGTCACACAGTTTATCGCAGTAACAAATCTCGACCGCCAATCTGCAACCCAACGGCTATGAACACACAATGCAGATCTCAGCAATTTCACACGGTACTAAATCTCGTCTGTCCATTTCAGATCGAACAGTCCAAATCAATTACCGAATCCACGCAGTAACTGCATGGAATCCAATTCCATATAGTTGATAGTTGTATCAAGAATACCTACTTATTACCATCTCCAATGGTTTTATTATTATCTACAACAATTTTCACTTTCCTATACTCAACATCTAGAGGTTGCATAACACATCCTTCAGGAACAACCACCACTGCACGTTTATTGCCAAATATTGTCCACAAATAAAGCACAGTGAATGCTGTTAATGCTCCACATCCAGTACCAAATATCATTGCAGCAAGAATTCTTAAAACACAATCATTCTTTTTCGCCTTTTCCTTTCGTTCAATAATTGTCGTGGTTTCAGTGTTTTTAACAAAAACCTTAGGATCAAGTGGATCTGAATGCATTGAATGTGTTGGAAAATGTCTCATAACAAAGCTCCATGAATACAGAAAAACATTACTTTTCCCCTTCACATTCACATTCATATTGGAAGGATTAAAACCGATAAACATTTCTTTCGCCTTTAACACATTAGTTATGTTGATTTTGTGCCATAACAATGGATCAAATGGCTTTAAATTTCCATGTTTACTTAATCTAACTTCTAATCTCCTTGAATTTGCTTCATAATCAATCCAAGCATGCAACTTTTCATCACTTTTTAGTCCCAAATTGGTGAAGTAAGTGCTACTTCTTCTAGCAAAAACAGAACTACCAACTTTAGAACTAATCAAAATCTCATTTTTGTTACTATCCCTTGAAGCATCAAACTCAACATTAATAACATCAAAATCTTCATTTTTCAACCCAAGAGAAAACCCAGATGAACTTTGATTAAAAACATCACCTTTAACACTTCCAACACCATGTTTTGGAATCATAACAAAATCTAAACCACCCCCATTTTCAAATGGGATTGAAAATGTAAAGTAAGTTGAAAATGAAACTAATTGATTAGGTTTACCTTGGGAAAGCTTGATGGGTTTCTTGTAAATTACTCTCCCAATTTCAGCACTTGAACCATAGAATTGAATCTTGGACTCACCATTGACAACTTTTGCATCGCCAAAAAGTGCAACATTGGACTTAAATTTCAGATCTTTTTCAAAATCAGCAAAAGAGAACAATGGAATTGGGTCAAAAGATTGGGTTTTTATGAATAAAATTATGAAAACTAAGGTTTTGAAGTAATGGGTAGTTGTGAATGATGCCATAATTAAAAGTGGTGATTTTTGGGTTTGATTTTAGGGTTTGTTGGTTGATTTCATTTTTTGCACAAAAGGTTGAAACTTTGTTGTAATGAGTGAGAAAAATATTGGGAAAGTTGGATTGGGGGTTGTGAAAATTTAATGGATTTTTGCTGTATAATGCAATATGGTTGTTCACTTTTTTATTGCAGTGCAGAAGACCAAGGGAATATAATAATGGAAAGTTTTATTATTTTTATTTATTTTTGCAATATTCCTTGTGGGAAGTGGAACTCACAATCTTGGATGTATTGCCATTTTAATTTAACTTTTATCCTTTTAAATTTTGGTGTTAATTTGGTCCACTCAATTAATTGTGAAGGGCCTAATTCAAGGATTTGTGTGGATGAATTTTTGTGGAACATATTTTTTTTAAAAACAAAATCTAGAATATTTAACTTTTATCTTTTTCATTTGGTTTGTCGTATACTCCCTTCACTCTCCAATATTTGTTTCAAATATAAGCAATAAATTTTAGTTTTTTAGTTTTCGATATAAACAAATTTTTTCACTATATTTAACAATGTACTACTTAAAATATGTTTTAATTAAATATTTCTTTATTGATAAAAAAAAATAGAATAGAGGAAACCCAAAGATCTTTAAAGCTTATTAATTACTTATAAATGATTTACTCTTCAATTTTTTTATTTTTGTTGAATAAATTCTTAAAAATAGGTCAGGTTGAATTAAACTTTGAAATTTCGAAGCTTACTTAATAGAAAAGTAATATTTAAGTTTGACTTGTTTTTTGTTAAGATATATATTTTTATAATCACATTTGACCTTTTCGAAAATCTTATTTACTTACTTACACAAACTTACTTTTTTATTTTTATTTTTTTTACATAAACAAATGTTAGTGGTTAATCACAAATAGTTAGGGAGATTGCAAATTGTTAGCACAAGCAATCAAACACTATACCTTATTCATAAAAGTTCTTCAATATTTTAATTCTTACCATTGAACTACATCTTTGGAGACATTTAAAGACTAACTTAATATTATATTCTTCAAATAAGTAATTTAATTTATCTATATATAAGCTAACGAGTTAATATGTTAATGAGATTAAATTATATTTTGAGTTCTAAAGTGACATTTTATAAAATTTAACTATATATAAAATATATTTAAATAAAATCTATTTAAACTCTATTTTATAATTTGCAAAATTACACTCGTGACAGGTTAAGTTAGGTTCAAATCCCACATGGGTTATTTAAATTTTTTTCCCCAATTAAATCATTTAAGTCTCAACATGTGCACCTTGATGTCTTTTTTTGAACTTTTGTTAGACTTTGTTAACAAATATTTATGTGATTACTACGGGTTGATTTATCGTTAATAATGTTGAGGTGACAACTCTAAATCAAAAAATAATATTTTGTTTCTTTTTTCATTGGTTTTTTAAAAAATTTCCAAATTAATATTTTAAGTTTGTTTTCAACCCAGATTGATGCTTTAAATTTTTTATTCTCATATCACTTCTTTTTAAATCCCAAATAAAAAATCTAAAAATAAAAAATGCTAGGTTCTTCTTACTCTTCTATGAGCATCTTCTTCAAAGAAGAAACTCAAAAGGCCTCTAATGGAACCAATTCAAAAATTATATTTTGTAAAAAAAAATTATTAATAATAAATCACTAAATTAAAATTATTTATTGTTCTTCACACTCATTTAAGTTTAGGCAAAAATAAATCTTTAGTCTTTTAAGTTTAACTCAATTTTCACTTAGGTCCTTTACGTTTATTTTTTTTCGATTATGTCATTTAAGTTACATTCGTTTGCACTATTTGTTTTTTAAGATATATTAAAATACGCATGCAATCCTTTAAGTTTGAAAATTTTATCGAATTACTATCATAAAATGTTAAAGATATAATCGAAACATCGCAACAAATTTACTGTCCAATCTACTTTGCATGTGAATGAAATTAAAGACATTGATTATGTGGATAGACTTTTATTACCTTGTTTTTAAGGTTATACATATGTTTAAATTGTTGTAGAGAAAATCAAGAAATATAGACCATATATAAGATTTAATTAATGTTTTCTGAAGAATTAGTATGAGAGACATTGTTGCAGTATTTGGTAGATTTTCAAATGGTCAGAAGCTTTTAATTGAATTAATTGTTGTCAAAAATAAATTAAAAGACTAACGGTGCAAACATAATGTAACTTAAATTACTAAATCTATATAGAATAAACTTAATCGAAAATTGAGTTAAATAAGTTTATGGATTTAGTTAAATTAATATTGTCAAAAGTAAGTATTCAGTATGCATATAATAATGGTTCATGAAATTGATTCATATTTATATTCTTGTAAGAGAAAAAGTTTCAATTTCAAGTAATTTTTTTTAAGATTGAAGAAGGGGAAAAGGAAAATTATTATTATTAATTGTAATACTATTGGTCATTTTACGTTTATCTGAAGTGAGATTGAAACTATTTTTCTTAAAATTACAAAGTCAAACTATTACTATTGAAATCACACCTTTTTAAACAAATGCAATTCAATTTATATAGGATTTGGACTTAACTTAAAGGACATTGGTGTAGTTTTGTCTTTATAACGTAGCCCTTAGATATATCAAAAATTGAAAGTATGTCAGTATACTTAAATTACAAAAAAAAAAAATTAACAAATTAACGATTTAATATAAAATATACAATTTAATATAATAATATTTTATTTATATTTACTTAAATCGGCTAGTATGGTAAGTCTAAAAAAGTTTTTTGATGTCCCGCAATTTAACTTTTTTAACTAAATAAACTTTTGAAAAAACTTTGTTCTTGTCTGTTAAAAATAAAATTGGTCTAAAGCTTGACATAAATTAAGTACAAGACGTATGTTGTTCGATTTGATCTATTTTCAATCTACTCATAAAGTACACTTTTGAGAATGTGCTTTATTTAAATTATGTAAATAGTATTTTTAGAATATTGGCAAAAAAAGTGCAGGATATTGTCACTTTGGTATTTGACTTAATCGAAATTCAAATTAGTTTTTGAATCATGAAAATGTTAATAAATTTAGTCTTTGACATTATATATTTTAGGACATAGATCAAAAACAAATTAAATGATTTCGTCTCACATTTCTACGAACTAAAATAATGATTTGCTCAATCAAATAAAATAAGAGTTTTTTGTACTCAAGATAAGTTAGTTAAAGTTTTCTTATTAAATCATATACTCACTTGCATCAAAACATATAAATAACCTTTTTATTTTACGGAAAAACATAAATAATTACTATGTGAACAAGAAAACATTATTTTTGTAAATTTATGAATTCTTACTAATCATATAATTATTTTTGTCAAAATTTTGAAAAATTATGTAACTATTTATTTTGATATTTGAAGTGAGAAAAAGTTGTGCGAGATTAACCATACAAATACAATACTTACAAAGCGAAGAGAGGATAGGAATTCCACTTTTGAAGCATCAACATCACCCACCACTCCATTAGGCACTCTTTGTTGTACAATAAACAAATCCGAAATAAAGGGAGAAAAGGGGTGGGTGGGAAAGGGACGAGGTACTCTAGTTTCCTTCAAAAGTTTTCTTCTTTGTCTATATTTTTTTTAATGATTAATATTAATAATTATTATTATTATTGTTAGTATTTTTGTTAAGATGAAATTAAACTCCCAATCTTTTTATCATTTTATTTAGAAAATAAATGTATTATCGTTTTTCTTTTTCATCTATGTGAATTCTATCTTTTAAGGGAATTGAAAAATAAAAATTTTAAAATTTAAAATTTGAAAAATATAAAATTTAGGATAAAATATAATAAAAAAATGAAAGTTCAACATCTATTCAACAATTTTTCAAACTATATAATATAACAAACCCATTAAAAATTACAAATTACGAAGTTATATAAGAATAGTTTTTAAATAATATTATCCATTTCCTCGGCCAATGTCATTAAATGAGTTTAATCAAAACTATGAACTATAATACACCGAGTATTTATCTTTGGTTAGTGGTTCTAGTAACGAAATTTTAAGTTTATAAAGTTCATCAGAGATCTACATAGATATAAGAGTGTGAGTAAAAAGTATAAGGATAGTAATTACACATAGACATATCTCATTATAAGAGTAATTATATTTTATTAAAATTAATAAATGTTCGACAACATTTTACATTAAATTAATGTAATTTTTAACAAAATAGTGAATATAAAATCACAAAATATTAAAAAAAAATCGAAAGATCTCCGATTAAATCAACAAGACACATAGTTTTAATATTAAATAACGATATTGATTAATGATTTAATGTGGCTACAAAAATGTGTAGTAATAAACAACTATTTCCTCATCCAATGTCGCATCCTACCCCTCAAATCTCATTCGTACGCAGATCTACACACAACTATGATAGAAAAGAACAACGACAAAACCTTGCGGTGCGTTTGATTTGTTTTTTTTAATCATAATTTGCAAAATTGTCATATTTTTATTCTAAATAAATATTTAAAAATATAAATTAATAATATATGAGTTTAATTTTTATACACCTATCAGTATAAAACATTTTATACAGTCTATAAATTATAATCATGGTGACTTAAAAAGTAATTAAAAAAATTAAATATTATTAACAATGTAACGTCTATAATTGATTCTATAATTGATTAATAGCGTAAAAAAATCTTTACACCAACTATATATAAATTAAATTCATAATATATTTATAATTAAAAGTAACAAATTATTTACTAAACCTATACATAAAAAAAAACTAAAACTAAAAGGTGCAGCAAAATGAATTAATTACTAGAAAAGTTAAATTAATTTTCGACAATACAAGATTAAAAGTTTTTTTAATACAAGGTTAAGTTTTAAATAAAAACTTAATTACATATTATAGACTAACAATAAATCAAAATTAAACTTTTTAAAGTAACCATCCTCTTTTATATCTTACAAATTAAGAGGAAATATCAAGTCCTTAGGATAGGGTCTGAACCAAACAGAATTTTACACGTGTTGATGTTAGCATCAAAGTGCTAAATGGAAGCAATGATCAACCGCATGTGGGGTTTGGTTTGATGTAGGACCAGGACTTTATTTAATGCAGCATTATTTTCAATAATTATATTTGATCACATAAATTATGGCGTACTGAATTCAATTCAATCAAATTTGGTGTGATTGGTACTGAATTGGATGGGATCCTATACCATCCTGTTCGTATACCATTCAAAAATCCCCTTGTGGGTGGCATAGAACTTTAAAATCAAAATGAAAACTTTTTGAATAACTTGTTTCTTTCTGTATCTTTTTTTTATTCAATTCACACTATTTAGTGGTTTTTGACTTTTTTTTCTATGTATACAAGTTTGATCATAATAGGTTCAATGTCATGTCACATTGGTTAGAATGTTCGTGTTAGTAATATTTATATATAGTAATATTTATGGCCGACCTAAGTTAGTGACTTAGTGTGCACGTTGAATAGTTTAGTCTCTATGTCAAATAATAATAGTTTTCTTACTTAACAATTCATGTAAAAAATAATCCCAAAAAATGTGTTGAAATAGGTCTGTCTGGATGTTTAGTGAAAGTAATCAATGAACAATTTATGGACCAATTTACTTGACCTCAATTCTTACTTCGATCCGCTGTAGTTTTCAACCGTGTATGTGCAACTTGCAAGAGGAGTGAGCTTTGCTCTCAATAGAAACAGTTAAACTAAGTCATTATTTGACCCCCAAAAAAAACTAAGCATCATATCTGGTATCAGTTAACACAAAATTGATTGGAATTAAACTGACCCTATGGCATTTTATATGAAATGTTTCTTAATCTTAAGACATTTTCATTAAAAAGGTTCAAGTAACTAGTACAAAATGAATTAAGACAACTAGTCATATAATCCTAATCATTTTATTGAACATGTGAACATACTTCATAACCCTCAATCACTTTTATCAATTCAGGGGCAAGGTTTGAAATCACAGTCACAATTGTGGTTGGAAGTGTTTTTTAAAACTTTGAATGAGATATTCATTCAGTCAAGAAATGTGCATTAACAACAGCACAATGCAACAAACCCCTTTCAAATTTTAGGCTCAGTCTATAAACATCTCATATTTCATTTTTGGAAATTAAGCACAAGTACATGACTCGTAATATACAACTATGCACTAGGTAAAAAAAATCATTAAATTTTCTTTAAGAAAATGGACTTTGTCGACAAGTGGAAAAATTCGAAAGACCAACTCTTGAAACATACCATCAGGAGAGGGGAGAACCTAAAGGGATTCATTAGTCTCTGGAGCAATTTCACTAACATCTAGGTCTACTATGTTCTCTTTCCCGAATATGGTTAAATGCACCGTCGCCTGTGCAAAGAAAGTTTAAATGAGTTAATACAGAAACTAGAAGGATGTACAAAATTTGTGTATTCAGTGTTGTGTTATTAGACTTGGACCAACTGGTCTGATTCAGAACCAAACCTATTACCGATCCAGGTAGTCTATTGAATCAGATGTAACTAGGAATGACACCATTCACTTGTGGGCCAACCGATCCAAGTGACCAACTCGTTTTAGACAAATCAGCAATTTTCATCACAAAAGACTTGTATAATCTTCTAAGTTTAAAAATTATGCACCAATAATATAAAACTTTCTTACCTAATCATCCAATCAGATTTCACAGTACAGATGTTTATTGAAATATTTCAGAAAATAATTCGACAAAATGGTATCATGGTGAAATCTAATTGGATGAATGTGTACAAATAGTTTACATTATCAGTGCAAAGTCCTTAAACTCTCACATTTCTTATAGAACGATAATATTTACATCAATTTATTCTTGTGAAGAAGGAAGCTCACCATTTTGGATCTGCGGTTCAGCTTCTTGAGGGTACCTGCAAACCCTGAAAACGATCCAGATATAATACGAACAGTGGAACCCGCAACAAGAAGTTTATTATCCGGTTTAGAAGGTGTAGTTTCTGTGACTGTGGCCTGGTTAGATGTTTTTCTCGAACCCCTTTTAGGCTTAGAATCGACAACGGTTTTTGAAACATCTAGTTCTAACTCTGTATTGGATTTCCCAGAGTTTAGGACAGCAATTTTCTCTTCTTCCTGAAATAGTTTGTCGGCATTTTCTTGCTGTTCTTTTACCTGTCTGAAGATTGCTTCCATATCTTCCTCAGATACTGGCCTTGGTTTATTAATCTGTTTTTTTCTGCAAATGATAAAACAATTGGAAGCTTCAACTTAGGCTGAAAAGGAGAAAGTATACATTTGAGACATTAGATATAAGTTTCTTTAACTGTTAGAACTTCCGTCCAAAAAATATTTACATGAATAGGCAACAAAATCTAGAAGATAAAACTTGAATTAAGAACCTATTCGAATTGTCTAATTAGAGCTTATTTACTGACATAAACATCTTATGACATGTCCATAAGTTATTTTCAGCTTATTTTCATAAGCTCTATATGATAGCTTATGAAAACAGCTTATAGCTTATATGCAAAAGGTTTGACTTCATTTTATCTTTTGTTATAGAAGTATCTTATAGATAAACACTTATATGATAAACTCTTATATTATAAGCATTTAATTAAGTTATTTATCCAAACAAAGTTCAAACTCCTTATATCATTGTCATCAAGTTCTCAGATCATATAATGGCATGTAGATTCTTATTCTGAAACTGTTAGAATCTTAAAAAATATCTTACAATATCTTTTATATTATATTAGAATATCTTGAGTTATTTTCTATGATCAATTTATGATCATAGAGATATCTTTGAATATCTTCCATTATTATATGATAAACTCTTATATTATAAGCATTTAATTAAGTTATTTATCCAAACAAAGTTCAAACTCCTTATATCATTGTCATCAAGTTCTCAGATCATATAATGGCATGTAGATTCTTATTCTGAAACTGTTAGAATCTTAAAAAATATCTTACAATATCTTTTATAGTATATTAGAATATCTTGAGTTATTTTCTATGATCAATTTATGATCATAGAGATATCTTTGAATATCTTCCATTATTATTAGGATTTGTTCCTGATTTAGGATTTAGTCTATGTTTCTCTATAAATAAAGATTAGTATTCAATCTTTTGTAATCAAGATGGCATAAAGTTATTATAAATAATATTCAAACCCTTATTATTTTATCTCCTTTTCTCTAAAATCCCACAACTTCAACATGGTATCTAGAGCCTATTTTGATCCTCCTTGAACGATCTCACCTCTATTCTGCTGCCAAGTTCCCAACAGTTTGGGAATATAATCATAGTTTCTTTTTTCCAACGTGATCCTTCCTTTTTCAAACCATCGTTGTGACACATTCCGACATTGGTTTCACTCGTCTTCCGTTCAATTCGCTACTGCCGCCATCACTGTTTCTGATGACTTTTCTAGCAAACGACCACCCCATCAGCTTCGCCTCTTCCAGATTGGCCCACACCCCAAAGCGCGCCTCCAAAAGCCATTGCACGAGCCCACACGCGCATCACCGTCCACCGCGCGTCAGATCCATGCGCCTCATCTATTCACTGCGCGTGACGGCGCGTCCGACATTTGTTTTAGATGCGGCCTTTTTTGTTGAACTCGCCTCGGCCTCACATTTCCAGATCTGCCCTTACTTCCCAATTTTGATCAACGAAAATATGTGTTCTTGTTCAAACAACCGTTATTTCTCATGTTTTTGACGCATTTTCTCACTTCGTTGATCGATCATGGTTTCGTTTCGTTAGAGTCGTGTTGCTTCTTCTATGTTTGTCATGCATTTTAGTTCTTACTAATATATTATAACAGTGACTTTTATTCCCACCGATGATCATTCCGGTGGTGTCCCTTTTCCCACATATGAATCATATTAATGATGACTTCTTTTTCCATTGATGGTCATTCTGATAGTGTCTTTTATTTTCATGACTCACACTTTAGTTTGGCAATTTGTCCCAGATGCACTGGCCCCATCTTTGTCCCAGATGTACTGGCCCCATCTTTGTTCTACATGTACTGGCCTTGTCTTTCTCTCCCTAAAGCACGTATCTCCGATATTATTGGTTCGAAGATTCTGAATGCAGTTTTTAGAAGAACGGACTTTGCTTTGTTCAATTGTTTGTCATGAATTTCTCTCATGCTGATAATCTTTATGATTTGGCTGTATCTATAGCAATTCTCTCCGATTTCACCTACATCCCTGAGTTATCTTTCCATCATTTTTTATTATTTTGCGGAGCAAAACATCGTTTTCTTGTAACAAGCTTAGAAAATATCTTATAATATCTTTTATATTATATTAGAATATCTTCAGTTATTTCCTAAGATCATTTTATGATCATAGAGATATCTTTGAATATCTTTCATTATTATTATGATTTGTTCCTGATTTAGGATTGAGTCTATGTTTCTCTATAAATAGAAATTAGTATTGAGTCTTTTGTAATCAAGATGACATAAAGTTATTATCAATAATATTCAAACTCTTATCTCCTCCTTTTCTCTAAAATCCCACAACTTCAACAGAAACAATAGTAGGCAAACTCATACTGCATTTGCAAGAAAATTTAACAACTCGAACTTGTAACCTCCTAGTCACCGAGGTAACAATTTCAACCATTGCGCCAAGGCTCCCTTCAAGATTAAATAACCTTGGTTATAAATAAGTTGCTGACTTTCAAACTATCCACATTTCATTGCTTTATTTGAAAACTTGATGAAAATGGTACGGCGAACATGATCTAATTTTTCGGCATAACTATAAATGGAAAAGGATATGACTGGCAAAAAATTGGTAATGCATTAAACACAAGTTGTAGGCGCTTACGTATTTCCAACCTTGGATCCAATAAAGCCACCAACACCATCATACTCTCTTATGTAATCATGCAGTGGTTTGTTCAACACACATCTCAGAAAAATACAACCCGGGAAAAGAGGCTTCGGTTTAACGGAGTAGGAACCATTCTTCAATCTCCTTTTCTCATGGATAGCAGGAGCATATACCTAAAACCAAATACTACCACAGATCAATAAATAAACAAGCAAACATCATATGAAACATCTTTTCTTAGTTGTTCATCAGCTTACTTCGCTTTCTCATCCCCTCAGCCGATAGGGCTGTTAGCTATGAAGCACGGATATTGACACGAATATTGGACACAACGATGACACTGACACGTCGACACCGGTAATAATTTTAAAAAAATTAATTTATTAAATATAATTAATGTGCCGGTGTTGGACACTGAAACATGTCTTTGACCCGAAATGTCACAGCTATAGAGATTGTTAGCTACGAGCTGTAAATAATGTGTTTAGATGGAGAGTTTAACTCAAGAAATAAAAGAAAGAAGGGTATGAAATTCATTTGCAAATAAGTTTTTGTAATATGTTTTGGTCTCTTTACCCTTAAGTATCTACAAAAAAGGAACCATGACTAATTCGTAGTTTGGTAAAAAAAGTAAGTACATTCTAAGCAAATATTGTTTCAGCCAGTGATCAAACTACCCGAACAATTCAACCTTAGATGAGGCGCATTATTCACTTGTGTTGTTGCACCCAATCCATTGTAATTTAATAGATTTTTATTTAGAACGAATGTAGCTAAATTATATATTATCATAAACTACATGAGTCGATCACCATTTCAGTTCCTGAAATTAACGTCTAAAGGACTAAATCAATGATTCACACTCAAGTGACTAACTTAATCTCCTAATTCATTTTTTTTTATTTTTAAAAGTGTATGTTTGAATCTACTTTTGGAGGAGACAAAATTGACCCTAAGAGTATAAAATTGGTTTTGACATGTTAGGATGTTATTAAGTAGAATTGATTCTAACTTGAAGCTAGGATTTGCATATCAACTCCAAACATGATTTGTACTAAAATCACTTTACATTCAACTCATTGTTAACTAAAATCAATTTTACAAAATTACTTCATTCAAAATCAATTTTTTGTAATTGTAAAACCAAAGACACACTAAGTGCATGTTTGGATTGGTGGTGAGATTGACAAAATAAGGTAAGCCACCACGATTTTGGCAAAAGCTACACTATGTAACTTCTACAAAATCATGGTGTCACCGTAATTTTGCCAAACCCACCTTCTATCCAAACATACACTAAAACTGAAACTGAAACTTCAAACATACACTAAAACTGAAACTTTACTGAGTTTACACATACTTTCCCTTTCACTCCACAACCCTTCATTAACATCTATGCAGAATTTCATTCAAACATAGTGTCAAAGACACAGACATAGACTACATGCAAAAAAAATCACAAAAGCAAACCCCCAAAGCTAAACCATTTCTTATCTTTATAGTGCCGACACTTCTGATTAAAGGAGTGTCATATGAAGCAAAAATACTGCCACAGACACCGAACAAAAGATTGACATGTCTACACCTCTTATAATTTGAGATAATGAATTAATTGAATGTAGTCAAGGTGTCTGTTAATGTTTGATACTAACATGAGTCGGACACCGAGACATACCTTTAATCAGAGATATGGTGCTACATAAGGTGTGTCTTGGTGTCTGATGTCATACCTACATATTGATTACATTTAACTAATTCTCAGATTATTACCTATGTTCATATGTTGTCTATCGATGTCATGTCCATCTACATGCTCCATAGTTTCTTATCCATAAAATTGAGAACCCAACACAACATTTTTCAAAGCAAACAATAACAAAATAAAGCAAAAACCTTAAACACAAACCTTAAAATCCATATCAGGAAAAAACTTAGCCAAAGAACGAGCGAGCACTTGAGCAGTATACTGACCCTTAACACGCGAAACACGAACAACCCACCATTGAGGACCCAATTTCATTAAATTATCAAGGTTGAGTTCATCCATCCATGATTTATTCTCTTTCTTAGTCTTCTTAAGGAGTTTATCTTCAACTTCTTCTCTCCAGTTATTGCTCTCTCTTCGTTCGTTTCTTAATCGTCTTCTCTCTTTAGCTGGGAGGAGTTGTTGTTGTTGGGTGTCGGAGGAGGTGGCAGAGATTGAGTGAGGGAGATGGAAGGAGAGAGATGGGAGAGAAAGTGTGTGGAAACGTGATGGTGGATTCCATAGTTGAAGCATCAGTGTTCCTCCTTTCATCTTCTCAAGATGCTAATCCTCGATGATTTTGGTTTTTTATTGTTTTAAAAAAAAACCAATTTAAATCTCGAATAATAAAAAAAAAAAATACACTCTACCTAAAAGAAAGTTACTAAAATATAGCGCAAGTTGAAGAGACGTCGGAGATTAAATTTACTGACTTTGATTCTAGGAACAAAATGTGATTTATCTATTTTTTAAAAGTTTTTTTTATTTGAAGAGTTAATTTGTTTGGGTCTTAAAAATACAAAGTGATACCCAAATTAATTTTGGCTAAAAAACACTTGCCAGCCAACTTTTTAAATCTGGGAATTTTGGTCCAGTAGTTTCAAAATAATACTTTTGACCCTTAAATTTTTTTGCAAATTGGTGACCCTTTGATTTTGATCAAGTCAAAGTTTACCAGTACCAATATTTTTTACTATCTAGTGTTATATAAAATATTACTTTAATTTTATATTATTATTTTTTATTATAATTATAATTTTGAATAAAAAAATAAGAAAAAAAAATAGAGAACAAGTATAATACATCTATTCACCTTCTTTGTTGTGCGATCGAAGAATGTCAATTGAAGACATGAGAGCCCTTAGATTTAGGATAATATTTTTTGTTTGGTTCGCTAGCATGTAATTCTCGGAATCTCGGTCATATTTTTAACATGTTGGTAGAAATTGTCTAAGCTACCAACCATACCCTTTTTGGTTAAATGCCTTACTACAATATCTTAAAATTTAGGCTAAATGGCATCCATGGTCCCTTAATTTAATTTTTCAGGTACCGTTTTAGTTCTTTATTTTTTTTTCTCGATTTGGTCATTTATTTTAATTTTAAGTGACAATTTAATCCTTTATGTCTTAAAATGTTAACAATATTATCTTTTTTTTTTACAAAAATTCAAAAAAATTCATCAAAATTTTCAACCAAAACCCATAAAATTAATTACATTTTTTAATATAATACAAATTTTATCAAATTCGTAACTCAAATATTCAAATAAACTCATATTTTCATTTTTTATTTGATTTTTAAAATCCCATCTAATAAAAAATAAAAATATGAATTTATTTGAATATTTGAGTTACGAATTTGATAAAATTTGTATTATATTAAAGAATATAATTAATTTTATGGGTTTTGGTTGAAAATTTTGATGAATTTTTTGAATTTTTGTAAAAAAAAAGGATAATATTGTTAACATTTTAAAACATAAAGGATTAAATTGTCACTTAAAATTAAAATAAATGACCAAATCGGAAAAAAAAAAGATAAAGGACTAAAACGTTACCTGAAATTAAGTTAAGAGATCATGAATGCTATTTAGCCTAAAATCTATGATAACTATGGAAGCTTCCGTGAATAGAACTTTCTCATTCTTTGTGATGTGTCTACGCTTCATCTTTTTTTTTTAAATTTTTTTTTAAAATTATAATTATAATAAATAAATAATAATATAAAATTAAAGTAATATCCTACAAGACATTAGCTTTTAAAAAATAATGGTCATGTCATCTTTGACTTAATCAAAATTAAGGGGATCGTCAATTTACAAAATAGACTAAAGTTAGAGGATAAAAAAATGTTGTTTTGAAAATATGGAGAGCAAAATTGTCAAATTTGAAAGTTGGGGAACCAAAAGTGTATTTTAACAATTATTTTTTTTTTTAAGAGTAGATGAATATTTTGGTTCTCCATAAAAATATGCGAGATAGATTAGTCTTTGACAATAAAAAATTATATTTTTAGTTTCTCACAAAAATCGAGACAAAAAAGAGTATGACATGTACATTTTGAATTTTAAAGAAGCAATTTGAAAGAAAAAACATAAGAAACTAATTTAAAAAAAAAAAATCAAACTTAAATGATCGTAGTCATTATTTTGCCAAAATTTTAATATTTGTGTCTCTTAAATACAATTTAGATATTGGAGAGACATTTAATAAGTTGAACCACAAAAAATATCCTTTTATTTTTCTCTATATTTAATATACATAAAGTCCGTGTCAAACACGGATAATTAATTTGTTATTATAAAATTAATTTTATATTTTTGTATTTATTCCATATTTAAATAAGTTTTAAATTAATATATCAATGATGTAATTTATTTAATAAATAGAGTTAATTTATTTTTATCAAAGTTATAGATAAAGTCTTATATATGTTTGGTTTACATGTAATGACATTAAAAAGTTTTTATGTTGCACTGCATATTCATAAAATATTCATTATTTATTAAAATTAATTATGTTAATTGAGTGCTATTCATTTGATGAAATAATAATACAGGTAGACTCTATTTCATTAAGTATAAGACAACTATATTATTGTTCTAATATTGTTTTTTTTACCGAGTTAAAATCTAAAGTTGAATACTTAAATTCTTTAAACAGTAATTTAGATATCTCTCTATTTTTTTTCTGCAAGCACGGGAAACAGAAAATTTTATCCTATACTCCCCATATTTATATTTCTATCCCATAATTTAATTAAAAAAATTAAATTTTACCATTTTTTATAAAAAAAATAAAACATTATGTTTTGTGTTCCAGAAAACTTGAAAAAAGTTTTACATAATACAAAATTTGAGTTTTCTAGAGAAATTTGTGTTTTGAAAATTTTGAAAAAAAAATTCTAAAATACAAATTTTGAATTTTAAAAGCACAATTGTGTACCAAAGTTTCAAGTATAAAAAGTTCAAATTTTCCGAAACAAATTTATATTTCAGAAAACTTGAAAAAAATTTCCAATACACAAAATTCGAAATTTTTTAAACACATTTGAGTTACAAAAAACTTTTTTTAAGTTTCCTAGAACTCAAGTTGAATTTTGTAAGTTACAAATTTAAAAAAAAAATGAAAATGATAAAATAGGTAGTTTACATAAAATATAAGAGTATAAATGTTGGTTATAGGGTATAATTCTCGGAAACAAATTATTTTTAAAAAAATGAATTGAATGAATGAAAATATAAAAAATGAATAAGTTTTACTGAGCGGAAAAAAACTAAAATCTTTTGTATGAAAATTAATGTAATAAAACATAAACTTTAAAAAATAAAAAATTTGGAAATAGCTTTAAAATAATAGTTCATACATATATATGAGTTTAAAAATTTAAAAATAAAAATATTTTTATTATATATATATATATATATATAAATTGTAATTTAATTGTAACAAATAACAATTCAAAATCATTAAAATAATTGATTTAAAATTTATTTAAAAATTGAATTGAATTTTTTTTCTCTTATGGATTATATGTTATGTGACTATATTTGCAATTGGAATAGATTATGTAGGCTTTTTTTAAATTAAATATAAAGCAAATGTATAAGTGGTCCTAATATAGGATTTTTTTGTCGGAGTTTTAATATTATACGGTTTAAAAGTTCTTTACATGGTTATCTTTTTGTTTGTCAATATTTTTTTTTTTACATTGGATCTCTATATTAATTGATTATATCTTGTTCTCCATATTTTCTATGTGATTGTTGTTTGCTAAAGGTAAGTCGGTTCATCTTCTTCGCATGTGTTTAGATATGAAATTTTTATTGATTGCAATGCTACAAGCCTACAATCTCTCATACTCTAGTTCTTCATAAACTACAAATTTGTCTTCAACTACCTATGTGTTTTTTGAATGTTATTTAAGATTTATAACAACAAATGTTTTGGTTTTCAATTCTTGTTGTGTCTCTATTACTTTTAAATTTCATTATGTTAATTGGTGAATTTTGTGTATTTGAAAATTATATTTTTTTTTAGTTGTACGTTTGATGGCTAGTGGTTATGAGATTATGAAATGTTATTTTGAGATTCAGAGCGTCTCACAATACGTTATTTAACGTATATTGTTTATTCAAAAATTTGTATTTGTTATTAGGGGTTTAACTACCTTAAAATTAAGGTATTTTATTTTGCTAGCGATTTTGGGAATTTCGGTAATTTGTGATTAAGTTAATTCATCAATAACTCAAATTTTTCTGTTATATTTTTATAAGTCTGGAATTTGTATTCTTAATGTATTGTCTATGTGTTTGCACGTTTTCTTTGTTATAATAGATGAGTGTCAATTCATTTTTGACTCGTCGATGATTTAAAATAAAAATTATTGAATCATCTTTCTTCTGAAGTATTGTTATTGCAAAGGAAAACTTTAATTCTTTAACTTTGTATTTCTATTGGTTTGTCCCATTATGATTAACATTCATTTGTATAAGTTTTTTCGACAAAACGTCCGTTCGTATAAATTATTAAATAATAATCACGTAAATATTAAAGTTTTATGATTTGCTGATTGAAATCATTTTAAGGTTAGTTAGATTGACTTATTTGTGAAATTTATTAATCTTTTAATTAATAACACAAAATTTATTTATTTTCTTAAATTTATATATTGCAATAATTATTCTTTTTTTCTTCTTAGAAATAACACTTACTATCGAAATCTAACACTTCGTATTGGTGTTAAAAAATATCGATAATGAATCAATAGTAAATTTTTCATTTCTTAATAACTTACACTATATATAAGGATTCATACACTATAAATAAAGTTGATATAATAATTTAAGTTATCATTTAATTATTTAATTCTTTTTTTTAAATTAAATTTTCAAAAGGTTGCCTATTTTTTTAAATTTAATGTCCAAATAATGATATATATTATTTGTAAGAATGCTTGAGAAATCTTGGATTGGATCTTAATAATATATGTTTTATGGTAAACATTATAAATAGGTTTGATAATATATTGAAAATAAAATGTTTTTCATTATTACTCTGATCCCATATATAAGAAGAAGAAACAAAAATGACTAAGATCAATATAAAAAAAAAATTTATTCAAATGCTAATTAGTTTGATAATATTATTATAATTTTTATACTTTATTCCAAATAAGTTCAAAATAAAAAGTTTATTCAAAATATAATCTTATGTTCTCTCTAGGAGAAAAAAATAATTAA
>JBBPBO010000005.1:34737870-34927697 GCA_037974295.1 Cicer cuneatum | reverse complement strand
AAAAATAATTAAAATTGTCTTTATGTGTTTTTTTATTAAAAATTATTTATGCATTAAACTATGTATCCCAATTTAATGTTATATGAATGTGAGACGGTAAGAGTATAAAAAACTTATATTTATGAAAGAAAAAAATAACTAAATTTTTTTCTAATTTTTTATTTATTTTGTTGAATGTATTTGCCATTCATTGATATTTCAATTAATTTTCTAATTTATTTGTATTTGATGTTATTTATGTCAAATTGTATCACATAAAATGTTTCGTTTAATAACATTAACATTTGTTGATGGAGATTATTATAAGAAAAAAACATTATCTATTGAGTCATGTCATAAAGAAAATAGTTATTTATATTATAAATAGATAGATAGTCAATATTTAAATATGTAATTATTTAGAGTATTATTGCTCAAATTTAAAAATTTGTTATTACTGTTATAAATATACAAACTTTCTTTTGGACTATTCAACCATAAATTTTGCAGTAAAAAAATAAATTTAATATATTATTTTATTGATTATTGAAATGCCTAATTTTGATTAGATATTTATATTTTGATGATGAATTTTGAAAATACACTACATAAGTATTTTTATGTGAGAATACATGAGATACATATATTAGACCTTAACCTTTATTATTAAATAGACATACAAATAGATACATACATTAGTATTTAATAAACTATTTAAATTTAAATAATGTATTAAAAGATCATTCTTAAAAATAACATGTTGAAAATAAAACATGTAATAATATGTTTTAAATTCAATTTTCTTTTTAAATAATGTATATTTGAATTTGAATTTGAATAGGAATCGAAATTGAAAAAAATTATTAATAGACATTTATGATATTGAATTAAATTAAATAACATTTATTGAGTTAAAGAATAAAATTCATTGTTTTTTGTAATGAGTATAGAATTCATATGCATGAGAGTTGTACTTTTTCTTGTAGCTTATAATTTGGGAATATCAATATGATTGCAGAAAATGTATAGAATTATAGTACAATGTTGGGACTTTGTCATTTGGTGAGCGATTAATATTAGAACATTCTGCATATAAAATTTTAACTCCTTTTTTATGATAATCTCCGCTATATCTCATAATAGTATTAATTCCTATAATGTTAAAAAATATTTCTAGTAAGATTCAAACAAAACAAAGGGCGCTATTCAAATAAATTTTTCAAAATCTAATAAAGTTGTGTCTAAAATTTTGAATTAGTTGTTGGGGAGTGGTTTCTTTTATATGAATCACCTATCAACTTTAGTTTTTTTTCTTTCTATAAAACCTTAATAATTTATATGCGGATAATCTTAAAAAACAATATAATTATTTTTTGGTAAAATAATGAAATTCATGTGTGCAAGCCCACACATGGTTCGTTTCTAACTTATTGAGAAGAAACAAAAATATAGATGAAAATAGGATTTAATAAATTTTTATTAGTCCCTATGAAATTTATAAATTTTGTTTTTAGCCTCCATTAAAAGCTCTTAGCAATTTTTTTAATTAATACTTAAAGCTTGTGGCTCATACAAACAATTAGAAAATTATGTACTTCTTAAAAAAACAATCAGAAACTAAGAAGAAACTAAACATATACTAAAGACAATAAAAAACTGTGAAACTAATTATGCATAACACAATTTACATCTAGTAATATTTTTCCCAATAAAGCACAAGAATAATTATTGATATTTTTCTTTGCCTAAAAACCAGCTCCATCACTCCACAACATGCATCTTTGCAAACATTAATTCATCACACTCATTGCACATGATTGCTACCTATAGAGAGAAAAGAAACATCACACAAAGTAATTAAGAAATAAATTTACTCTTAGCGGTATAAAAACACACAATTCAGAAATACACATAGAAATCTTCAGAAATGCGAAAGAAGTGGAACCCTTAATGATTTATTAATCCATCTTTAAATGAAAAAATCATACATATGAAAAAAAGAATAAGCGAACGAAAAACACCATGAATTAAAAAAGAGAAACTTTAGAAAATAGGTAGAAGGTATACAAATATTTATAAGGATGAGTAAACACAAAGAGCAACAAACATTGAATTAGCATATATAGCAAAAGCATGAGTGAAGTGTGAATGAAAATCATACATATGAAGAAAATAAATAAACGACGAGGAATATATCTTTTTTCTTCAAATGAGTCATCTTTGTAGAAGAGAGAAAGTATTATAAATAGCAAACAACCATAATGACTAGTAGGTCTAAAAAGTTTTCAAGCTCATATAGAAAATCGTTATCTCTAACTAATTTCATACCATATTTAATAGTACTATAGTTAATGTATTTACTCTCGAAAATGAGAAAAATTTATTTGATTAACTATTGTTATTAAAAAAATATTTGACAAAGTAGAGAAACATGAAAGGAAAAAAAAATAGAAATGATAAAATTTAATATAACAATTTAATGCAACAATAGAAAAAGTTGGGGAAAATGAATTAATGACATTAATGAAAAAAAAAATTCATATCGATACACAAATTGTTTGCTATAAGAGAATGTCCACAAATAAAATTGCCAGAGAATATGTTTGAATATTCTATTTTGTTATTTTTCATTTCAAATTTGATTTAATTATCATTTACAAATTGATTACATTAAATAATTAAGGTTTTGCTAAACGTGAATAAAAAATATTAGAATAACATTAATTGTTTTGTTTTCCTAAATTTTGACACGTGTACTATTTTCTTTAATGCAAGTCAATTGTTTATATTGTAGATTTGAATTTTACTATTAAATGTTTTGAAATAAAAAATAATAATATATTCTTGTAAAACATTTTGCCACTCTTTTTTTTTACAAACATTTTGCAACTCTTCTTAATTACTGCTCCAAATATATTCTATGTATTTGGATCATCTTCTATATCTGTTTATGAGTAGAGGAGATTGCTATAAAAAGTTGTTTAGTAAATTTATTTTGCCCTTTTAAGAAACAATCATTTCATATATAGATTGTCACTTACAAAATTTGTAAATTAGTTATGAAGGCTTGGTTGACTATTACTATGCCAAAGGATTACTTGGATTACATGACATGCTTTTAGAGAATGTGATTGTCCTTAATGTAGATGGCAATTTCTTAGTTAGCACAAATAAAGCTAGTTTTGGTGGACTTTATAAGGAGTGGAGATGGGGAGTGGATTGAAGGTTTTAATGGTATTGGGATATCATCTAATATCACTAATGCATAATTGGCACTCATTCTGAAGGGAATGGACTTTGCGTGGACCAAAGGGTGTATTAGGTATGTGATTTGTTATATTGATTCTACCACTGCTCTGAATCTTAATTCTAAGCCAATTTAGCAAATGCATCGTTTTGCCACAACCATTCAATCTATTCAAAATCTTTTGAATCAATAATGCAATATTCGAATTATTCATTTTCTAAGGAAACAAAATGCTAGTTTTGAGCTTTTGGTTAGAATTAGTTCAACAAATGTTTTGAAGATTTGAGTTACCATATTATAAGTTGAAGTTTTCACTGTCATTTAATATTAACTAATCTATGTCGGATAATTTATTGGAGTCAGGTAGATTCTCCTTTCATTTTTTCCATATGCATGAGTCAAATATCGAATCTCTAACCATTTACTTTAAAAAATAGTGCAATTGTATAATTTATATTGAAAATATATATATATTTATGATGCCAATTCTGATATAGCTAATGTGAGCTAACCGACTTAGCTTGCACGAGTGTTGGCTTGACTTGGTCAATAAACTCATATCAATTGAACTTAATTGCATTTTTAATCTTTTATTTTATCAATCCTATAAAACTAGTTCTTCTATCTTAAAATTGAATTTTTTTTCTTCTATTTTGACGACGTTGATTGTAGTTCTGTCCCACCTTCCATTCTGACATCCAAAAACAAATGTGTCATATTTTTTTAATGAATTGGCATGAAAAGTGATGATGTGGCAAAATACATATAAAAAACAGTGTCTACTTAGCAAATGAATAAATAATTATTTAAAAATATAATTTAACTTAATTAAATATTGAAAAATAAATAAAACCTAAATTATAAACTCATAAATTCAATATTTATGAGTTTATGTTGTTTTGCCTTTATGTCGTCATCGTTTAGATCTTATCTAAGATCTCTCTCACCCTTTCCTTCTCTTGCCATTTTGATTTGTGTTTTGCATTTTGATTCCCACAGTTGGACATATAGATGAAAAGGGATTTGAGTGATACAATAGTAGCAGATTTTTGCAATTTTTTTATGGGGAATTTACAAAGTTTATAGGTTTGATCATCACAGATATGAGTTTGATGAGAATAGAACTGAGTTGAAGAAGATGAATAAAATTTGGATTGAAGAAAATGATCATAGATCTCCTCCGAGGAAAATAATTTTGGTGCGGCTATGGATGATGGGTGAATTATGGGGCTTTCGCTTCAAATGGGATGAGGGATGTCGACGAGAGGGAGAGGGAATTTTATTTTATATAATTGTTTTATTTGATCTGATTTTTATTTTATTTATTTGACTTAATTATGAAATAAGCGTTAGATAAAACCAGAAATAAAATCTAAATATTGAATTTCTAATTTTGTAACTTAGGTTTTTATTTATTTTTTAATATTTAATTAAGTTAAATTGTATTTTTAAATAGTTATTTATTCACATGTATTCTACCGCATTATTACTTTTCATGCCATCTCATTAAAAGTTGGAGTTGTGGCAAAATTGCAATAAAGACAAAATAGAGAGATTAGAAAATTGATTTAAAAATGAGGATTAATTTTGAGAGATTTATGAAATAAAAAAAATCAAAAATATAATTAAACTTAAATAATATAAATTGAGGTGGAAAGTAATCGACGGGTTGATTAGTAAACTTGTACTAACTAAATTGATTGACTAGATTCGCTATTATGCTTAAACAATTTAAATCTCTTATCATTTACACTAATAAATCTCAGTGATATTTTAAAGATTCGGTATAACCATTTTCTATGAATGTGTTACCTTCTCCCTTCTCTTATCACTTACACCAATCAATCTTAATGGTATTTTAAAGATTCGAAATAATCATCTTTTATTAAAGTAACCCCCTTCTTTCCCTTTATTTTTATTTTCTTTTATTGTCTCTTTGGCATCATTGTAAAAAAAAAAATACATGATTAATGTATGTATTTTTTTTTTACATATCATTAATTATAATTTATTGATAGTCTAAAAAATGGTTAACAAGATTCAGTGGTTGTCTCAATAGGTTTAGGGTCTAGTGGGGCCAAATGTGATGGTACAATTATCATAATTAAACATGCATTGCATGTTTAGCAGCTCGGCATTTGATATATGTGTTATCTATTTTTGCAATATTTTTACTTTGGGTGCCACAAGGAACAAAAAAGCATCATTAGGTTCACTATCTCCTAAAAGGATCCTATCAATAAATTGCAACAATTTATTTTTGTTCCAAAAATTAAAATTAATTTTATTTTTTGTAGATTAAATTGGGTTCTACATTTTATTTAAGGACTAAAATATGTCTCACATTTAAACCAATTTTAAACTTTAAAATAAAATAAAAATGGAATTTTTATAGTATATTTAAAAATTAATATATTTTAGTACTATCAAATTTAATCACCAATACTTAAATGATATGTCATCTATAAATGAATTTGAATATATTTTAGATTTAATACTTTCAAATTTTTAAGTTTTATCTTTTATATCTATTTTAAAATGATATTTTTTTAATTATAATTTTAATTAAAATTAAAATTTTGATTTCAATTATAAAAATAATTTATTTAATTATTGAAGTTAAAATTAAATAAATAAATATACAAAAACTTTTAATTTAGTTAATTTTAATAGATACTATAATAATATTCATATAAATAAATTAAAAAAATTATTAATTAAAATATTTATAAATTAATGTACATTCTTTTTTTTTTTGACGTTACCATCTAACTTATCGAATAAAATTTCAAAAAAACTAAACCTTTAAATACAATTCATAGAATTAACTTATATAATTGTTGAATCCATGTGTAAAAAGCAAAAATTAATCTCAATATCTTTTTCTTCCCTCTACTTAGTTATCTTTCTCTCTTCATAAAAAAACAATAATTATTTTCTCATATTTTGGATCTTAATAAGAGGCGGTAACCAACGTTCTCTATTTTGTAGTTTCCGCCAAAACAGTGAATAAATTTTTGAAATGCCAAACAAAAAAACAAGACTCTCGCGCCTTTCACTTCCCTCTCTCATCACACTTTTAAACAATCCCTAAAATAAATAAATAAATAATAACATTCACTTCACCAAACCACACTCTCCAAAATCAAATCAACAACAATGGGAAAACAATCCAAACCTAAAAGACCTGAAACCTTCGGAAAAGGTAAGGTAACTCCGATCCAAGTTGCTTTCATCGTCGACAGATACCTCTGCGACAACAATTTCTCCGAAACTAGAAAATCCTTCCGAAATGAAGCTTCATCTTTCATAGCACATTCTCCAATCAACGAGGTTTTTCACTACCCATTTTCGTTTTAAACAACCCCCTTTTCTTATTTTTTATTTTTATTCACATTTTCAACAATGGGTCATTTTCATCAATGTTAAAGTTTTAATTTTTATTTGTTTTTTTATTAGGTGCCGAAAAGTTTATTGAGCTTGGGTGAGATGCTTGATGAGTATATATGTTTGAAAGAACAAAAGGTGATGTTGGATCAAGAAAGGGTTTTCATTGAGCAAGAGAAAAACAGGATTCAGAATTTGTTGCATGGTGTGCAAAATGTTATGAATGTTTACATTGCTAGTAAAAGCATTTCTTCCACCAACGTCCCTGTGTCGAATGCAAAGCCTGTGGTGGTTCCTCAACCGAAACTTGGTAACTAAACACTTTCCTTGGTTAATTAGTATTAGTTGAAATGTTGGTGATTTTTTTGGATCTTGTTTTATTTTAGGTTGATTGTTGTTACCTGATTAGTTGCTGTTAATTATGTTTATTTTAGAGTTTGTTAAATAGTTCTATTAGACACACTCAAAGTTTTAAATTGCAGTGATAGTTTTGTTTGGCAATTCTTGATATTGTGGTGAATTTCAATCAAATGTGGTTGATGTTACCTCAACTACAGATACTTTATGATATGTTTATGTTAGGGTTTGTTAATAATTAGATACACTTATTGTTTTACATTACAGTTGTAGTTTTGATTTTTAATATTGCAGAGAATTGCAATGAAATGTGTGGTTGATGCTATCTCAATTGCTGTAGTTTTATCTTTGTAGAGACATCATAAACATTGATGTTGCGGATCCAAATTGCAACCATAGACATATTTTTTTAAACCCTAGATACAGTTAGTTGATTCTTGGTAATGTCTAAAAGTACGGTTGTATAACTTTGTTTCTACATTTAGTTCCAAACAAATTATCAATCAAAACCACACTTTAGGATCAAGTTTCAATTGAAGTGAAAACTGATTTAACATTCAACTTTTCATGTTGTTTTGAATTATGTGTTGATGTATCTTAATTGTGGTCTTTGTTGTTTTCTATTTAGGTGTTCCTACTAATACCATTAGAACTCAAAACACATCAAATATACTCTCAGTTCCTCAGTCAGATAACACCATTGCAGAGAATGGAAACCTCACAACACCAATTTTGAGTGTATCTGACAGAAAGAGAAAAGATACTAAAGCAGTTGATGCACCTTCAGCTGCAAAGAGATCTCGTGGCAGTCGATCATTGAGTAGGAAAATTCCAATCCAAGGTATACTTGTACTTGTCTATTTGCTTTTGCATTTGATAAGTATTTGATAAGTATTTGTGCTAATCTTTCATGAAAGTGCCGATTATAATTTTGTAATGTCATCACTCTCAGGTCAAAACACACTGCCACAATCGAACAATGCTGTCAACCATCAAATAGTTTCTCACCCTTCTACTGCAGCTCAATCATCAGCTGTGAATTGTGTACCAAGTGGATCACAGGTTCAAGGATCGAGTGTTGTGAAATGCTTATTTAATCAGCCTCGAGCTTCTATCCCAACCAATTCACCGGTTCCAAAGACACCTCCGAGAGCAAATTCCAATCAAAGTGATTCAAATGTATCCCCTCCTGAGATTTCTCAGGCTACATCCACTTGTTACACTGTAATTTCAACCAAGAGAGTTATGGTTAGCCCTGCAAAACAAATGGCTTATATAGAGAGTAGTCATTGCATTTCTCCTGTTAAAATGAATTCTGACAAGACGATTAAGAGAGAGCATGTAAGAAGCAGATTGGACTTTGATTCATCTGATAAGCCTCCTAGCTTGGACTTGGGCAAATCATTGCCACCTAATGAGATTTCAAACAATGAAGTCCATTTATTTGACATGGATTTCCCTAATTTCGATGCCCTTGGTTTGGACTTCTCATTTACTGAAATGTTAAATGATCTAGATTTTACTTGTGGCGACATTGATTTTTCCGGCGATCAAGCACCAAGTCTTTCAAATGATAATCCTTCAGGGTATTGTTATAATCAAATGATGCAATTCTCATTGTTATTACATTAAATCCAATCCTTCTCTGACATTCTTTTTTCTTTTATTTAAACAGGTCACCTCATGAATGTAAGGGTAATCTAGTTATATCTGAACTACCATCAACTTTGGTAGAAGCTATATGTGAGAAAGATATGAGTACATAAGGTAAATTCACTCTATTCTAAATATAAACTTTTGGTATAGTTATTGCATGACATGATATAACCCCTTTTACAATATTGTCTATACTTCAGCCAAAGTTTTAAATTGCAATCCTTTGTATTGTGGAAAATTGCATTTAAATACAAATAATGTTGGCATGTTTGCGGCCGTTGCAGTGACATCAAAAACCTTGATGTCATAGCTACAATTGCAGATGCAGATTGTTTTTTAAAATCTTTGATCCTTGCTGCTTTCATTATTTTTGAAACTAACAGGATAAATTGCCCTACCAAGGGTGACCCTCTGCATTATCATCACATGTTATTACATGTTTTTCTATATTTACAATTCTAACAGCAATATTAACTCATGCTATATTATGACTTCAGGGAAAGAAGCTGTTTAGATCAAGATAATTGTTGATATAAGAATTTGGAAGATTGGTACATTTGCTTGCTGCAAGAGATTATTATGTTCAGTACTCCAAAAAATGCAGCTGTTCTTTATTTAGGATGTTGACACCATTAATTGATTCCTGAACCTATGAACCTGTTTGGTCAATGGTCATAAGGAAAAGCTAAAAAATGATTTTTTTTGTAGTGATTGTAGATAAGTTACTTTCTTGTACTGGTTTGCTTAATAGATTAACTTTTAGTTAGACTTATTAGATGCTAAACATGGTTAACAATCTTATGATTGATGTTTAGAATTCTGGTTCTAGTACTGTGTAACAGCTAATCTTTGTATCTGATAGAGGTGATGGAGAGACTAAACATGCTTAGAACAACATATGAATTGAATTCTGAATTTGCATTTACATTAATTTGTTTGATCAATAGCAGAAAAATGTGACCCTATATATAATTTTTTTGTATAATTAAATTTAGATTAGGCAAGATACACATCAATGCAAAGTCAATAGAGAATCAACATCTCATTGAGAATTCACAAATGTTTTTGTTTAACTTACTAATTAGATGTTTTTGAATTTGAATCCAAGTCACAACGAGGGTGAGCAGTAGATCCAATCATTTGTGTCAATCTCAATTAGTACCTTAAATATAAATCTAAACCCATTTTTTTACCTAAATTATGTGGGTTAGTTGATGATGTTTCTTCTACCCAATTAGCTGATGCTTTTTTATTTGTCTGCATCTGGTGTTTGCTAATGAGTATCATAAGAACATTATTTAATGATTCCAAATAAAAAAAAATTATTGAAAAAATCAAATATTTTAATTTCCAATGCATTGGATAAATAACTTTCAATAAAGACTTACTATTTTAGTTTATTAAACAATGCCTTTAGAGTATCCTTATTTTTGTTATGCTAATGCACACAAGTGAAAATTTCACCCTCATTGGGATTGTTTTATACTCTTTGTAGAATATTATTGCATTGAAAATCATATCCACTTGCTTCATGTTCATTCTTTTGCCAAGTAACTCCTTAACTCATTTTGATATTTAGTTGATGAGAAAAACAATGTTTATTATATCTGTTCAAATTACACTTTCACTCTAGTGAGAGATGCTTGAATTACTGGCTCTATTTCAAAATTTATAAATGTGGTTTGGTTTTAAAAGAGAAATTCGAAATCCGATTTGATACAGTGATATGAATCTAAACTCGTCTAAGTCAGGGATAAATTTCTCCTCCCTAAAAAATTATGCATATCACTGCTCCTTGAATTTGAATCTCTATCTCTGCCATTGACGAAGCCAGGCTTTCCCACCCCAAAAATTTATTTAACCTTTTATTTTAATTCCTTTGGATTTTAAAATAAGAGAAATGTTATTTAAACACATTTTTTGACACAAATACAAACACAAATACACTGTGGTCCACATTTATGGAAGAAGAGAGAAGATGGAGGGAGTATGGTTCACATTTATGTCATCATAGTATGTATAAAAAGTAAGTATTGTATTTGTGTCAAAAAATGTGTTCAAATAACAGTTCTCTTAAAATAATTAACAATATTTTAATAGATCAAGGGACATACTGTTGTTGACAAATGAATGACTTTAAATTTTTAATATTCATTTTAATTTAAAATTTCTATTATTATATTTATTCTACCAAAAAATTATTTCTAAAAATTAGTATTTGTTTGTATTATATCAAACTATTTAATTTGCGCACAACGACCCAAATTTGTACTAATGCACAAGTATTTTGTTAGTTTTTTTTAAAATTAAAATTAAAATGCCGATGCATTAAATAATAATAAAGATATTTCAACTATGATGACCCCTTAAAATCATCACATCGCTTCGTATTCTAACAAATATATTAAAATAAAAATTGGAAAAGAAATTGTTTGAAAGATTATCCCAAAACCCAAAGAACAAAAGTATTGATGACGCGCCATATGTATAACTAGAGTTGACTTTCTTCCAAGAGCATGACTTTGATTACTACATAAAAACTGAGAGCCTTCTTATTGCTAATTTTCATTGTATGATACTTCTACAAATAAAAGAAAATACTAAAAACACATTTGAAATTTCATTTTATATGATACTTCTACTAATAAAAAAAAAAAATACTAAGAACACATTTGTTAAGCATTTTTAATATAATTTATTTTTATTATTTGGAAAAAATTATCTGCCACTCATTAAATCACGCGTGTCACATTTTATATTTGGCATGACTCATGAAATTTACTAAATAATGAGGTCAGGTTAAAAAATAATATGCCATATAATATGTTTTATCATATAAATTACATAAATTTATGTGGGGAATTTAATTATGCATTCATTAGTTTCTTATTTGAATAGCAGACATAGAGCTACATGATATTATAGTTTATTTGAATTAAAATAACATATGCTGGAATAGCTCAGATGGTTAGAGCGTGTGGCTGTTAACCACAAGGTCGGAGGTTCGACCCCTCCTTCTAGCGAAAAATATTTTAACTTTTTGGAAAGCAAATTATTCATTTATTCAAATAGACTCAAAATTTAGACTTAAATAATAGAATTCTTATAATCCCAGCTTAATAATCAAACAAAATGATGAATATTTCCAAAAAAATCATATAAGAGTTCCCAAATTATTTTTGATATATATGAAGTATATAGTTTATAATCATGATAAATTAAAATTAGTATTTAAATAGAATAATTATAGTTACATGTCTATAATAAAATAAAAATTATGATAATATTTTTCCAAGAAAGAAATGCTCATAAAAATTTATTGAAAGATAATATAATATTTGTGTATAAATTTTTTGTCTGTGAATAAAATAAATTAAAATAATAAATATTGGGTAAAAAAAATGGATTTGAACATTAATAACACAAAGAATACATTTTTATATTTTTTAAAAAACAATATGAAAACATATACAATTTTTATAATATGATGTCAATATAATAATAATAGCAAAAATTTTAAGATTAAATTTACACAAAATAAAATATTTACCCAATCAAATCTAAAAATTATACAAGGTCTATTAAACTAATCAATTTTTTTTAAAAAATAAATGCATCAAGAAACATTAATTTTTATAAGGTGAGTTCTTCCCTAAATAAAATTTTATACGCAAGTAAAATTAATTTTATGAAGAGAAAAATTTAATTTCAAATTTTGCATTAAATTAAAAAAAAGTTGTCAAAAAATATCTAAATGATAAGTAAATATTACAAAAATACAAAATTAATTATATGTCTATTTTTTGTAGCATGTTACAAGTAAAGAGTTTTCACCTTTTCTTAACGGTGACTAATGTCTATTAAAAACCATGTGAGCATACAAGGTAGATTCTCCTTTTCCAATCAATTTTTCTTGTTTTGTAGGAGTTAGAGATCGAACTCGTTGACCAATTACTTAAGGGGTCGAAGTCCCTTACCACTTAGACCAATTCATTGTTAGTAATTAAATGTCTTTTTTAGTTTTCCATAGGTTCCATCAACAGAAGATGTGTGTCGAACACTAAACATAATTTGCTAGTGAGAATTTTAACTCATATTCACTTTATTATAAAAATTTAGTTCCTCCCGTTAGACTCAATCCACATTGATGGTAATTATGTTTCTACTGGATTCAAAAAATAAAAGAATTTATTAATTAAAATAATAAATTTGATTAACAATAATCTAAATAGAAAAATAAATAATTTTATTTTCATTTCAATGGGATAATTGTTAATAGTTAAAATTTGAAAATATCTCATATTATTATTTAAAAAATAAATAAACAATCGTTATAGTATAATAAAAATATATATACTTTTTTTCAATGGTCCACACAATTTAAACAAATACATTATATATCATTAATCCCAGCTCATATAGTATACTAAAATGACCATTTATTAGAAAGCAAATACTACAATGTTAATATTTGTCAATATTATTTTATTCATCAATTAGTTAAAATTAATACTTTTTATATCTTCTAAATAAAAATAAGAATAATCATAATATAATATACACTAATTATAATTTATTATATAAATATATGAGGAATAATTATTTTTATTAATATAATCAACATAAAAATAAGACAATTATAATACATTAACTATAATTTTTCACACTTTAATTTTTTTATGTTATTTTTTTGGAAATAAGTCGTTAAAAAAGTTGTTGGAACGTATATTTATACATGTGATTAAGGTTTGTCATTAATCAATTAGTTAAAATTTATTTATTTTATATCTTTTAAATAACAATAAAAATAATCATAATATATTAATTATATAATTAATTAAAAAATGGTACACTGGATTGTAAATGTGAGAAGACTTAAAATACACAAACTATAATTTTTTATACTATAATAAAAATGAGAACAGTAATAATATCCAAACTATAATTTTTTCACACTTTAACTTTTTTATACTTTTTTTGAAATTAATCGCTATGAAGCCGTGAGAACATACAATTGATACACACGATAAATGTTTGTCACAAATTAATTAATTAAAATTAATATATATATCTTTATATCTTTTAAACAAAAATGAGAATAATTATAATTTATTATAAAAACGTAGACGGGACAAATAATTGTCATTAAAGAATTAGTTAAAAGTAATATATTTTGCAATGAGTTATTCAAAATTGTTTGAATTGAATAATTTTGCAGGAGTAGATGAATGTGTAATGAATGTTATACTTGATTAATTAGATTTGTGAAATTTTTTCCTAGAATCAAATAAGAGATTATTTGGTGATTCGGTTATAGGTTGTTTTGTGTTTTTAAAATGGGCAATCACCAAATACATCATAAATTATGTTTTTATGATGCTATATTTACTGTAAACCATACATATTAAAAGCTACATGGATTATTATTATTTTTATTTGATTAACACTATTTATTATTAGAAATTATTTGAATTTAGTTTATTTAAATTTTTACGATTATAGTCATAGATTAAATTTTCACATTTTGGTTATAGTTCACTATTCATTTCAATCATTTTTTGGATAAAATTATTCCCAATTCGTTTGAATATAAGTATGAAAATACTATAATAGTTAGACATATAGATTTATGTATGTACAAACTATCTAACACATTATACATATAAAATTGAAGGCGACAACCTAACATGCTTGAAAATATATGTTTACGATATATTTCGAATGAGTCAAAAAATTTCAAAAATATATTATTAAAAACTGAATAAATTCATTTAAACGATAATATATCTCGTGCTTGACACGTGCTACACACTAGTTATTATTAATAATAGGGACATTAATAATCCATACCAAATTTGAGTTATATCCCTTGAAACTACTTCATATCATCTTTATAACTTCAAGTGAGTAACACTTGAGAGAAATCAGAAGGAAAGAATTGTAAACTTGGTGAAGCTATATAATACACGATTTGTAATCAACCTTAGTGAGAGGCTGATAGCTTTTGATACTTAGTAAAAATTCACAAGTGTGTGAGGACTGGACGTAGCCTTTAATGGGTGAACCAGTATAAAAATTCGTGTGTCATTATTCTCTCTCTACATTTCAACGTCTGATAATCATTATCTGAAAGAGGACAATAGTTTAAAACTAAAACAGAATTTTTAAAACCTCGAATATCTCTATTCAACCCCCCTTCTAGTGATATTCTAGCCACTTCAATTGGCATCAGAGCAAGGTTCTCTAAAAAAAAAACTACACCTAACATTGTAAGAGAAAAAGATCCAAAAAGAAAAATGTATAAAGCTAAGTATATCCCAGAAGGAGGATCATCCAGCAGACCTCCCTACTTCGATGGAACTGACTACTACCACTGGAAAGGCAAGATGAGATTGTTTCTCTTATCTCAAGATAACAACATGTGGCCAGTGGTAGAAAAAGGAAATCATGTCATTAGAATCAACAGTGCAGATCCAACCTCTGACGAAAAACCTCAAACACAATGGACAACTGAAGAAAATGCCAAGGTACTTCTAAACTCTAAAGCTCATTTATTTCGAATGTGTGCTTTGAGCAGGGAAGAGTATGATAGAGTTGAAGAATGCCAAAGTGCTAAGGAACTATGGGACACCTTGAAGATCCATCATGAAGGTTCAAGTCACGTCAAACAGGCCAGAATTGACATGGGAGTAAGAGAGTTCGAGTTGTTTGAAATGAAGGAAGAAGAAACAATTGATGAAATGTTCTCAAGACTGACAATCATCCTGAACAACTTAAGGTCTCTAGGAAAAGAATACTCCATCCAAGAGAGAATAAGGAAGATATTAAGAAGTTTACCAAAGGAATGGAGATCCATGGTGACTGCCATCACAGAAGCAAGAAATTTAGCCACCATGAGGTTAGAAGATCTGTTTGGAACTCTTAGAGCTCATGAACCTCTATTGCTTGCTGATAAACCAAGAAAAAAGGGAAAAATGATTGCGTTGAAATCCAGTCAAACTGAAAGTCCATCCTCCAAAAACTCTGAAAATATCACAAAAAAGGATAACTCAGAATATCCTCTTTGTGAAGAAGAGGATGAACTGGCTCTAATTTCCAGAAGAATCCAAAGAATAATCAACAGAAGAGGACAAGACAAAAGATCCTCTCAGAAAGAAAAAATTGACAAAAGCCCGATAACTTGTTATGGATGCAATAAAGGGGACACTACAAAACTAAGTGTCCTCTAAACAAAAGGAACATAAGAAGATTTCACAACAAGAACAAATCTATGATGGCAACTTGGGATGACAGTGATGAATCATCCTCTGAGCAAGAAAAGGAAGAAGAAGCCAACCTTTGTCTCATGGAAAACTCAGAAACTGATGAGGTAAGCATCACTGATTTATGTCCTTCTTGTGAAAAGTTAGAAATAGAATTTGACAATCTCTTGAATGACTCAAACACTTTATCTAAAAAATGTGGTTTTCTTAAAAACCAAAATTATGAAATAAAGAAACTGAATAAGGAACTTCAAGCTAAGAATGAAGAATTTCAAAAAATCATTTTAGACTTGCAGCAATCAAATAAAAAATTGTCTGAGCAACAAAACACTTTAAACAAAGATAATGTCAAAATCCATCCTCCTGAAGAGGAAACAGAAAAGAAGGACTTGAAAATCAAAGTTGAAGAACTAAAAAATGACATTACCAACTTTGTCAAATCCATAGAAACATTCAAAAAAATTATGGGATCTCAATCTGGTATATTTGACAAAGCTGATATTGGTTTTAAAAGTTCTCAAAAACAAAAATTATATGAAAATTTTTTTCTACCAAAGAACCAAGAGGATAGACCTAAGTGCACTTTTTGCAAAAAGCATGGACATACTATCGAAGTATGTCTTGCTAAGAAAAAAGCTGAAAGTAACAAAAGGAAATGTTCATTTTGTAATAAGCATGGACATCATGATTCCATTTGCTATCACAAAAAGAAAATCCTTACAAAAGGACAGACTAACCACCAAGGACCCAATTCTATATGGGTACCTAAGTCTCTTCTAAATTCTAACACAGGTACATCCTCTGATCAACAAAAGCAAGCCCTGGTTCTTGGATAGTGGCTGCTCAAGACATATGACAGGAGATAAGCATTGCTTTATCTCTTTGGAATCAAAAGCTGGAGGATCAGTTACATTTGGCAACAATGATAAAGCTCAAATAAAAGGAACATGTATTATTGGTAAAAACAATTCTGCCAAAATCGAAAATGTTCAGTATGTTGATGGTTTAAAACATAACTTGCTAAGCATTAGCCAACTTTGTGATAGTGGATTTGAAGTAATCTTTAAACCCACTCTATGCGAGGTCAAGCATTCATCCTCGGGTAGAGTTTTATTCTCAGGTATAAGGAAAAAGCACTTATATGTCTTATATTTAGATGATTTACCTACTGAATATTGTTTTATGGCTATTGAAAAGGATAAATAGATTTGGCACAAACGGGCTGGTCATACTAGCCTGAATACTATGTCTAAATTATCAAAATTAGAATTAGTTAAAGGTCTTCCAAAAATAAATTTTGAAAAAGACAAAGTATGTGAGGCTTGTGCCAAAGGAAAGCAAGTTAAAAGTAGCTTTCACTCCAAAAATATTGTTTCAACAAATCAACCTCTTGAAGTCCTTCATATTGACATCTTTGGTCCTATCAAAACTCAAAGTCTTAGTAGAAAAAGATATGGATTTGTTATTGTTGATGACTTTTTACAATTTACTTGGGTCTTGTTTTTAAAACACAAAAATGAAGCCTTTGAGGCTTTTCAATATTTTTGTAAGAAGATACAAAATGAAAAAGGATCAAAGATTATCTCAGTTAGAAGTGATCACGGGGGAGAATTTGAAAATGAGTCTTTCGAAACTTTTTTTGATGAAAATGGTATTTCTCATAATTTTTCTTGTCCAAGAACTCCTCAACAAAATGGAGTTGTTGAAAGGAAAAATAGAACTTTACAAGAAATGGCTATAACTATTCTAAGTGAAGCCAAAATTGAAAAATATTTTTGGGCTGAAGCTATCAACACAGCTTGCTATGTTTCAAACCGAGTTTCAATTAGAAAAATTTTAAACAAAACTGCATACGAACTTTAGAAAGGTAGAAAACCAAATATTTCTTATTTTCATTTATTTGGATGTTACTCCTACATCCTAAATAATAAAGAAAATTTGGGAAAGTTTGATCCAAAATCTGATAAAGGTATATTTTTGGGATACTCCACATCTTCAAAAGGTTATATAATCTATAATCTTAGAACTCAAACTGTGGAGGAATCCATGCATGTTATTTTTGATGAATTTGATGACTTGTGTTTAGAAAACATGGATAAAATTGAAGAAGATGAACATTCATCCTCTAAAGTTCACAATCCAAATGAGGAGGACATTTCTGATCCAACCTCTCAGCAGCCTCCAATAGGATGGAAGACTATAACGTATCATCCTGCAGATCTGATCATAGGTGATACTGCTGATGGAGTTAGGACAAGGCAATCATTGAAAGGAGATTCAATCAACATCGCCACGATATCTCAAGTTGAACCAAAGAACATTGATCAAGCCATAAGTAATCAATCATGGATGAATGCCATGATGGAGGAACTGTCTCAGTTTGAAAGAAATAAAGTGTGGAATCTTGTGCCTCATCCTATGAAAAAATCCATCATTGGAACCAAATGGATCTTCAAAAACAAACTAAATGAGGATGGGGAGGTTATTCGAAATAAAGCAAGATTAGTGGCACAAGTTTACAACCAACAAGAAGGAATTGATTATGATGAAACATTTGCACTAGTTGTAAGAGTCGAAGCAATCAGAATCCTCTTAGCCTATGCCATACATAAAGGAATAAAACTATATAAAATGGATGTCAAAAGTGCCTTCTTGAATGGATTCTTAAATGAAGAAGTGTATGTTCACCAACCTCCTGGATTCAAGGATAAAAAGAAACCAGATCATGTGTACAAGCTCTCAAAAGCTCTTTATGGATTAAAGCAAGCTCCTAGAGCTTGGTATGAAAAGTTGAGTTGCTTTCTAAAAGAAAATGGCTTCTCAAGAGGTCAGATTGATACAACTTTGTTTAAAAAGATTCATAATGAGGATATGTTGATTGTTCAAATTTATGTGGATGACATAATCTTTGGATCCACAAATGAGAAAATGTGCAAAGAATTCTCCATCCTGATGCAATGCGAGTTTGAAATGAGCATGATGGGAGAATTAAAATTCTTTCTTGGATTACAAATAAAACAATTAGAATCAGGAATCTTCATTTCTCAAGAAAAATATACCAAGGATCTCCTGAAAAAATATAACATGAATCTTTCAAAATCAATTAACACTCCTATGCATCCATCCTCCTCACTACATCAAGATGATGAAGGAACCTCTATTTCTGAAAAGGAGTACAGAGGAATGATTGGATCTTTGCTGTACTTAACAGCCAGCAGACATGACATTGTGTTTTCAGTAGGTATGTGTGCAAGGTCTCAATCATCCCCTAAAGATTCTCACCTCACTGCAGTTAAAAGGGTATTCAAGTATCTAGTTGGAACCACAAATCTGGGAATTTGGTACAAAAAGGATTCAAACCTTGATCTTCTGGCATATTGTGATGCTGATGACAAAATTGAGAGGAAAAGCACAAGTGGAGCATGTCAATTTCTTGGCTCATCTCTCATTAGTTGGTCATGTAAAAAACAAAATACCATAGCTCTCTCCACTACAGAAGCTGAATATGTTTGTGCTGCTCAATGTTGCTCTCAAATTCTCTGGGTAAAAAATCAAATGGAAGACTACTCTTTAAGGTACACAAAAATTCCCATCCTTTGTGACAACACAAGTGCTATTAATCTTTCCAAAAACCCTATTCAACACTCTAGATCTAAACATATTGAGATTAAACATCATTTCTTAATAGATCATGTTCAAAAAGGAGATGTTGAATTAATTTTCATTGAAACTGAAAATCAGCTTGCTGACAATTTCACCAAACCTCTCCAGGAGGATCGTTTCAAAAAAATTTTAGAAAAACTTTCCATTATAAATCTTTCAAAAATTGTCTAAAAAATAAGATTTACAAAACTTTAATCATAATGTTATTTTTATTGTTTAATTACTCTAAAGAAAAATAAATCTGAGGATGGACAACTCAGATAAATCTCTATCCTCCTCCAAAATTTGAAATTTCCAAAAGTCAGAGGGAGGCAAGTCAAATCACTGCTAATTACACCCTCTCTGCAAAAAGGTTCCTCGATTTCCGTTGCTTACTCACTGCCTAATGGATAAGGCACCTGTGCTCCTCCCTAGCCTGACATGATTAAACCTATGCCTCAATACTTCTTCCCTCCAACGGTAACAAATAATTACACTATAAATTAACTCATGTGTCTTCTTCCGTTTACCCATTGTAAAAAATTGAAAACCTCAAGTATCCAAAAATGGCTCGCACCAAATCTTGCGGAAAAAGAAAACTTTCCTCTAACTCATCTGAAAATCAATCTGAAAACTACTCAAGTGACTCCTCTCAAAATGATCCAAACCCTACCATTTCCTCATACAAACCAATCAACATGGTCCATCCTCCTCTGTCCACTTAACCATTTTCAAAAGCCAGAAAAACATTTTCTTTAAAAACTTCATCATCAACTCCTTCTCGACGATCAGCACGAATCATATCTGGAAAAATATCATCAAAACAACTCATTCAAGACAACACTGTTCATGTTATTGACTCAGATGATTCTGAGGCAACACACTCTGATTCCTCAAAAACTCCTTCCTCCAAACTTACCGAAATAGCAACTTCAAAAAGGAAAGTAACTCCAAAAATATCACAACAACCAGCTTCAAAAACACCCAAAATCCCTCTCTTCGAAAACACCCTCAGGGAAGCAAAATTTATAGAGAAATGGCAGGACAAAACTGTTATAAATGGAAAAATTATTGACCTAAAAGGTCTAACTCTAGGAGGAGTAAATGTAGAAGAAATCTTTGATCAACTGGGTTGGTCTCCCTTCCTCCTTATCAACGAACCTCAATATCCAAAACTTGTCAGAGCATTCTACGCTGCTGCAAATGTGTCCAAGGGAGACAATTGCATCAATGTTATTCTTAAAGGGGCACATATTGAGCTCACCCCAACTTTGCTATGTCAAATCTTTGACATACGTGATGAAGGCCTCTATCTATTTTCTGAAGCATGGTATTCCAGCTACATGATTACTCGCTCATCTGTCCTTGCCAACATTTTTATCAATCCACCAAAGCCTCAGGTTGCATCCAACCTACTTCCAATCTGTAGAGTGTTGTACAATATTTGTGTACACTCTGTTGTTCCCAAGGCTGGCAGTTATGAAAAAGTAACTGAGTTGGACATTCTGATTATTCATCACCTCATTTATGGATCCCCTCTTCATCTAGGAAACATTATCTTTAGGTTCATGGTCAATGCTGCATATCTTGGGAGATCAGCTCTGTATGAAATGATTCTCACCAAAATCTTCAAATTTTTTAAAGTACCATTAGAGGATGAACACTCTATCACCTTCAACAACAGATTCTCTGCAAGAAATGTAAACCAAATGCGCCTTGATCCCACTGAAAAGCCTTCTCACAAACAACCATCTAAGAAAAAATCAAAACGGAACTCAAACTCTAATCCATCATCTCAACCTCCAGTCGCATCAAATTCTCCTTCTGACAAAGAACCAAAAATCCCGTCCTCACCACCTTCCAAAAATGTCCACCCTCTTGAACAACTTCAACTTGTCCCCCTTGAAAATCAAAACCATCGTTCAGCAGAAGGTGAAAAACTCAATTCACCCCCTCTACTTGTGAAAAACGATGCTAAACTATTTTTTGATCTCAATATCACTACTCAAAAGGGCTTACCTCCAGAAACTACACTTCCATCTGACCCACTGGACACATCTCAAAATCTACAAGAACCATTTCTCTTTCCCTATCCTCATACAAGTCCATCCCAACCAACTCAACCTTCGTGCACCATGGCTCAAATCTTCTCATCTCCTACAAAAATGTACCCCACAAATTTTATCACTACTCCCTCTGCTCATCAAATCATCAATGAACCAGCTCCTGCTCCACTTCCTGAAGTTACAGGACGATTCAGCTCACTTGAATCCTTCCTGGCAAAATCTGGAGAAAATTCTTCACAAAACAAAGGAACCTGCTCTCAAATGAAAAGCACCAGCATCAATGCTGACCCCATTCCAGATGACTCCAATCCTCCCACCACTGATCCCAAGCCTGAACAACGTCGCTCCCACAAAGAACTCCGTGCACTGAAAAAGATCCGCAAGGATTAGAAATTTTTTTTACAACAATGGACACCTTTCATCAAACTCTGGCGCTGTTTAGCACTCTTCTAGAATGGGTCACAGCACACCTGGTCAAGACTGTTGCTCCAGAAGCACAGCCTCCAGTACCCTCCGTTAATCCTCCTCCACCATTGCCTCGTCCCTCAACCTCCTCCTCGTCTGATGATTCCTCTCTTTCCAAGTAAACCACCATCTTTTGGGCCCCGCTGACTTTTTGCTGTTGACAAATTTGGGGGAGATAGATTAAAATTAAATTGTCAATGATTAGGAACTTAGAAAAGAGGATGCTTTTTGAAATTATCGTAATTCAATCCTCTATGTTTGTTTTGAACCACTTATTTGTATGATCTTCTTATAATCAATATAAAGTATTCGAATTGGTTCAAAAATCTTTAAATCCTGTTATGCACTTTCTAAGGCGGAGCCCCTATTTCTTTCAGGTCATACTGAGGGGGAGCTTCATACTAAAAAATATCACATTTACAATTTTATTTTAAAAATAATCTAAAGAAATTTTGTCATCATCAAAAGGGGGAGATTGTTGTGAAAAAATCTCTTTTAATGATAACAAAATTATCTTAAGATTATGATTACACTAATGCGTGCATTTAAGTATTGTACTAAGAAAGGAACACGATCCAAAGACCGCAACTGTAACAACCCGAGTTTAAAACACATCACGAGTGTATTTTTATTTTTATTTTTTTAAATCAATAAATAAAATGTTTTTTCCAGATTTAATTCAAAAGAATAAAAATAAAATTTTCACTAACTCCTTAATTCTGAAAATTTAACACTAAACATTAATATGTTTTCAAAAGATAACATTGTCATAAACATCCCAAAAGAGAATATCAAAGTGCATGGTTTAGCGGAAAAGTAGTACAAATATTTCCAAAATAAAAAAAAGTACATTCCCAGCTCAAATCCTATACATCAAGTCTAACTGATCATGCACTAAAGCTACAGTAGCACGGATTTCCTCCGCATTCTAAACAAGTCTCATCCGACTCCGCCGTTCGCCTCGATGTGATCTCATCCTCCTCCTCATCATACAGAGAGGGATCAGTCTCCTCCAAAGTCAAATCAATGTATAGTCTCGGTTGCTTCGGCGGTGCCGGAATCTCATAACAATCGTCGGATATCCTAGACGGACCCGGAATATCAGCTGCTACTGGCTTCGGCTCTTCGTTCCTCTCTTCCGCCACAGAATCACGTGCAATTCCTCTAATCACTGGGTTAGGAGTCACCACTCCTACGGTGGCCTCCGTCTCAACCCCTCTAGTTGGCTCCTCAGCATCATAAAAAATTCCGTGCGCCTCCAATATCAAATGGGAAGGCACGAGAAAGTCAATCATCGCATAGCTGTGCTCCACGTAGTGCACCACTCCATTGGTCCTACTGGTCCTCATCAATCTCCCCGTGTATGTAGCCCTGCTTGAGGTGGGGTCGTAAACCCAAGCAGTAGGGACAGCACGATCAATGAAGTCGAGCGACGTTTTCGTCGTCTCGGGACCCACGGGTGTCATGGGTTTGGGGGGCATATGAGGGCAAAGCCCAATTTCCACAATATAATAGCAAGGGTCACCGACCGAAATTGTCAATTAAGCACATAGCATATATCTCACAACAACAAATATATTCATGGCATAATATATGACAATGATGAAAATTAAGGATGCTCATTTGAATTTTCATGACATATAAGCTTTTTCAAACAACAACCGTTCCATATGGAAAATATGTAGTAAGTACAGTCAACACTTCAATAAACAAAATAATTAATCAGAAATTCAGATTCTGTAAAGTACTCACACACATCAATTTTCAACCATCATCATAAAATCCAATAGTGACCCACCGGTCAATCCCTCGATGCAATATGTATATGCTCATGTATACAATTTCTTGGAATCACCAAGGTGCAGTCGCTCAACAGACCAACACAATTTAAATATGTATGACTTTAACGGCCCTCAAGACCAGGGTGCAATCGCTCAACAGATCAGCACCAGTGCAATCGCTCAACAGATCAGCACCAGTGCAGTCGCTCAACAGACCAGCACTCGTGCAGTCGCTCAACAGACCAGCACGTTTGACATATACCAAGGTACAATCGCTCAACAGATCAGTACCTAGTGCAGTCGCTCAACAGACTAGCACTCGTGCAATCGCTCAACAGATCAGCACGTGGTTGCGCATTTCAGGGTACAGACGCTCAACAATCCAGTACCAGTGCAATCGCTCAACAGACCAGCACCTATATACCAAGGTACAGTCGCTCAACAGATCAGTACCTAGTGCAGTCGCTCAACAGACCAGCACTCGTGCAATCGCTCAACAGATCATCACGTGGTTGCGCATTACTCTGTGGCCCATCGCGGGTACCACTTGACTATGCAATGTATGAATATGCAGTGTTTTCTCTTCACTAAAACAATATGCATTATCAGGAAATTCAACCTTTCCATCATCATTCAAAACATCTCAGCACAATGAAGATTATCATCATCACAATCATGATTAAACAGTCAAGTAATCATTAACACTTTGCAATGTTTTCCAAAACTCTTAAAATTCATAACACAGTGTTTAAAACTAAGATTTCTGGAAAATACGAATCTGTATTCGAATACAGCTTCTCTGAATTCGAATACAGAAACCAAAAACAGTGTAGAATTACACTTTGTATTCGAATACAGCCCTCTGGTATTCGAATACAGAGGCAGTCTCAGTGCATACATCAACATTTTTCACTACATTAGTAAAGTCTCAAAAACTTCTTCACCACCACTTCAAAATATCACCAAAAGTTCCATTTTAATTCACTTTAACCCTTATCCAAGTTTCCCAACACTTTAAAATTCATAAGACAATGTTTAAAACTTGATTTTATGGAAAACACGAATCTGTATTCGAATACAGCTTCGTTGTATTTGAATACAGAAGCCAAAAACTGAGTTTCTGGAAAAAGTCGAATCTGTATTTGAATACAGCTCCCTTGTATTCGAATACAGAAGAAAAATAGTGAAAACCAGCATTCTGTATTCGAATACAGCATGCCTGTAGTTGAATACAAATGCGAGTGCAGTGTTAAAATTTCACTTATGTATTCGAATACGATAGAGTCGTAGTCGAATACAGATGCTAAGTTAGAAGCAAAAATCCTTCCTCTGTATTCGAATATAGGGGCACGTATTCGAATACAAGTTTGAAAATTTAAGTAAAACAGAAGCTTGACGGGTTGTATTCGAATACACACATGTTGTATTCGAATACACCTTCGAAAACCAGTAAAATTTTCTTGAGACTTCAACATATTTCAAACTGTTTCTTGTGGAAAATCAGCACAACTCCAAAATAGTTTTATCACTCTTTTAAACCACAAAACTTAGGCTTTTACATCAATACAAATTTTCTAGAAGGAAACACTTTCATCATTTTAAAATCCTTTTCTTTTGAAAACATCAACAACACTAGAAACATAATCATCAACACCAAAATCACTAGAAACAGAAACAGAAACAGAATGATCAGTATCAGGATCATCCAGAAACAGGAACATAATGATCAACATCAGAATCATCCAGAAGCAGAAACAGAATGATCAACATCAGAATCATCTAGAAACAGGAACATAATGATCAACATCAGAATCATCCAGAAGCAGAAACAGAATGATCAACATCAGAATCATCCAGAAGCAGAAACAGAATGATCAACATCAGAATAATCGAGAACCAGAACATGCATCTCCAAAAACAACACGCATGGTATTCTCCAGTATGCTTACACAACCAACACAACATGCAAAGCATATTCCAGCTTTCTCACACAATAGAATCAACATGCAAAGCATTTTAGCTTTCTCACACATCAGAACAACATGCAAAGCATTTCAGTTTTCTCAAACATCAGAACAACATGCAAAGCATTTCAGCTTTCTCACACAAACAGAATGACATTAATACATTCAGTCAAACAGAAATCATCTCATAGCAGCAAACACCAATAGAATGTGTTTTCGCATTTTATAACAACATTCAAAACAGTTTATGAACATGCATTTTAATCATCTTTAAAATAACATGCAAAACATTTTCCAGCTTTCCCACACAAACAAAACAGCATTGAGATAACCACCCAAAACAGCACATCACAGATTTTTAAAACCTTAACATGATGCCTTTTTTTTTCATCTTTCAAAATGTCATGCAAAACAGTTTCGCTTTTCAAAACAGAAACTGAAATATGATCACACCTCAAACATACATTTACAGTCCTAAAATGCAACTAGAAAGTGGAAGGTGCCCTTACCCTTGTTGCGTTTCTGCTACTGCTCGCGTGTATGCGTAAAAAATGGCGAAACTCCCGTCTTGCGTTCGCTGCTACGAAAGTGGGTTTGGTGTTTCGGTGCTTGGATTTCCAAGTAATGGCACTTTTGAGGAACTCCCTCTTTTCTCTTTTGAAATCGTGAACTGGAATGGAGGAAAACAGAAAACAGAATGGGAGGGAAGAGGTACTGTTACATGCAGTATGGGCAGTGAGGAAGGAGGAATTGTGTTATGATTTCACCATCCTTCTCACTCCTATTTATAGGCTTGTGTGGTGGCACCTCACCCGACACTTGTCTGATTTCCAGCACTTTACCCGTCTCGTCGCAATTAGCCGCTAATCCCTTAATTAACTGTCGTTAATTTAATTACTTGTAATTAAATTAACTTATTCTTAATCCAATAATTTTAATCCATCTTCCAAAATAAATATTTATATACATATATATTCACTCAAAACATACATATATTAAATATTTTACAAATATCCCCAAAATACACTTAAAATTAATTCCATAATTTTAATTAAAAATTAAGGGTCTTACATTACCCCCCCTTAAATCAGTTTCGTCCTCGAAACTACATGTCCCTAAACAATTGAGGATATTGCTTCCTCATCTTACTCTCCTGTTCCCAAGTTGCGTCTCCAGTAGTCGGATTCCAAATCACTTTGACTAGTGGGACTTCCTTGTTCCTCAACTGTTTAATCTTCTTGTCTTCAATCCTTACAGGGAATACTTCAAATGACAGGTTATCCTTCAGCTGAATTGTATCTGGTGCGATCACATGTGACGGGTCTGCAATGTATTTCCTTAACTGCGACATATGAAATACGTCGTGAATATTGGACAGTATTGGAGGTAAAGCGATCCGATTGGCCAATGGTCCAATACGTGCAGTAATCTGGTATGGTCCAATAAATTTCGGAGTCAACTTTCTTGACTTAATAACTCTACCAACACCAGTTGTAGGCGTGACCCTCAGAAATACATGATCACCCTGCTTGAATTCCAGAGGTCTGCGACGCTTGTCCGCATAACTTTTTTGACGATCCTGTGAAATTTTCATTTTCTCTTGTATCCTCTTGATTTTCTCTGTAGTTTGCTCCAGCATCTCAGGTCCAACAATCATACTTTCTCCGTCCTTATACTAGCATAAAGGCGTCTGACACTTGCGTCCATATAAAGCCTCATAGGGTGCCATCCCAATATTTTCGTGGAAGCTATTGTTGTAAGTAAACTCAATTAATGGCAATACCTCATCCTAGTTTCCTCTATCATCCAACACACATGCACTCAATAGATCTTCCAAGGACTGATTTGTTCTCTCGGTTTGCCCATCTGTTTATGGATGGTAAGGGGAACTCAATTTTTGTTTCGTTCCCAAAGCTTCTGCAGCGCTCCCCAAAAATGAGATGTGAACTTTGGGTCACTGTCCGATACTATACTCGATGGAACGCCATGAAACCTCACAATCTCAGCGATGTAGATTTCCGTCAGCTTATCTACTTTGTAAGTGGTCCTTACAGGTAAGAAATGTGCAGACTTTGTCAATCGATCCACTATTACCCAAATTGAATCATTCTTTTTCCTTGTCTTGGGCAGTCCTGTTATAAAATCCATGGAAATGCTGTCCCACTTCCATTCCGGTATATCCAGGGGTTGCAACATTCCAGCAGGTCGTTGATGTTCCACTTTCGCGTTCTGATAAGTCAAACAAGCTGATACATATTATGCCACATCCCTCTTCATTCCTGGCCACCAGAAATTCTATCTTAAGTCCTGGTACATCTTGGTTGCTCCAGGATGAATACTCAACTTACTCTTTTGAGCTTCTTCCAAAATCATTCTTCTCATTTCTGCAACTTCCGGTACACAAATTCTTCCATTACATCTCAGAATATTATCTGTTCCGAAGCTGAACTTAGTTGTCTGTTCTTGCGCTATCAGATTCCTCTTTTCTTGGATCAACGCGTCATCTTGCAAGTTTGCAATCTCCTCAAGTAAACCACTCGAAATTGTTATCATTCCACACTTTAACATTCCTGGTGCAAACTTTACGCCCAAATGTAGATCTTTAAATGCTTCCCACAACTCCTGTTGTCTGGCCATTATCATTGAAGATACTGACACACTCTTCCGACTCAATGCATCAGCCACCACATTGGCTTTTCCAGGGTGGTACTGCAATGAAAAGTCAAAATCCTTGAGAGTCTCCATCCATCTCCTCTGCCGCATGTTCAATTCCTTCTGATCGAACAGATACTTCAAGTTCTTATGGTCACTGAACACCGTGAACGTGCATCCATATAAGTAGTGTCTCCAGACTTTTAATGCAAACACTACTGCAGCAAGCTCTAAATCATGGGTAGGGTAGTTTCGTTCGTGAGTCTTAAACTGTCTTGAGGCGTAGGCTACAGCTTTCTTGTGTTGCATCAAAACATATCCCAACCCTTGGTGAGATGCATCACAGTAAACTTCATATGGTTCCTCTGATTGTGGCAAGACCAATACTGGTGAGGTTGTCAACTTTTTCTTTAGCAACTGAAAATTTTCCTTACACTTCTCCGTCCATGCAAATGGCTGATTCTTTCTGGTGAGTTGTGTTAGAGGAGCTACAATCTTAGCAAATCCTTCGATAAATCTCCTGTAGTATCCTGCCAGTCCGACAAAACTCCGTATGTATGTGATAGTCTGGGGCTGTTTCCAGGCAAGAATTGTCTCAATCTTTGCCGAATCGACAGGGATTCCTTCTTTCGTTATCACATGTCCCAAGAAGTTCACTTTATCTAGCCAAAACTCGCACTTCGACAAATTGGCATACAATTGCTTCTCGCGTAAGACTTCAAGAACTTGGCGTAGGTGCTCTTCATGTTCTTCTTCATCCTTTGAATAAACCAATATATCATCGTTGAATACCACCACGAATTTATCCAGAAACGGGCTGAAGATCCTATTCATGTAGTCCATGAGAATCGCTGGTGCATTCGTAACTCCAAATGGCATGACGAGATATTCGTAATATCCGTAACGAGTCCTGAAAGCAGTCTTTTGAATATCTCCTTCTCTTAATCGAATCTGATGGTATCCCGATTTCAAATCAATCTTTGAAAACACCGTTGCTCTCCTCAATTTGTCGATCAAATCATCGATGCGTGGTAAAGGATACCGATTCTTGATAGTCACCTTGTTAAGTTGCCGATAATCCACACATAAGTGTGAACTTCCATCCTTCTTCTTTACCAACAATACCAGAGCTCCCCAAGGCGACACACTTGGTCTGATAAATCCTTTCTTCAATAACCCTTCAATTTGACCCTTAAGCTCGCTTAATTCCAATGGTGACATCCGGTACAGCGCAATTGAAATAGGTCTAGTTCCTAGGTGCAAATAATTGAAGAACTCCACCTTTCTTACTGGGGGTAATACTGGAATTTCTGTTGGAAATACGTCCGGATATTCTTTGACTAACATCACATCTTCTATGTTAACATCCATCTTGGTCTCCACGTTAGCCAATGATAAAAATTCCTGAGTTCCTTCTCTCAATGATACTTCGAGTTTGTTAGCAGCCAAATACCAAACGACTCCAGGTTCGAGGAAAAGAACTAATTTTCGAGCGCAATCCAAGACTACGTAATTATATGTCATCCAATCCATACCGAGAATGATCTCGAGTGATTGTAGGGGTAGACAGATTAAATTAACCAAGAAATCTCTATTCTGAATCGTTACAGTATAGTGTAAACATGCAGAGTTTACGGTTAAGGTCTTAGCAGGTGTGGAAACGACCTAATCAAAAGGTAAAGCAGACACATATAACTTCAAACGATGCACACAGTCCATAGCAGTTAGGGTGTTACCTGCAATCTCGCAATCTTGCTGGATTAAATTTGGGGCTTGACTCCCAGCTTCAGCACCCATGTGATAGACGCGACCTCTAGCAGTGGGACGAGTAGCCCTAGTCGCATTCACTGTTGGTTCCACCTTCGGAACCCGGCAATCCCTCGCCACGTGTCCTGGCTTCTGGCAGTTGAAGTACATCAGCTCCCTCACGGTACAAGCCGTAGCAATATGTCCTTCTTTACCGCATCGATAACACCAAACTCTTTGTCCCAATTGCCGTCCAAAGTTCTGATTTCCCGGCCGATTCTGGCCTCTCTTGTTGTTTTGTGGCCGGTTATACGGCTTAGCCACTTGCTTTCCTCTATTGTCCTGCCTGTGCATTCAACTAGGCCCGCATAATTAAAGTTCCCTCCTCTGTTGGCCCTCCTGTTTTTCATCTCTTCGACCTCTCTACACTTCTCCACTAACACTTGGAAACGTTGAATCCCCAAGGGTAGGACCGAATCTTGGATCTCATACTTCAGTCCATTCTGAAAGCGATGACACATAAACTGTTCATCAACTTCTTCCCGGAAGAATCTGAAATGTCTGGACATCGATTCAAACTTAGCTGCGTATTCTCCCACTGTCATATTCCTCTGGTGCAATTTCAGAAAATCGTCACCCAACTTGGTCCTAGTGCTCATCTGGAAGTATTTATCCAAAAACTTCTTTTTGAACGCTCCCAGTTCACTTCTTCTTGAGCTGACCCCATCAGCAGTCTTGTACTTCTCCACCAATACTCTGCATCCCTTATCAGCAGATATGTGGCATAGTTGACCTTCACCGCTGCTCGGCAATTAATCATCTCGCAGATTTTCTCCATCTCTTGAATCCACTGGTCCGCTCTTTCTGGACCCTCATCACCCTTGAACTTTGGAGGATTATGACGGCGAAAATCCTCTAGTCCTCTAGATTCAGCAGCGCGAATCTCGCTTTCTCTCTTCTCCAGATCTCGTTGAGTCTTGGCAGCCGTCTGTGCAGCAACAGACGCAACCATGTTGTTCATTGCTTCAGCCATCCTATCTTCCCGGCTGACATTGGCTCTTGTGGTGTCGTCTCTTCGTGGAGGCATTGTTTCCTACAAAACCATCATCACTTCAGTCACACCACAACTTACACAAGACTTGACACTTTAACTACTTGCTCCTATGCATGATCAGCTAATCACTCAAAACAAATAATTAAATCAGAGCTTTATCCCAAAATTTCAACCAAATGCTCTGATACCACAATTGTAACACCCCGAGTTTAAAACACAGCGCGAGTGTATTTTTTTTTAAATCAATAATTAAAATGTTTTTTTCCAGATTTAATTCAAAAGAATAAAAATAAAATTTTCACTAAGTCCTTAATTCTGAAAATTTAACACTAAACATTAATATGTTTTCAAAAGATAATAGTGTCATAAACATCCCAAAAGAGAATATCAGAGTGCATGGTTTAGCGGAAAAGTAGTACAAATATTTCCTAAATAAAACAAATTACATTCCCAGCTCAAATCCTATACATCAAGTCTAACTGATCATGCACTAAAGCTACAGTAGCACAGATTTCCTCCGCATCCCAAACAAGTCTCCTCCGACTCCGCCGCTCGCCTCGATGTGACCTCCTCCTCATCATACAGAGAGGGATCAGTCGCCTCCGAATTCAAATCAATGTATAGTCTCGGTCGCTTCGGCGGTGCCGGAATCTCATAACTATCGTCGGATATCCTAGACGGACCCGGAATATCAGCTGCTACTGGCTTCGGCTCTTCGTTCCTCTCTTCCGCCACAGAATCACGTGCAACTCCTCCAATCACTGGGTTAGGAGTCACCACTCCTACGCTGGCCTCCGTCTCAACCCCTCTAGATGGCTCCTCAACATCATCAAAAATTCCGTGCGCCTCCAATATCAAACGGGAAGGCACTGGAAAGTCAATCATCGCATAGCTGTGCTCCACGTAGTGCACCATTCCATTGGTCCTACTGGTCCTCGTCAATCTCCCCGTGTATGTAGCCCTGCTTGAGGTGGGGTCGTAAACCCAAGCAGTAGGCATGACACGATCAATGAAGTCGAGCGACGTTTCCGTCGTCTCGGGACCCACGGGTGTCATGGGTTTGGGGGGCATCTGAGGGCAAAGCCCAATTTCCACAATATAATAGCAAGGGTCACCGATCGAAATTATCGATTAAGCACATAGCATATATCTCATAGCAACAAATATATTCATGGCATAATATATGACAATGATGAAAATTAAGGATGCTCATTTGGATTTTCATGACATATAAGCTTTTTCAAACAGCAACCGTTCCATATGGAAAATATGTAGTAACTACAGTCAACACTTCAATAAACACAATAATTAATCAGAAATTCAGATTCTGTAAAGTACTCACACACATCAATTTTCAACCATCATCATAAAATCCAATCCTGATCCACCGGTCAATCCCTCGATGCAATATGTATATGCTCATGTATACAATTTCTTGGAATCACCAAGGTGCAGTCGCTCAACAGACCAACACAATTTAAATATGTTTGACTTTAACGGCCCTCAAGACCAGGGTGCAATCGCTCAACAGATCAGCACCAGTGCAGTCGCTCAACAGACCAGCACTCGTGCAGTCGCTCAACAGACCAGCACCTATATACCAAGGTACAATCGCTCAACAGATCAGTACCTAGTGCAGTCGCTCAACAGACCAGTACTCATGCAATCGCTCAACAGATCAACACGTGGTTGCGCATTACTCTGTGGCCCATCGCGGGTACCACTTGACTATGCAATGTATGAATATGCAATGTTTTCTCTTCACTGAAATAGTATGCATTATCAGGAAATTCAACCTTTCCATCATCATTCAAAACATCTCATCACAATCTAGATTATCATCATCACAATCATGATTAAACAGTCAAGTAATCATTAACACTTTGCAATGTTTTCCCAAACTCTTAAAATTCATAACACAGTGTTTAAAACTGAGATTTTTGGAAAATACAAATCTGTATTCGAATACAGCTTCTCTGTATTCGAATACAGAAGCCAAAAACAGTGTAGAATTACACTCTGTATTTGAATACAGCACCCTTGTATTCGAATACAGAAGCCAAAAACTGAGTTTATGGAAAAACTCGAATATGTATTCGAATACAGCTCCCTTGTATTCGAATACAGAAGCAAAACTAGTGAAAACCAACATTCTGTATTCGAATACAACATGCCTATAGTCGAGTACAGATGCGAGTGCAGTGTTAAAATTTCACTTATGTATTCGAATACGACAGAGTCGTAGTCGAATACAGATGCTAAGTTAGAAGCAAAAATCGTTCCTCTGTATTCGAATACAGGGGCACGTATTCGAATACAAGTTTGAAAGTTTAAGTAAAACAGAAGCTTGACAGGTTGTATTCGAATACACACATGTTGTATTCGAATACACCTTTGAAAACCAGTGAAATTTTCTTGAGACTTCAACACATTTCAAACTGTTTCTTGTGAAAAATCAGCACAACCCCAAAACAATTTTATCACTATTTTAAACCACAAAACTCAGGCTTTTACATCAATACAGATTTTTCAGAAGGAAAAACTTTCATCATTTTAAAATCCTTTTTCTTTTGAAAACATCAACAACACCAGAAACAGAATCATCAACACCAAAATCACCAGAAACAGAAACAGAATGATCAACATCAGGATCATCCAGAAACAGGAACAGAATGATCAACATCAGAATCATCCAGAAGTAGAAACAGAATGATCAACATCAGAATCATCCAGAAACAGGAACATAATGATCAACATCAGAATCATCCAGAAGCAGAAACAGAATGATCAACATCAGAATCATCCAGAAGCAGAAACAAAATGATCAACATCAGAATAATCCAGAACCAGAACATGCATCTGCAAAAACAACATGCATGGTATTCTCCAGTATGCTTACACAACCAACACAACATGCAAAGCATATTCCAGCTTTCTCACACAATATAATCAACATGCAAAGCATTTCAGCTTTCTCACACATCAGAACAATATGCAAAGCATTTCAGTTTTCTCAAACATCAGAACAACATGCAAATCATTTCAGCTTTCTCACACAAACAGAATAACATTAATACATTCAGTCAAACACAAATTATCACATAGCAGCAAACACCAATAGAATGTGTGTTCGCATTTTATAACAACATTCAAAACAGTTTATGAACATGCATTTTAATCATCTTTAAAATAACATGCAAAACATTTTCCAGCTTTCCCACACAAACAAAACAGCATTGAGATAACCACCCAAAACAGCACATCACAGATTTTTAAAACCTCAACAAGATGCATTTTTTTTTCATCTTTCAAAATGTCATGCAAAACAGTTTCGTTTTTCAAAACAGAAACTCAAATATGATCACACCTCAAACATACATTTACAGTCCTAAAATGCAACTAGAAAGTGGAAGGTGCCCTTACCCTTGTTGCGTTTCTGCTATTGCTCGCATGTATGCATCAAAAACGGCGAAACTCCCGTCTTGCGTTCGCTGCTACGAAAGTGGGTTATCTAGCTCCGTAAAGATGTGGGGAACAACTTTTGTACTGAGGGTTTGGTGTTTCGGTGCTTGGATTTCCAAGTAATGGCACTTTTGAGGAACTCCGTCTTTTCTCTTTTGAAATCGTGAACTGGAATGGAGGAAAACAGAAAACAGAATGGGAGGGATGGGGTACTGTTACATGCATTATGGGCAGTGAGGAAGGAGGAATGGTGTTCTGTTTTCACCATCCTTCTCACTCCAATTTATAGGCTTGTGTGGTGCCACCTCACCCGACACTTGTCTGATTTCCAGCACTTTACCCGTCTCGTCGCAATTAGCCGCTAATCCCTTAATTAACTGTCCGTTAATTTAATTACTCGTAATTAAATTAACTTATTCTTAATCCAATAATTTTAATTCATCTTCCAAAATAAATATTTATATACATATATATTCACTCAAAACATACATATATTAAATATTTTACAAATATCCCCAAAATACACTTAAAATTAATTCCATAATTTTAATTAAAAATTAAGGGTCTTACAGCAACCTCCTATCCAGAAGAATGAACGTATGTAGGAAATAAAGTCATTAATTCTTGAAGCAGAAAAATTGAACGTTGAACACCAGAATTAGAACATCTGGAACAGAAAAAAGAAGCAATACATCTGGAACAGAAAAAAGAAGCAATACATCTGGAATAGAAAACCAGAAGCAAAACATAATGAACAGAAAACCAGAAGCAGAAAAACTGAACGTTGAACACCAGAAGCAGAACATCTGAAACAGAAAACCAGAACCAGAACTTTAAAATGTTAAAACCAGAAGCAGAACACTAGAATACTAAAATCATAAGCTTCTACTGTTAGACTCAATCCACATTGATGGTAATTATGTTTCTACTGGATTCAAAAAATAAAAGAATTTATTAATTAAAATAATAAATTTGATTAACAATAATCTAAATAGAAAAATAAATAATTTTATTTTCATTTCAATGGGATAATTGTTAATAGTTAAAATTTGAAAATATCTCATACTATTATTTAAAAAATAAATAAACAATCGTTATAGTATAATAAAAATATATATACTTTTTTTCAATGGTCCACACAATTTAAACAAGTACATTATATATCATTAATCCCAGCTCATATAGTATACTAAAATGACCATTTATTAGAAAGCAAATACTACAATGTTAATATTTGTCAATATTATTTTATTCATCAATTAGTTAAAATTAACACTTTTTATATCTTCTAAATAAAAATAAGAATAATCATAATATAATATACACTAATTATAATTTATTATATAAATATATGAAGAATAATTATTTTTATTAATATAATCAACATAAAAATAAGACAATTATAATACATTAACTATAATTTTTCACACTTTAATTTTTTTATGTTATTTTTTTGGAAATAAGTCGTTAAAAAAGTTGTTGGAACGTATATTTATACATGTGATTAAGGTTTGTCATTAATCAATTAGTTAAAATTTATTTATTTTATATCTTTTAAATAAAAATAAAAATAAAAATAAAAATAATCATAATATATTAATTATATAATTAATTAAAAAATGGTACACTGGATTGTAAATGTGAGAAGACTTAAAATACACAAACTATAATTTTTTATACTATAATAAAAATGAGAACAGTAATAATATCCAAACTATAATTTTTTCACACTTTAACTTTTTTATACTTTTTTTGAAATTAATCGCTATGAAGCCGTGAGAACATACAATTGATACACACGATAAATGTTTGTCACAAATTAATTAATTAAAATTAATATATATATCTTTATATCTTTTAAACAAAAATGAGAATAATTATAATTTATTATAAAAACGTAGACAGGACAAATAATTGTCATTAAAGAATTAGTTAAAAGTAATATATTTTGCAATGAGTTATTCAAAATTGTTTGAATTGAACAATTTTGCAGGAGTAGATGAATGTGTAACGAATGTTATACTTGATTAATTAGATTTGTGAAATTTTTTCCTAGAATCAAATAAGAGATTATTTGGTGATTCGGTTATAGGTTGTTTTGTGTTTTTAAAATGGGCAATCACCAAATACATCATAAATTATGTTTTTATGATGCTATATTTACTGTAAACCATACATATTAAAAGCTACATGGATTATTATTATTTTTATTTGATTAACACTATTTATTATTAGAAATTATTTGAATTTAGTTTATTTAAATTTTTACGATTATAGTCATAGATTAAATTTTCACATTTTGGTTATAGTTCACTATTCATTTCAATCATTTTTTGGATAAAATTATTCCCCATTCGTTTGAATATAAGTATGAAAATACTATAATAGTTAGACATATAGATTTATGTATGTACAAACTATCTAACACATTATACATATAAAATTGAAGGCGACAACCTAACATGCTTGAAAATATATGTTTATGATATATTTCGAATGAGTCAAAAAATTTCAAAAATATATTATTAAAAACTGAATAAATTCATTTAAACGATAATATATCTCGTGCTTGACACGTGCTACACACTAGTTATTATTAATAATAGGGACATTAATAATCCATACCAAGTTTGAGTTATATCCCTTGAAATTAGATGCACACATGGATGATGGATATTCGATTATAGGCATAATAGCTCCCGTGATCCTTTAACTTAATTTAAGGTAACATTTTAGTCCTTTATCTTTTTTTTTCTTTCTATTTTAGTATTTTTTATTTTTAAATAATTACAATTTTACCTTTTAAGTGAGTTTCCGTTAAGGCAACGTTAAAAAATTCCATACTCCGTTTTCTTTTCGTTTTATTCTCTTTCACATTTCGAAAACCATTGTTTTGTCTTCTGACTTTCTTCTCGTTTTCTTCTATCACCCATAAAAATTCATTTGAACGATAACAAGAAGGAATCGAAGAACAAAATCGAAGAACACACTGTCGGAATCAAGCTTCAAGAAATCATAAATCCATAATGACAAGAGAAGAAAAGTAATGTGTTTATTGATTCTTATGTTTATTGAGGTCTTTATTGTAAACCCGTGATTCCGATTTGTTTTAGGGTTTAGTTGGGTCCTTATGGTATTTATTATTTGCATGTATTTGATTTTTGAATGAGTTGATTCTTGCATGTGTTGTTTATCGGGGTCTAGGGTTTGTGGTCCACATATACATATTCCTTCCTCTTTTTCTAAGATTATGAGGTTAAGTTTGTGGTCCGTGAATATGATTTTTCATGGGTGGGAGGGGAGAAGACCAAACAATGGTTTTTGAAATGTGAATGAGAAAAAAATATGTTGTGAAAAAATCTCTTTTAATGATAATAAAATTATCTTAAGATTATGATTACACTAATGTGTGCATTTAAGTATTGTACTAAGAAAGGAACAGTATCCAAAGACCGTAACCTCCTGTCCAGAAGAATGAACGTATGTAGGAAACAAAGTCATTAATTCCTGAAGCAGAAAAACGGAACGTTGAACACCAGAAGCAGAACATCTGGAACAGAAAAACAAAAGCAATACATCTGGAACAGAAAAACAGAAGCAATACATCTGGAACAGAAAACCAGAAGCAAAACATCTGGAACAGAAAACCAGAAGCAGAAAACTAGAAGCAGAACACCAGAAGCAGAACACCAGAAGCAGAACACCAGAAGTAGAAAAACTGAACGTTGAACACCAGAAGCAGTACATCTGAAACAGAAAACCAGAAGCAGAACATTAGAATGTTAAAACAAGAAGCAGAACACTAGAATACTAAAATTAGAAGCAAAACACAAAAAGCAGAATACCAGAAGCATAAAACCAGAAGTAGAACACCAGAAGCAGAAAACCAGAAGTAGAAAACAAAAAATATATAAAAATCTGAAGTCGAACACCAGAAGCAAAAGTTGAACATCAGAAGATATACATCAGAAGATATATATCAGAAGATGAACAACAAAGGATAAGAAATGAACATCAGAAGATATACATCAGAAGATGAACATCAGAAGATATACATCAGAAGATATATATCAGAAGATGAACAACAAAGGATAATAAATGAACATCAGAAGATATACATCAGAAGATGAACATCAGAAGATATACATCATAAGATGAACATTAGTAGATGAACACCAGAAGGTAAATATCAGAAGATGAACACCCGAAGGTAAATATTAGAAGATGAACACCAGAAGGTAAATATCAAAACCAGAAAGTAAACATCTGAAGATGAAACACTAGAAGGTAAATATCAGAAGATGAATACCATAAGGTGATCACCAGAGGATGAACTCTAGCTACTTCTTCATCCTTCTACAAAACAACTAATAGTTCCAAAGTATCAAAAGCTACATTATTCGCGAACAGAGAAGGGTCATGTCTTGGAACCAGAAAAGAGCACTTGCCAGTTGTCAAAACGTATGGAATGTTCTAACCTCCAGGAAAGCTATGTAAAGAAGTAACCTCCCAAGTGCCAGGCTGTAAAATCAAAACAAAACTAAGGATCATGACAACTTGGGAAAACGGTCAAAAAGGAAAATTTTCTTGAAGCGAAAGTTTCCTTCTCTCTATAAAAGGAAGGCTCCTCTTCTTCAGATATACACACAACTACATGAGCAAAAAAGAAAATATCAAGAGGCTATCAAGAGAATTATCAATCTCCCTTCAAGCTTTCTATAATCTTACACTAGATCTTTGATTCATCTTTGTAGAAAGTAATTCCTATCAAACTACTTCATATCATCTTTAGAACTTCAAGTGAGTAACACTTGAGAGAAATCAGAAGGAAAGAATTGTAAGCTTGGTGAAGCTATAGAATACACGATTTGTATTCAACCTTAGTGAGAGGCTGATAGCTTTTGATACTTAGTAAAAACTCACAAGTGTGTGAGGACTGGACGTAGCCTTCATTGGGTGAACTAGTATAAAAATTCGTGTGTCATTATTCTCTCTCTACATTTCGACGTCTGATAATCATCCTCTAAAAGAGGACAGTAGTTTAAAACCAAAACAGAATTTTTAAAACCTCGAATATCTCTATTCAACCCCCCTTCTAGTGATATTCTAGCCACTTCAAAACAGAACATAAATTTTTTTATCGCTGTCTTAACGGAAATCCACTTAAAAAGTAAAATTATGATTATTTAAAAACATAAATTACTGAAATGGGAAAAAAAGATAAATGATTAAAATGTTATCTAAAATTAAGTTAAAGGACCATGTGAACTACTATACCTTGATTAATTGTTTATCATTTCAATGGTTGATCAATAAAGAATTATTTAAAGAAGTTTTGACTGAAAAAAATATTTAAAGAAGTTTATCAAAAAAGTTAACTGAAGAACTGATGAATTATTCAATAGCGCAATAACATCAATTTTAGTTTGGATTTTACTCTATGTATATAGTATTAGTAGAAGGAGTTCTTACGCTTTCCAACAATTACAATTGTCTAAGTTATTAAAAACGTCTAATTTTATCAAAAAAATGTTTGACTTTTAAATATATATATATATATATATATATATATATATATATATATAATAATTTATTTATAAGTAGAATGTTTCAAACTGTAGTACAAAGCATACTCTAACTCATTTACTCTATCTTTTTCACAATTATTTCATTTTAATAAAAAAAATTGTCTCAAAATGAATGTTTTTTTACAAATTTTAATTATTATTATTTTTTTAATACACTTCAATAAGTTAAAATGAATGTCATGTTTTTTAAATTATAAAAGAAGAAATTATTATTTTATTAAAATAATATTAATGATAATTTAATAAAAATATTTGTATTATAGTCGTTCAAATTACAAAATTAAACTTTGTCGTCGAAGATACAAAATTCTATCTATCACCCTTTAAAGTCATATTTCCATTAAATCTTCGTAATAAATTCTAGTTATTTCAACCCAAAACTCCTACGGAGCTCCTAAGCCTATATTTGATTTTGCATTTTAATGACATGTTTAGTGTAATTTCATTAAGCAACAAATTGCTTCTTTGAACCAATGACGCGGTAACATCATGATTTGGTTAAAATCCAAACAAACGCTAAATGTATAGTTGACTCCGCAAAGACAATTAATTTTACAAAAGATTCAAATTTAGTTAAATATAAATTAATTTGCTTTGGATATAGATAAATTTAGATTGTTTTTGAAAAATTATGGATAAGTTGTCTATTGTCAATTTAAATAAGTCACTTGTACTTCACTAATATTATTTTAGAATTTTTTGTTTTAGACAATAAAATGTGTGACCGATTGTAATTGATTGTGAGTAATTTATCCACTATTTTTTTAAAATCAACTTAAATCTCACCATATTCTTTTAACAATTACACATTCAATCAAATATTAAAGTATCCATTGATAGCTCACACCACATATTATTTATCGGAGGCTTAATTTCCATTTTGCTCTTTTTATTTTCACTCATTCGTATAAATTAGTCAATCTATTTTAAAGTTTGACAATTTTGATTTATCTCTTTAATTTTTAATTAAAAAATAACATTTCGATATAATTTAAATGACAATATATATAGATGTAAAATCATCAAAATTCATTAAATATTTATATGTTATTAATTAAATTACACAAATAAATAATTTCAAAAATTAAAATTGAAATTTTAAAGGATTTTCTTACAATTTTACAAGTATTAATAAATCAATAATATTACACATCACATCATTTAAAATATATCATATCACAATTTTTAAATATAAAAAATCTAATAGAATAATCAAATTATTAAATTTTAAAATAAATAATTAATTTTATGAATTAATAAAAATAAAAGTGCCAATATTGTAAATTAAGTCTCCATTGAATTAGATCCTTCTAGTTGATCTTATATTGACATATGCATATTTCCACTTGTCTCAAATTAAGCTTTTTAAAGTGCTTTATCGATGACAAGCTTAATTTTGATAAGAAAACAAGTTACCCCACAAAATGACAAACGCGTTTCCATTTTCTTCTCCGAATTTTGTTAAGCAAAGATGCCGTCGATTCTTGGTAAATACGAAATATATAAACGTGAAAAATAAACAAATAATGTTTGACTTCTATGTAAAAAATTAACTGCAGTAATAAATTTGTTAAAAAAAATAATATTATTTTTAATTAAAGAAAAAGAAATTATTTTTTTCAATAGTAAATTAATTCAACATGAATTTTGCAAAGAGTTTTAAGTTAAAGGACAAAGAAAATATAAAAAAGATTCTTATAATTAAAAGAATTTAATTTCTATGCATGTAATTTTTTTTTACTTTAGTTAATTACATTTTTTTTTCATGACATTCAAATATGTTTGGTAAACTCAGTTACATATACTATGTGAACTTAATTTATCATGTATGTAGACTTAATTTTACACAAATTTAAAGTTATCTATTTGAGTTTTACTAGAAAAAACAGGAGTCTTATTAATAAAAGTGCAAAATTTTTCACAGTTGACATATTATTATCAATCACGTGCATAACTTTAGAGGTAATTATTGCAAAAATCAAACACTACTAATTATTTAATAATTGTAATTGAATTAATTAACACTGTATATTTACATAGTGGTATACAAATTAAATTTTAATTAAAAAGAGATGTGTACTAATTTATAAGAAATTTCAAAAAGTCGTTAGTTCAAACATCCAACCACGTCTTACACATATCGTCAATAATCATGCAGCCGTATCAACTACCAAAAGATACAATTCAACGATCAAACCATAAGAAAATATATATAACCAATACTTTTTTAAAAAGTATTGTCTTTGTTTAATTATTTATTTAATACCAAACCAATATTGACTTTTAGTTCGATTATATGAGCAAATGCCCGAAGGCCAATTTTTGAACCTTCTAAACGCGTTCATAAGTCCATTTGAGACGCGCGTTTTAATTTTACTTATTCAAAATTGCCTATATATATTAACCATATAGTGTGCATTTTCCAAATCATTGTTCTCATATCTTCAACATTTCTCATTTACATACACACACAAAACAGAGAAAGAGAAAACTTAAATCCTTTTTTGTTCATTCTTTATAAATACAATTTCTCCATTTTTCAAAACTATACCCCCTTTATTTACAACCATGTCTTTCTCAACCAAACTATCTATGGTTTTATTACTTTCTTCTCTTTTCATCCATGCTTCTTTGGGTATGTATATTATATCCTACTATTTTTCAAGCAATATTTATTTATTTTTATTTGGTACTTTGGTATATATATATCATCCTCCATCCATTCCAAAATTTTGTCGCATTTTTCCACTTTATATAAATTAAGAAAAAAAAAAAGACAAATTAAAGAAAAAGAATGATGATTTACTAAATTATCCTTATTGATTGTTCATATATTTTATTTATGATAAAATGTAGTTTTTTGTGAAATAGAGAGAATACTATTTTCAATATAATTAATTGTTCATTTAATTTTCTTTGATTATTTTTTTCTCGTGATATGTATATTAATTAAAACTACTCATGAATTTTTTTTAGCTGAGATGGTATGTGAAGACTTGCCAAAGGATGTGTGTGCTTTCTCAATAGCTTCATCTGGAAAGAGATGTTTATTGGAAACAGAGAAAGGAATAAATGGTGAGATTGAATATCAATGCAGAACATCTGAAGTTATTGTTGAAAGAATGGCAGAATACATAGAGACAGATCAATGTGTGGAGAAATGTGGTGTTGATAGAAGTTCAGTTGGTATTTCATCTGATGCTTTCTTTGAACCACAATTCACTGGAAAACTTTGCTCTCCAATTTGTTATGAAAAATGTCCCAACATTGTTGACCTTTTCTTCAATTTGGCTGCTGGAGAAGGTAAGAACTAAGAATTGTTCATTGTTCTTGTTAATTAATGCTACTACTTCATCATCATATACTAATTTTGTCCTTATACTTTAATTTAATTATAAGTACCATTTCAAAAAAAAAAAATTGTACTTGAATATAAATATTTTAAATCATTAGAGGCATTTATTATTTATTTTTCAAACATACTCCTTATTAATATTACTAATTTTTCTTGAAAATTTCAAGAAAAATTCTAAATTGAATACATCTGTATATAAAGAGTATTTTAGGAACATAAACGTATGAAATTGACTCATTAAATCTAATTGTTTACTTTTCTTAGTATGTCTGAAAAAAGCAACAAAGAGTTATAATTAGGGGAAGAGGTAGAAGTAGTACTTTTGTTCAATTTAACATGTGTAAGACATTATATTTCAATAAATTTTAAGAATAATATTCTAAATATATTTTGAATATTATAAATTTAAATTTTAAATTTAAATATATTTAGGATTTAATAAAAAGTGTTTTCTCTTCATATATTCTACAAATAAAAAAAAATAAAAAAACCCATCAATAAAACATGGAAATAAATTGTGTTATGTATGAATCACTAATTTAATTATTGAAATTGTAAACTAAAATTGTCTAATGTTGAAATAAAAAAATTCAAAATGATCTACAAAATAAAAAAAATTCTAAAATACATTTGTTTATGTAGAATAATTTTAAGACTAAATTGATCGATTTAAAAATATTAATGTGATCAATAATTTTTAATTTTTAGAAATATTTTAGAATTTCTGTAGACCAAATTGTTCTACGTATGCCATTTTGAAGATTAAATTAGTGATTCGTTCAAGCGTAACATATATTTATTTTAAAGTTTTATTATATGCAAAGAAGTTTTGTTCTTTTTTCTTTCTCACACATAAAAAATCATGTTGTCCACCTTTCCTTACATATAGAGCAATGCTTATTCATGTTTTGACTCCTACCTTAGCTATTCACTAAGAAAGCATTAGAATAAAACATTAACATATTTTAACTTAAAATCTAATCAAGGAATATATTGTTCTTGTTTTCTAACAAAACAATGAATTAATTAAAAAAGTAATAAGGAATTTGTTTTATTCCACATGATTACTTTCATAAGACTCCATTATTATTATATAGTTTTTCTCCTTTTATTTTGTTAATTAACATGGACAATAACTAAGCTTGCATTGGATTGATGTGACTACAGGAGTATTTTTGCCAGAACTTTGTGAGAAACACAAAACCAATCCTCGTCGTGCTATGATTGAGCTTGTGAGCTCTGGAGGAGCTGCACCTGCCCCTATTTCTGATATTTCAGAAGATATTGTGTTTGCACCTGCACCTTCTCCTATATAATCTTTGAGAGATGGATTAAATTTTCCAAAATATTAAATTTATGTATTTTTTTTTGGTTCAATAAATTTATATATTTCTATATGTTACTATATTAGATGATATTAGAGGGAAATATGAGTTCCCTTTTTGATTAATGTAATAATCAAGATCGAGTTGGGGACGTTGTTATTTCATTTTTATATTATGTAATGATATTAATTCTTCAAATTTATCAAATTTTGGAATTATTTATGTTCTTTGTATCTTGTTTGATATTTACCGGGAATTGTCTCTATAAGGAATTTACTTGTTATTCTTTTCGATGTGTACTCATTATTGGATTATACTTTTTATTCTATTTAATATAAAAAATATATTTATGTTGTTGAAAAGCTATCACATTTATAACTCGTTGAAACTATAATGGATCTACATTATTTTAAAAAGAATAATCAAACCGGAGGACAAGACATGTGATCAGGTTTACAATATAAATCATCCTTTTTTGTTCTTCATAACATTCTTTCGGATATATCTCATTTAAAAGTATTTGGATGTTTATGTTATGCTACTGCTATTTGGATGATTTTCGTTGTGAGCTCTTGTTAGGTAAAAAGAACTCTACTGTTTTAATTGATGCATCTCATGTTATTTACTTTAAAAATTTCTACTCTAACTAAACGACTCTGTTTTCCTCTGCCATGATTGTTCCTCACTAGGAGCAAGCTATTTCGAGTGAATTGGAATGACGTTAATGGGAATTTTTAATATATATTTAGAATTATCTAATAGCTATAATAATGTAACAAAATTAAATAATTTAATGTATCATGTGATTAAGTGGTTGCAATGCTTGAATTTAATGCATCTAATAGCTATCAAACCAATAGATCTAGTAAGTTACCGAGAGTTACAAATTTTTTCAAGAGTTGTTTTCTTTAATCAATTGGTATGAGTTTCTTTATAAATAGAGACACTATAGAGGTAGAAAGAAGAACACGAATTTCATATTTACATGAATTAAATTTCTGCCAAAAATATTTTTAAATCATTTCTTCATTTTGCTAGTGCACGAAAGTAAATGAATGAACTTTATTATGAAAACTATCATTGATTGATAGATTATGTGAATGTGCAATTCATTTCAAGGGTTCCAAAATATCTTGAAGAGGATTCGCGGTTAACTCATTTGTATCCAATATATATAGATTGGTGGGACGAATCAAACCTAAAACTTAGTGTGATATACACATTTTGGAATTTATTTGTGCAACATTCATCATCATCATCAATTTCATCATCTTCTTGTTCAAGATTTACAACATACCCAAACAAAAGATCCAACAATGTTTTAGTTCAATTTTTGATTTATTTGTTATTAATTAATAACTACAATTTAAAAGAGATGAACACTCACATAATTATTTATTCATGTGAAATATACACAATTATATACAAGTGTTTCAAATATATGCAAACATGATATAAGTTTGAATGTTCATTCCATGTGATTAATGATAGTTTACGATATTTGCATTTAAATTTATTTTGATGCATGGTTGTTAGTTTTAAGTTTTCCTATAACATGAATAAATTTAATACTATAGTATTCCACCATCAGAATGATTTGAAAAATGATAGATAATTATTTTTGAAGATCCAAGCTTTTTTATTTGAATCAAACGTGTTTGGAAGATATACAATTGAAAAGTGTGTTGTTTCACGATAAATTATCAGTGTACCTTTATCAATGAAAGTCTTGTTTTCTTTATTTGGATAGAATGTTTATCATTTCTCATACTATATATATATATATATTTATATATAAAAGATTTAATATATATATATATATATATATATATGTATATATATTTATGTAAGATTTAATATGTGGTATTAGATCAACACACATGCACGTCTTAAAAATTGTTGCTTCATGCAAGGAATTGTTATACGGTATAATTGATAATTTCATATTATATGAACATGATAGCATGAAAGTAATTGTTTTTTGTTTATCTTGATATTAAAAGTGATTTGGATCTATTCTAAAATTATTGTAAGTTGACAAACATTCATGGAAGAAAGTAATAGAAAATCTTAATGATTTTATTCATTGTTTATTTTCTATTGTGATACTTATTTAGATTTACCATATAATATATTTAAATATGAAACTTGAATTAACCAATAGAATTTATGATACATGTATTAGTTATAATATAACTATGAAAAAATGGTTTCTTTAATAAAAATAAAATGAATTCTTATTTGTTAAAGAGTAGATGACTTACATGTTTTGACCTACCTTATGATATTTGATTATGAGAAATTTTTATGATCATGTTGTGTTAGCTTGCGGCAGTATATATTTCACACATTCAATGTATTATATATTGGATTTGGCCGGGGAAAACCGCTTTGATTGAGTGCGGGTGCGATTTTCCCCCGATATTAAAACTCAGGGGCGGATATGGGTTTGGGGGTGTTGATGTTCATCTCGCACCCGCACCCGAATCCACCCCGCTAGTAATATTATTGTCATTTTTAAATTTTATATACATACATATATATATATATATATATATTTTCAATATAAAAAATTATAATCTTCTCTCTATAGAAAATATAATTTTAATTTTATTATTATATAATAATTATTTTACTATATTAATTATAATAAATATGACTTTTAAATTTATTATTTTATATATATGAATGAGTGCAGTTGGGGAAACCTAAAACCCGTCACGGATGAAGATGAAGACTTAAATTTCACATTCGATAAATACAGGTGCATGTGCTGGTTTTTCCCAACTAGTCAGGTGCGGGGGTGAGGGAGGTAAAACCCATCCCCGCCCCATTGTCATGCCTAATTGGACTTGGATATATTGAAAAGAGAATTAGAATTTTAAATTGAGATGCTTATTAAATATAGTTAAAGGTAAAATGACATAAAAATTTGTGCATCTGATAATTGAGATGCCTACTAATCGATGCAATACAATGTGAAGAGATTAAATGACAATGTCATGGTTTGGTGATAGTTGATCAACACTATCAAGAATATATAAATAATGTTATGATTTGTTTATATGTGGATGATATGTTAATCTTTGGCAACCATTTAGATGAAGTAGAAAAAACAAAACAAAAACTTATAAAAATTTTTGATATGAAAGGTTTAGGTGAAACATATGTGATTTTAGGAATTAAAATCATAAAAGATGGTGTAAATGTTTGTTTATCCCAATCTCACTATATTGAAAAAGTGCTAAAGAAATTGGATCATTTTGATTGCAAATCTATTTCTACCTCATTTGATCAAAATGTTAGTTTACAACCACATAAAGGATGTCATATGACACAACTAGATTATTCAAAGGTAATCAGATGCTTGATGTAAGTCATGACTTGTTCCAGACTTAATATAGCATATGTTGTTGGAAGATTAAGTCGGTATACAAGCAATCCAAGTAAAGAACATTGACATGTTATTAATAAAGTATTAAAATATTTGAAAGGAACAATTAACTATAGTTTAATCTATAGTGGATATTCTTCAATTTTGGAAGGATATACAAATTCTAGTTAGGTAAATTATGTTGAGGATCATGCTTCTACAAGTGAATGGATCTTCAACTTTGATGGAGGTGCAATTATTTGGGGTTCAAAGAAAGAAACTTGCATTATCAACACTACCATGGCTGTAGAATTTATTATTTTTGTTGTAAGTAGTAAAGAGACTGAATGATTATAGTATTAAAATATTTGAAAGGAACAATTAACTATAGTTTAATCTATAGTGGATATCCTTCAATTTTGGAAGGATATACAAATTCCAGTTAGGTAAATTATGTTGAGGATCATGCTTCTACAAGTGAATGGATCTTCAACTTTGATGGAGGTGCAATTATTTGGGGTTCGAAGAAACAAACTTGCATTATCGACACCACCATGGTTGTAGAATTTATTGTTTTTGTTGTAAGTAGTAAAGAGACTGAATGACTAAAAAATTTGTTGTATGAGATGCCAATTTGGTCAAAGCCAATGATATCCAAATATTGTGATAGTCAATCCATACTATCAAAAGCATGTAACAAGTATATAATAGAAAATCTAGACATATTGTTTTAAGACATAGATATGTAAAGGATTTAATGGAGTGATATCTATAGTGTTTGTAAGAACTGAAAATAATCTTGCAGATAATTTGACGAAAGTGAAGGTGCAAACACGAGAAGGGGGGGGGGGTTGAATTGTGTTTGACTTAACTTGAAACTTTTCTTGTTTTAATACTTTCAAAACAAAACTTGATGTATAATTAAAACAGAGTTAGCAGCGGATAAAAATAAAAATAAAAATAAAAACTCACAGATTTTATACTGGTTCACCGTTAACGAGGCTACGTCCAGTCCCTTCGCCTTGAAGGATTTCACTAATTCAAACTTGAATTACAACCTTGCTACTGACCCTCCAAGTCAGTCTTCTCAATAGTCTAACAATCCTAGACTTCTTGAGGAAAAACAGCTCTTGTTCTTCAGCCAATCTGACACCCCAGATTGTAGAAGAATTCTCAACACTACAAATCTAATTGCCAAGTAACCTGCTACCTCTACTGACTCCCACAGCTTGTAGACTCTACTTCAACAACTTAGATTTGACAAAGTGGAACAAAAACAACAAGAGTACTTGCTTTAAAAACTAAGACTCAACAATTGACTTATATGAAAATTTGAGAGTGTTTGCTTTTGAAGTGTATGACCTTTTTGTGATTTTCGATGCTAAGTAATCTGCCTTGAGCCTCCTTTTATAGATGCAGATTAGGGCCTCTTCCAATGCTTAAATTCGAGCTGAATCTTTGCTGGAATCTTGCTGGTCTGATTTTCTGATCTGGACCATCACTGGACTCAAAAAATTATTTCTGAACCATTGATCTGGATATTTTTACTCTGAACTGGACAGATTCTGGAATTTGGTCTGGAACAAGCTGAAATAAACTTGATCAAAAAATATTTCAGTCTGGATATTTTAGCTTTGATTTTGGACCAGGACTGGGTTGATTCTGGAACTCATTTCTTTTGTTCTGGACTTAGTTCCATGCCCTGAATCATGCCATCTTATGGTCTGGGCCAAATCTGGATTGATCCTCTTGTTCTGGACTCATAAACATACCTTCTGGTCAAGTCTGGAACAAGTCTGGGCTGTGTAATTTTTCACTGCCAGGCCATCTTCTGGTCAGAATAACTTCTGGAATAAAATTGATATTTGATTCCTGTTTGTCTTGATCAACTCTCCTTTTGGCAGGCTTTCCAATGATATGATCCATGTTTCATTCTGAAATTTATTCCTTCTGATCTGTGCCATCAAATATATCTTCTGATTTCTTCAGTTTCTGGGGCATTTAACTTAATAATTCGAAGTACAAAATAAGTTTACATTGAATACATTTGTAAGCATCAAAATCCCAAGACTTAGAACCAACTTGGTTCCAACAGAAAGGTCTGACAAAGGACATGGTGTTGAAAACATCATTAGGGATGTGATGCAAGCTCATATCTAAATAATCACCAATGGTGGAAACGATCAACTCACAGTTGAGTAACATCAAGTCTTGAGTTCAATGATGAAAATACACTATTAGAATGATAAAAGAATTTTAAAACAGATACATCCCGAAGAGTACAAGTACTTGAATCATAAAATTAAAGTGGTAGGACGAGGTCTCCCAATAATGGACATATAACATATATTTGCTGGAATGTATGTTTATGAGTGCATTTCTGATATAACCTACCTATATGAGAATGAAGTGGGCCGCTTCATAGAGTTCAAGGGTTCGACTATTAAATTATCATGAAAAGGTTATGAGATATATAACCTTATCAAATGTGTCATCTTTATAATTCGATCAATTGTACCATAATTTCATGTGTGAGTTATGCACACTTTTTCTAATGAATGGTTGATTCAAAGCCGATCTACCAATCTATTCGGGGATGAGTGAAAACATAATTTACTAAAACCATGAGATTTATAGAATAACACATTTAGACATATTTTGAAAATGGTAGGGGATTGTGAGGGAATTTCCAAAATATATTTAGAATTCTCTAATAGGTATATTAATGTAGAAAAATTAAATAACTTAATGTATTACTTGGTCAAGTGGTTGAGATGTTTAGGTTTAATAAATTTGTTAAGCATCAAACAAATGCATCTAGTAAACTACCAAAAGTTACAAAAAATTTCAAGAGTTGTTTTCTTTCACTAAATGGTTTGAGTTTCTCTATAAATAGAGACACTTTAGAGACATAAATAAGAATACAAATTTCATATTTACATGAGTCAAATTTCTATCAAAAATATTTATGAGTCATTTCTTGTTTTCTCTAGTGCACGAGAGCAAATGAAGGAAGTTTATTCTATAAACTATAATTGTTCGATAGACTTGATGTGAATGTGCAATTCACTTCAAAGATTCTAAAGTATCCTGAAAGAGATTTTCCGGGTAACCCGTTTGCATCCAATATATATAGATTGGTGGAGCGAATCAAACCTTAAGCTTTGTATGATACACACGCTTTGGAATTTATTTGTGCAATTTTCATCATCATTAACTTCATCTTCTTCTTGTTCAAGATTTGCAACATACCCCCAATAAAAAATATAACAACTATAAAAAAAATACAATTCGATTGTTGTGCCTCTACTGACACTTTTGAGAGATATAAGGTACGACTTGATGCCAAAGGTTTTACTTCCATTGAATTATTATAACTTTTCTCGATTTCAAAGTATATACTTGTGTTAAATTGTCCTTTTAAAATTGGTGTGACTAAATACAATGTATTTTGAATTTTTGAGTGACTATACAACACGAATCAACTCTTCCATAATTCTTTTAATAAAAACATATTATTGATAAAAAATATTTGAAAAGCTAAATAGTATCTGTGGTTCCTTAACTTAATTTCAGTTATCGTTTTAGTCATTTATCTTTTTTTTTCTCTCCCAATTTGGTCATTTATTTTAATTTTAAGTGACAATTTGATCTTTAATGTTTTAAAATGTTAACAATGTTATCCTTTTTTTTTTACAAAAATTCAAAAATTTTATCAAAATTTTCAAATAAAGAATGAAAATATGAGTTTATTTGAAGATTTGAGTTATGAATTTGATGAAATTTATATTATATTAAAGAATATAATTAATTTTATGGGTTTTGGTTGAAAATTTTGATTAATTTTTGTAAAAAAAAGGATAACATTGTTAACATTTTTGTAAAAAAAGTAAAGATAAGTTTATTGGAAACAGAGAAAGGAATAAATGGTGAGATTGAATATCAATGCAGAACATCTGAAGTTATTGTTGAAAGAATGGCAGAATACATAGAGACTAGGGGTGGGCAAAATTCAGTTTTGAACTAGAACTGCTTGAAAACTGAACCGAACCAGTTTTCAGTTTGAAAAAACCGAACCGAACTGGTTTAGTGTATTTATAAACACCAATTTTTATCCAATTTTTCAGAGATGCTTTTTGAATGATTCCAGAGAAAAAGTTTATTCACGTTCAGGGAACTTAATAAGAAAAAAATAAACCAGAAGTAAGAGGAAGCAGAGGAGAATATTCAGAACATAAAAATGGGTTACATATCAATATTTCCATGGTCCAACTTTTACAAGAATATAAGCTCTGGTTAGATAAACAACCTTAGTCACTTGTATGGTCCTGCCTCTGCTTTTTCTGATCTTGAGTGGTAACTAATTGGGCACCCAAATGCTACAGCTCATTTCATTTTAAATCTTAGGCAATACTCTAAGTCTAAAGACTACAAAAAATGAGTAAGAAACTTGTGCAACCTATGCTAGCTAATTTGAAAGAATAAACAAAGTTGCTGCTGCACCTTTCCAATCAATGCAGTCATATACCTCTCCTTTTATTACTCTGCCTTGTCTATCTTATTCACAAAACCGCATCACCATCATCATTGCATATTCAGGTAAAATATCACATCAGAAAATGTTAAAATTAATGAACAAAACATGATATTAGCACCAGTACAATTAAAGTGACTTGGTGTTAGATTCAATTATTTGAATAGCTTAATAATTAATACACAAATAAATGTAAAGAAGTGGAGTATCATAGCATGCATATTATTTCATTCAATACCCTCTTAGTTGAACAATCAACATGTTCTAGGTATTAAAAGGTAACTTATATTACTCGATTCCATTCATCACTTAATATCAAAGCATGTCATTATATATCAGTATGGAGGATATATCATATAAAATCATAATAATATATAAAAAATACGTTTTTTGTAATGAATTCTGTAAGCCAAAAAAATCTAAAGAAGCCCTAACCTAAGATTTAAACGAAGTGAAGTAAAGATTTGTAACAGGCCACTACATTGTAGTCTTTAGACTTAGAGTATTGCCACTAAATGAAGTGAAGCAAATCCTAGTGAAGTAAAGTTTATCTTAGTCACTTGAATGGTCCTGCCTCTGCTTTTTCTGATCTTGAGTGGTAACTAATTGGGCACCCAAATGCTGCAGCTCCCTTTGCTATTGCTGAATCAATCCTTCCCAAACCAACAATTCCAACGGCTTTACCACTAAACTGAAATGCATAATACAACAATTATTTAATAGAAACTATTATATAACCCAATTTTAATAAAAACAAATAAAAGTAAAACGCGACCTTAGTAGTTAGTGGATAATCAGAAGTCCACGTGCGAGTCTTCACAAAACGATCGCTTTGAGGAATCTTCGTAAACACAGCCAAATCAAGAGCAATGGCGTGATCGGCGACGTCGTCGGTTAACACGTCCGACGTATTACTCACTCGAATACCTTTCTCTTTGCATTTTTTGAGATCAATTTTATCCAATCCAACGCTGAAAGTTGAAACAATTTCAAGATTGGGAAATGACTCGATTGTGTTAGCGTACCAATGCACCAACTGAATTGGCGTGAGTTTTTGAGAATGCTTCGAACTTCAGCTTACTCAAGTTACCAACGTATTTCGTAATAGACCCTTCAAAGAAGCTTCCTCTAAGGTCTAGTGTCTCTAAGGAAGAGATATTACCAACGTTGTTGCTGGATGCATTAAGTTGTTGCTAGATGCATTCAAGGTCACGAGTCCGGACGCCTTTCCAAGGCCTAATGGAAATTCACCGATGAAGAAATTCTGGCTCAAGTCAAGACTCTTTAGCATTGCAAGATTGGCTATGGAATTTGACAGTGATGACTCAAATCCATTGCTGCACAAGTTAAGAAAAGTGAGACTTTTTAACTTTTGTATCTCATTGGAGACACTTCCACTTAGATTCATGTGTGAGAGATCAAGCTTCTCAACAGCTCAGCTGAGTTGCACTTAACACCAGTCTAATTACAATGAGCTTGAGCTGCATATGCATCATTCCCTATTGCTTTGTCCAACAACTTCCAATCTTTTAGGCTATTCAATGGATCAATGAGACATGCTTTAATAGAAAGTAAAACAGATACTTCATTATTTGCTGCAGAAGCAAAGCTATAAGGTAAACAACAAATGCAACAGAAGATGAAAAACTGAGTTTTCAGCTGCATCTTGTAGTTGTTCTTCTTTTGCTTGATCAGTATCTCAGTTTTCCACCATTTGCACTCTACTGATTTTTGGTGATTTTTGTCAGGTTTATGGATTGGTATTTGATAGCAGATAATAATGTTAACTTCCATGGCATCTCCTGAGTTACAACAGAATCAAAACCAGAATTAGAATCAAGGAGCGGCGATGAAGGACTCGCCGCAGATGAAGAAACAGAAGCTCCTGAAGTGCTGCAATCAAAATCTGTAAATCTGAGACTTTTGTAACCAGAATTAGGTGTATGTGTAACTCTTGGTCCAGCATACAAAACATTTAAAAGCCTTTATCCAATTTTTCAAAGGCAAATACAAGCGTTTATAAAATTATTCAAACCAATTAAAACCTTCCCATGGAACCAATTTCACAAGATATAACATATTTTAAAAGGCTTAAATATGCAATCAAAGAAAAATTCCAGACAGAATACATGAAAGTGTATGCCAGAGTAGTAGAACCACAACCAATCGAAAGTTGAACAAAATACGGTAAAAGTAGTTTTGCCATCCAAAGTAGTGTAAGACTTTTCAAACAAAATATCATCAATTTTACTAACTTCCACCTAAACTCATATAGAAAACAAAATAGAAACAAAAGTCTTCAATCTTCAAGACTAATGACGCTAGCGAATGTTGTTGCATAGAGCGTTGGAGAAATGATCTTTGCAAAAAAGACTATTTCGTTATTTTTCAAAAAACTTAAAATACAATAAATGTTTGTAGAACTAAAAATATTGTAACAAAATTACCTCTCTCAAAGGTTTCAAGTTCTTCAAGGTCCTCGTCAAATAGATCTGAGAAAGGAGATCCTTTCAGCCAATCTTGAGTGCAAACAAGCACTTCCACTATCGTAGGTGTAAGATTACTACGATGAGGATCCGACACCCTTCCTCCAGTGCTGAAAGCAGACTCCGATGCTACAGTAGACACTGGGATTGCCAAAACTTCACGAGCAACACTTGAAAGGATGGGGAATCTAGTTGAGTTGACTTTCCACCAATTTAGAATGTCAAACTCGACAAAATAAGGTTCACACTCTTCAGCAAGGTATTTATCAAGTTCAGACTTAGGATCAATTCTTTGCCCTGTTGATTTTTTGTAGAATCCCATACCATGTATATCATCATAATCTTCCTTTGGTTGTGATTCTCCCATACTTTGAGAACCTTCCTGCCTACCTTCATATTCTCGATAAATTGATTTCAAGGAAGATGACAATTTCGTCTTCAATGCTTCACCATCTACTTCAAAAAAATAATCAAGAAAGTAGTTTACATATCCCAATTTGCAAGTTGGGTCCAGTACAACAGAAATCAATAACAGCACGTTTATTCCATCAATGTTGCCCCAATACTTGTCAAATTTACTCTTCATACTAATCCCCATCAATTTTACGCTTGCATCATTGTGCTCGCTTAATAATCGGATCTTTCTTCTAATAGAAAATACCTCCTTCATATATATGTTACTAGTAACATATGAAGAGCCAGAAATACGCATAGTAGCGTCATAGAAAATCCTCAAAAAGGGAAGCACCGTAGTAGCAAAGTCCCAATCCTTGGATAGAGGTACTCCAAGGCCTTTATTCTTAGATAGTTCTTTGACATACTTAGCATCGACAATTTCTAGCAAATCAAAGGCTTTTTTATACTTCAAGCTGATTCTAACATCAAATTTGTAGAATTCCATCTAGTTTCCACATCTAGACATATGAGACCTTTATGAGAAATTTTCGCCCTTTCAACGCATCCCTTAAACCTTGCCAATCTTGAAGGAGACGATCTCACATACTTGACTGCTTTCCGGATTCTTGTGATAGAAATGTCCTCATCTTTCAAACCTTCCTTTACAATCAAACTCAAGATATGTGCACAACACCGCATATGGAAATATTCTCCGTTCAAGAGCAAACAATTCCTTGCATTCATCCACTTCTTCATAAATTTAATTCCCATGTCATTAGACGATGCAGTATCTACTGTTATGCTAAAGACTCGATTCAACTCCCAAGCATTTAAACATGTGTCAACTTCCTTAGCCATAAACTCTCCTGTATGGCTTGTGATTTGACAAAAATTCAAGATTCTCTTGTGCAAATTCCATTTTTTATCAATGAAATGTGCAGTTAGACTCATGTAGCTTAGATTTTGGATAGAAGTTCATGTGTCTGTAGTAAGACAAACCCTCCCACAATGCTTTGAGATGAAAATTTTAAGTCTTTCTCTCTCTGCATCAAAAAGTGACCGAATAGCACGCCTTAATGTAGAGCGGGATGGAATATCAAACCGTGGTTGTAAGGCATTCACAAAGTTTCGAAAAAACACATTCTCCACAAATCGAAAAGGAAGCTCTGCGCCCATAAACATCTTCACAAGCTCCAATTGACATGCCTTTTGATCAAACATTGAATGAGGTGAAGAGACAACACCTAATTCCTTTTCTGAAGGCTTTGTTGAGGAAGATGATTTTTGCCTTTTGCTTTCTTGATTATCAGGATGCTCTTTACATCTTTTCAAATGCATAGTCATAGCACTTGTCCCATCCTTAAATTTAATCAATTTTCCACAATAATGACATTTGGCCTTTTGACTTGAATTAGGCACTCCACTAAAGTGATTCCAAGCTTGCGATCGATTTTTACGCTTAGATGATGGAAGAGGAGCTGATGCAGCTTCACCAGGAGGGGCGACCGAAGTGGCAGCAATATGTTCTTCATTCTCGATTGATGCAGAGTCCATGTAATCACCTATTGACGACATCTGTTTAAATAAATATGATTAGAAAGTCTACTTCTAATCATTTATTGAAACAAAAACAATAACATAAACTGAACTAAACAACCTTCAACGATAAAATGAGATCCAAATTGAAATCAACACAGAAGAGATTTACCAAATTAATGTTGTGTATTTAATTTGAAAGTTAAGGATAAGCTCTTGTTTAACAATGAAAAATGAAAATAAAAGAACGACAAGATCAATAATAACCTTCAAATCCGAATAACAAGATCAATAATAACCTTCAAAATGAAAATGAAATGATATATATCATAAAGTTTAGATCAATAATAACCTCTAAAATAGGAAAACATCAGCATTTTTAAGTCAAACAGGTAAACAAAAGTTTTCATAAAATGATATATATCATAAAGAACATCAAAGTAATTCAAAATCCAAGTCATAAACAAAGTGACAAAGTTGATAAAAAAAAAGAGTGACAAAACATTGACTTTTCTGCACAAAGATCAGATGCTCAAATAACATCTAAGAAAATGGAAAAATGTAAAATACCATTTCCTAATTCCTATATTTAGATCCTATTAAATTTATCTAACTGATTGTCTCATCCATCCATCATCCCCAAGGCAATGTCCTATAACAGCAAATGCTTTTCCTCTTCCTTTGTAACTAATTATTAGATTTTTTTGTTTGTTAATAAGCTGTTGAATTCTACATTTGTTACCCTTGTGGGTTCAATCCATTTTCTTGACTATCTTCATGTGCTTGTGCAAATGAACATTCTACAGACCTGCCTTGGTTCTGTATAACTGACTCATATGTAGAATACTCTTCCTTTCTATGTTAAATCTCTTCCCTAGGGCAAACAATTTAAGATTTTTCATTGAATTGGTTCTTGAAAGCAACTCTGTGGATAAAAGAATGTTTCATAGTAAATTTGATACTTGAGGTCGACAGCCTCATATGTGCTCGATGCATTTTCTCTTTAGTTTCTAATTAGCAGGTATTCAGATATGACTTGGCTTTCCTCATAGTGGTATGATTACCTTAGGCTTTTTGGAGTGTTTCACTAAAGAAACTTTTACCAGATTCTGTAAATCTCTTGTTTAGGGCATTTCTTAGTTTAGTGCTTCACAGAACTCACGACCTTGTACATCTAATGCCTGTGATATTATTCTCTAACAATAGTTAATATTAATTGTTCTAAGGGGAATATTTGTTTGACCAATGACTAATTTTAAGGGCTGTATTTCATAGCTTAGTATCATTTTTCTTTCATTCATTTTAATCGAGGAACTATTATTCTGTTTTGTCACATATGTATCATATGTATCATTGTAACTATTTGCATCCTTTGTAACAAATGCCACCAAAAAAAGCGGTATTGAAAACTTTTAACAATATTTGCCATTCATAAAGAATAGATAACTTTTAACGAATACCTAAGAGCAAACGGCAGAAGACAGAGGGCGACGGAGGTGGACGAATACCTAAGAGGAAACGGCGGAAAACGGAGTGCGACGAAGGGTGCAAACACACGAAGAGAAAAGAATGAGTTGCACGAAGAGAGAGTTGTGCGAAGAGAGAGTTACGTGAAGAGAGAGTTGCGCGACAGTTTTTCTATTTACGGCGGCGGCGGCGGCCATGGCCTTCAGACAATTGATTTTAATTTTAGGGTTAGAGAAGATATGAAAATTGATTCTGATTTTAGGTTTTTAGGATTTTGAAGTTTTATTAGATTTAAAATTAAAAATTAATTTATGGTTACAATGCACTTCTAATTTTTAAAATCAGTTCAATTAAAAAAACTGATTTTAAATTAAAGTTTGGTTTTTAATTTTTTTGAACCGGTTTAATTTTAAAACAGTTTTGTTCGGTTCGGTTCTCTTAACCAATTCAGTTTTTGGTTTTTCTGCCCACCCCTAATAGAGACAGATCAATGTGTGGAGAAATGTGGTGTTGATATAAGTTCAGTTGGTATTTCATCTGATGTTTTCTTTGAAACCACAATTCACTGGAAAACTTTGCTCTCCAATTTGTTATGAAAAATGTCCCAACATTGTTGACCTTTTCTTTAATTTGGCTGCTGGAGAAGGTAAGAATTGTTCATTGTTCTTGTTAATTAATGCTACTACTTCATCATCATATACTAGTTTTGTCCTTATACTTTAATTTAATTATAAGTACCATTTCAAAAAAAATTGTACTTTAATATAAATATTTTAAATCATTAGAGGCATTTATTATTTATTTTTCAAACATAATCCTTATTAATATTACTAATTTCTCTTGAAAATTTTTGATTGAATATATCTGTATTTGAGTGACTATACAACGCGAATCAACTCTTCCATAATTCTTTTAATAAAAACATATTATTGATAAAAAATATTTAAAAGGCTAAATAGCACCCGTGATTACTTAATTTAATTTCAGTTAGCGTTTTAGTCTTTTATCTTTTTTTTTTCTCCCAATTTGGTTCTTTATTTTAATTTTAAGTGACAATTTGATATTTTATATTTTAAAATGTCAACAATGTTATCATGTTTTTTACAAAAATTCAATAAATTCATCAAAATTTTCAACTAAAACCCATAAAATTAATTATATTCTTCAATATAATACAAATCTTATCAAATTGGAAACTCAAATATTTAAATAAATTCATATTTTCATCTCTAACAACATCAAATAAAGAATGAAAATATGAGTTTATTTGAATATTTGAGTTACGAATTTGATGAAATTTGTATTATATTAAAGAATATAATTAATTTTATGGGTTTTGGTTGAAAATTTTGATGAGTTTTTTTGAATTTTTGTAAAAAAAAGGATAGTATTGTTGACATTTTAAAACATAAAAGTTAAAATTATCACTTAAAATTAAAATAAATAACCAAATAAAAAAAAAGATAAAAAACTAAAACATTGACTAAAATTAAGTTAATAACTACATGTACTATTGATTCTATTTAAAAATTTGAGACTTTATTCAAGGGCTTCTATAATTTTTTAGCCATCTCAACTAACGTCATGGTCAAGTGGACCTCAAGGTTGTATAGTGTGAGAGACACAAGACTTAATATTCCTAAGTCTGGAATCGTATATAGAATTTAAAATCATACTAATATTGATACATTTAGTAAATGTATGTTGATATGTCATTCATTAAGGATAAATATAAAAGTTTTAATTTTCCACGAGTTTTACGTTATGAAAGGGACACATGTCAACATAGTGCTTAACTAACTCAAAGCGGAATTTCAAATAATTAAATCCATTTTTTTATTATTGTTATTTGAAATATACTTTTAATCGTTTTAAATGGAAGATTTTTTTTAATTTTAATTTATAGAAATATTTTTTTTTATGATTTTCTTTCTGCAAAATTAGAACCCATCATTATTAGAGTCAATTGTCACATTTTGTTAAAAAATGATCACGTGGCAAATGAAACTCCAACTCATATACACGAAGTTCCCATTACTATTTTCTTCTTTCCCACCACTTGTTCAAAATTATTATGGAGAACCCGCATGGCCTAATGTTAAAAAATAACAAACCTTAAAAAATGGTTACATGTTACTTGTTTGTGACAATAAAAAATTCTCACATATAAATTACTCACAAACATTTACATGGGTTTAGATCACCACAAATATCTATTTTTTTTAAATTGATAATTACTTCGTGATGTTTATCTATTTTTTTAATTTGGTAATTACTTTGCCTATTTGTAACATTGGATAGATTTATTTCAAAAAACAATAAAAAAATAGTATATATAATAAAATAATTCATAAAGAGAGATTTAGAAAAAAAGTAAAATATTTATATAAAAAAAGCACCAAATAGCGGATAGTTTTTTAAAAAGGATAATTTTCAAAAAAGTATAAACTTTTTTCTACAAAAAACATAAAAATATAATTTTAAAATAGAACAAACAATTTTAACTTATTTTAAAAAAAATGAAAAATGAAACAATATTTAAGAAACAAAAGATTCAGAGGATTTTTTTCCGATAAAAACAACATATTTAAATTTTACAATTTTTTTGGACTTTGTTTTGCAAGTAATTTGTAAAGGCTTTATGGTGCAAGTGATATTTTCCCTCAGTGTCGTCACCTTCCCCTGTTGTGAACTCGGTTGTGACTCCTCTTACCACATCACAAACTCTAGTCGCAATGTCATACTTGTGGAGACTTCTTCCCCCTTCCACGCGGGAAGATTCCCTTAACAAAATCAGAAACTCAATAACTCATCGAATGGGGTTTAAGTATCCCTCGCTCCTATTTTCATTGCTTTTAAGACTTTGATTTTCTTCCCCATCATAATTTTTGTGAGTGTTTGGAGTGGAGCTCTCGACATACTTCTTATCTCACTTCTTTTATTATGTGTATGTTTGGGTTTTGTTTTCTAGGTTCTTACCATTTTTACGGTTTATGTGTTGAAATGAAATAGTGTCTAAATGGGAAATTGTGTATTTGTTCGGTCTAAATGGAGCTCTCAAAGGACTTGGTTGAAACCTTTGGAAGTTGTTGCACAATTTTAAGAACCAATTGGTGGAAGAAAAATAGGATTGCAATGGCAGTCTTGCACATACTGCTTTCATGGTCTGTTCTTTGTGATTTAGCGTTGACAAAAATATTCCTCCAATAAACGCAACTGTGTTGTTTAGCACTCAACAATCCCTATTCAAATCATTTGCACAAGCTCTTGAGAATTCAAGTAATATTCTTTTGAGTCCGTATCAAAGGGTTGATGTTCTCTATCAAAATTTCAGAAGATGAATATCAGTTAGGTTTGGCAAAATCGATGCAGGAATAACCTACATGGAAGAATCACCATGTCTAAGGGTGATACACCAATTACGTTGTTGGTTTTACGAGAAAAGCTTTTAGCAATATGGAAACTGATTGGTCCATGAAGTTGTTCCTCTCAGGAATGGATTTTATGAATTCTCATTTGCTTCTCTTGCCGATTTGCAAATACTTCGAACTGTTGGAACCTGGAATTTGAAACCTAACCTTCTTCATGTTTTTTCTTGGATGAAAGATTTCAATCCATATTTGGTAAGAAACACAAAAGCTCAATGTTGGATTCGTATCTACAATCTTGCTTACGAATAATGGAGTCCAAAGATGATTTTCACAATTGCTTTAGGTACTGACACCCCATTATATCTTGATGAAGCAACCAACTCAAAAATGTTGGGACATTTCACTCGTGTTTTGGTTGATTTGAACATGTTATAAGAGCTAAGAGATCGCATTCTTGTTGAACGTGAATGGTATGCATTTTTTGTTTATAATGATTATGAAAAATTGTCGTTGTTTTGTGAATCCTGGTAAGGTTGTTGGGCATTCCATAGACAATTGTCAATTTTTTTAAAAAAAGTAATTGAATAGCGTAATATGTTAAAGATGTTGCGCTTGCAAAGAAATTGGTAAAGAAGTATGCCCCTAAAAACACTGATGCTTCGGACAAGGTCAAAATAGAACGCACATACAAAGATATTCACAGTAATAGTGCTCATTGTGTTGTTGACTCTCCTTTTATTGATCATATCCCCAACGTTGATATAGGAGGGATTATTATTATTAAAAAAAAATCTTCTTTTGCTCAGAAAAAAATATGATAAAAACCATAAAAAAATGATAAAAACTGTGAAGAAGCTTCTGAATCGAACACCATTCCAAAGACACTTGAGGAATATGAGTTCTAGTCTACACATGGTCTTAAAAATATAATTCATGAGGTCGTTGGGTCTAGCTTATTATTCAGCTAACATAGATAATCTACAAGAGGATCATCAATATCCATATATGTATATTGTTGGTTCTTGGAGTGATGAAGTGTTAGAGGAGAACATTGTGCAAAACCATCAAATCTCTTCTGATTTGGAAGTCAACTCAAAGGTTATGGTACTGAGTCTGACATATCCAAATGTTATTGTTACTGATGATAATTTACATCCCATAATTCCTCAGGACTACGAGATATTGTAGGATTTAAAAAAAAAAATAGATATGCTAGCGAAACAAATCCTAGAAATGACGCGAAGACAACACATTGCTTTACTACTAGTAAAAAGTCTTTTAAGGAGGTGATTTCTAAGGCAAGATAAAAGAATGTGAAAAATGATGTTATAGTATATAATTTCCGTCTAAAAGCCAGAAAGTCTGCATGATTTGAAAAGCTTTTTTGACATTTTTTCTTTTTTGGATTAGGTTTATGTTTCTTCATTTGTTTTCATTTTGTTTTTAATAAATTTTTAGCTTAAGAAAAAAAGTTAGAGAAGACATAGCAAGTCATCAAAATATGTCATATCAAAAGTGTCAAATAAAACTACTTTTAAAGGCTTTGATCCTGATTTAGGCATTGTTAGCTTTATTGAAACAAAGCTCTTCGATGTTAGCTTTATTAAAACAAAGCTCTTGGAAGTGAATTACTGCCAAAGTGGGAGTTAGGGTTGGATAAAAAATTGGGCCCGCCCATTAGCGCCCGGTCTAAATCGGGTGAGGGGAATTGGGCGGGTTGGACCACGTCTGACATGTTCGGTGGAAAATAATGTAGGGTTCAAAGGGGTAGGCGCAGGCGGGTTCGATATTTACCAAGCCCAATTTGATCCAACCGACACTCACACACAACCACACAATCATCCAACCCTACTTTCAATCTCTCATTCTCTCTTCAGTCTCACACAATCACAATCATACTCATACACAATACTCAATACTCTCACAAGTCGCAACAATTAACCCTAATTCTTTCTCCTACAGGTTGTTATCATTTACTACCCCTTCTTTCTCAACTCTCTAATTTCTCGTTCTAAACTTTTCAATCTTGCAATACCAACTCTTAGATCTCGTGGTAACAAATTGCATTTTTTCATCTTTGTTGTTTTAAATTTGTTGATCTTATTCTAATCTCTCTTGCACTGGTTCTTATTTATGTATTAGGGTTTTTATTTCTTTTTATCATGATTGGGGTTTTGATTTAGCTATTTTTCTACTTCTGAGTTTACTAGAGTTTAGTTCTTTTTGCACGTTGTTTTTCTGTATTAGGATTTTGATTTAGCTATTATTTTTGCACGAATAAGGTTTTGTTTTTATCTCGTTTTTTTCTTCATCTTTGTTATAAATATTATAATCTAGTTTGTTGGTTTGGGATTGTTGATAAGTTTTTTACATTAATTTACTTTTTTTATCTACTGATTTGTATTTATATGACTAACATAAAACCGTTTGTTTCTGTATTTTCCATATTTGAGAGGTAAAGTATATTATCAAATTTATTTATTTTTGTTATTTTTTAGATTTGTTGATTTTATTTCATATAACTAATTTATTTTTTGTTTCATTTTCTCTGCTAGTTGGTTTCCATATCTGCAATGTAATATTCTTTTATTTATATTATGTTTATATTTTAATATTTTATCTGCATATTGATAATAATGATTTCTAACCACTGTTCTTGATCTTCTTGGCTTGTGGCTGGGAAAGATGGATCAACAAGCTAGAAACAGTAGCAAGCAACTGTAAGTTTGTGCTTATATTTTTTCTTCAGTTTGATGTTTATATATCTTTTTTATGATTCTCTTTAATGTATATACATATCTCTCAAAAGTATGCTATCTTTTTTGTTGGAACCAAGTTGGTTCTTTCAATTAAAGTTTTGATGTTAACAAAAGTATTTTATATAAATCGTATTTTGACTTAGAAGAAAAAAATAAAGGCAGTGCAAAATCAGAGGATACTGAAGTGACAATGTTGGTCACAAGAAAGGGGGGGTTTGAATTGTGACCCTTTTTAAATTTCTGCTTTGTAAAACTAAACTCAAGATTGATCTTGGTTTGGCAAATAAGAATGCAGATTGTTGTTTTGATTAGAAGCAAGTAAAACGTTAAAATGCAATGAATAATGTGTGCGTAGTAATCAAAGTAAAGATAAGAGAGAAGAGAATAACACAGTGATGTATCCTGGTTCACCCAACCGTGGGCTACGTCCAGTCCTCACAATCTTGTGAGATTTTCCACTAACTTGGTAAACACCAGACTGATCCTGTTTTTACCTTAACAGATCAAAACTGTTTTACAACAGGTTACTTTTCTTTCCACAAATAACTTTCCTACACTTGAAAGTATCTTAACACTTATCCTCTCAAGGATCTTTACAACTTTCCTCACACTAGTTCTATCTCTCTAGTGTTTGGATTTAACAAATGATTGAAAGATATTTGATTTGATCAACAGTATCTCAACTCTTGTTTGAGTTTCTGTTTTGAGCAAATGTGTTTCTAAGCTTGATTCTTTATGATGACAGAGACAAAGAGCCTTGCTGAGTTTTTTACAAGCTTGATGAAATTCGAGAATGATGATTTTTATGGAGAATGATTGCACTTGAATTTGATAATGTTCCCGTTGCCTTGGAGTTCTTTTTATAGGCATTTTAGAGGCCTTGCCAACTCATGTAGCCGTTGATATACAGGCTGTAAAGACTGTGTACTTTCATGGCAAGTGTCAGAGGAAAAGGAAGATAGTTCAGTTGATCTCCAGATTGATCTTGATTTCCAGTTTTCTTAGATTTCTTGTTTTGTTCTTTGTTGCATAATTTCTTGAGATGTAATTGATCTTCTGGATCAGTTTTGAGTTTTGTCATTCTTCTTGGAACGGATTCCTTTAATCACGAATGGTTTTGACGGCTGATCATTCATTTGTATATACTTGTTTTAATTCTGATGAGTTCAAGATTGATCTTGAAACAGTCTTGTTTATTTTGCTTTTGATCTATCCATTTCTGAAAGGATTGCTTGATACCTATCTTTTGATAACAACACTCAAGAAGATATGTTAAATTCTTTTTGTGGTTTTAGAATCATAATTAATAAGATTAATTAGTTTGTTTTTGTTCATCATTAAAACACTTGAAAAAGGGATTTTTGTCTCAACAATCTCCCCCTTTTTGATGATGACAAAACATGTTAATTTTAATTTTGATTCTAATCTTTTTGGGATTTCTCCCCCTCAGAATATGCTTGTTTAAATTTCAGAAATAATGATGGTAAAAGAATTTAAACAGAATCATACTTATTTGGATCTTGCTCCCCCTCAAAATATGCTTCACATAATTTGTTTGAAATCTATTTCCAGAAGCAGATTTTAACTTAGATATATATATATATATATATATATATATATATATATGCTTGTCATGATAAATATAATCCTTTTTTTAAAAACCTTTTTAGAAATAAGATAATTAGAAGCAGAATCAGAAGCACGCATATAATCAGAAGCAGAATCAGAGTCAGAAGCATGTATATAAGTACAGAAAATTAGAAGAAGAATCAGAAGCACGTATATAATCAGAAGCAGAACCAGAAGCAGAAACAGTAACAAAACCAGAAGCAGAAACAGTAACAGAACCAGAAGCATAATCAGAATCATAATCAAAAGCATAATCAGAAGTAAATATATAAGCAAGAAGTAAATTGTTTAGACAAACAGAAGCAGATTTTGACAAGCTGCTGCCAGACATAAGTTTGAGCAATATTACAAATAACACGGATAATCAAAATAAAATAAACTAAACTTCTCCCCCTTTTGTCACATCAAAAAATCAGGGGAGCCCTCAAATTTTCACATAGATAAGGATGGAGAGGAGCCTTCAGATGATGAGGATTGCTTAGGAAGATCCGGAAAGATTGGAGGTGTAAGGTTTTCAGGAGGTGCAAGCTCTAGTTTTGGTGCCAGCTTAGTGGTAATCCAAGATCGAAGGAGAGCATTTTCTCTATCTTGATAAATTTGTCTGTTAGCAATGATTTGAAGTGCATCAAAAATCTTGTCAGTATTAGATGAGTGTTTAGCCTTCTTGGTCTTTTTTGTTTGATGAGCTTCAACAGGATTTGCAGAGGTGTGAGATGGATTTGGTGTAGTACAGAAGGTGGACAATGTTGCAAAGGAAGAGCTGATGTTTGGTAGGGTTCCTGCAGAAGCATGTTCTTGACCAACGGATATACCAGGAGTATCAGGTAAGTTTAAGAATTTACTTACACCAAATAGAGAGGAGTCTGTTTTCTGTGGTGAGAGAAAAACAGGTGACATTCTGGACAGATTTTGTGCTGGTGGATTGTCTGGACAGGGAGACTCAACTTGATCAGGGGTATCAAATGGAGGAGCAGAAACAGAAGCAGGAGCAGAAGCAAGAGCTGGAGCAGAAGCAGGAACAGAATCAGGAGCAGGATCAGAAGCAGAAGGTATGTGAGAGATAGTGAGTGAGAATCTTTTGCGTTTTGTCGAGATTGCTGGAAATGAAAATGGGATTGGAGCAGAATATTCTTTTTTCATATGCGAAATGTTTTTAGTGGAGAATCTGGAGATTTTGATTTTAGATTCTTCTTTCTCAAGAGAGATGTTGAAGTGTTGAAAGACTTTGGTTAACATCATCCCATAAGAAACGGTGTTCCTCTTGTAATCTTTCTTGATAGCTGCAATCATGTGTTGGATAATGAGATAAGGAAGATTGATCTTCTTTCCATGGAGGAGATGATAGATGACTAGGGTGTCGTAGTCAGAAACAGTTTCGTGACTTCCACAATGAGGAAGGATTGTGTGTTGGCTGATATTGTTAAAAAAATTTGGAAGGGGCTTTAGATTAGCAGCAACAAACGGAGTGGAACCAGGCTGAAAAAGTTCTTGTAGGACTTCAGTTCTGGTGATATTCAAGACAGAATACCATCTTTTTCCAAAAACAGAGATTCCTTCAGATGGTATTTGAAGGATTTCAGCAAGTACGATTAGGTCAAGACGAATTTCTACTCCTTTGATATTTGATATAATCAAAGATTCGTCAGTATATGCTTTTTCCTGGCAATAGAAAGCCCTAACTACTTCTGGATAGAAGCAATCAGAGAGTTGCAAGAGGTTCGTCCAGCCAAGAGCATCAGTGTGATGCTTGATTGATATTCCTTCAAAAAGGACGTTTTTGAGCATAAAGACATGCCCTATGCCTATAGGACGTTTTGCCCATTTGTCTTGATAGATGTCTTCAACATCTGATGGTATTAGTGGTGGAGTTTTTGGTTCTTTGGAAGATTTGGATTTTGGTTTTGAAGATCGTTGTTTTTTAGAACGATCTGGAGAGGTGTTTTTGGAGGAGGATTGTTCCTGAGAGGTTTTCTTTTTAGGGTTTTGCAGTTTCTTTTTAGCAATAAATTGAGATAAGGTGAGAGGAGTTTTTGTTTTGAGTTTCAGTGAGGGTGAGGTTTTCTCAGAGTTGTTCTTCGAGGGTGAGCAAGTGAAAAGCTTTTTGACGGTTTTGAGTGTTCCTTTGGTGGGAGAGTTGTGTGAATGAGTCTGTAGAGGTGGTTGAAGAGAGTCTGATTCATCATCATCATCAAAGATTATATGCACAGTATCATCATTTTTAGGTTTTGAAGATGTACCTTTTCCAGCCATGATACGCATGGATTTTCGTTTGGCATTTTTTGGTGGTGATGGTTGAAGAGGCGTTCTCCTAAGATGAGGAACCATTTCAGATATGATTGGAGGTGAACATTGATAGAGTGGAGGAAGCACGGTGGATATTGGAGCAGGAGCAATGGGGCTGGGAGAACGGTTATGAGATGGAGATGAAGGGTTGGAAAATGTTTTTTCAGAAGAAGTTTCTGGAGGAGTAGGTCGAGGCGGTGGTGATGGAGACCTCATTCTAAAGGGAGAAGATGGAGGTGATGGTGAAGGCGATGGTGTTTGCGGATAAGGGGTGTCTTTTTGTGGATTTCTTTGTGTGCGCCATTTTTGGATTTCTTTGTGGAACAGGAAAAGACCGAGGTTTTTTCAGAATTTGTAGGGATTACAAGTTTTTGAAATGAAGAATGTGTTCTTCAAATCCCTTTTTAGAGCTACAGAGTGGTTGTTGCGGGAAAAGAGGAGAAAGATGAAATGATGAGTTTCGTGGGAAAAGATGAAACTGGGGAGATGAATAGTTGCCTATAGTAAGGTGTGTTAGTCTTTCTGCACAAGAAAGGACTTGTGCATTTAATGCATGAGAGAGAGAGAGAGGGAAAGGCTGAGAGTGGTTACTTTAAACCCAGAATGATTGATTCAAACCAAGATTGTTGGCTTTTAAACCAAGAACGTTCTTGTTTTGATTTTTTAGACAATTTTAAGCGTTTTCAACTAGATTTTTAACGATTCTTAATTTTTCTTTTAAAGAGTTAAAGTCTTCTTCAACTAAAGGTTTAGTGAATATGTCAGCAAGTTGATTTTTAGAATCAACAAAGATTAATTCAATGTCTTTCTTGTTGACATGATCTCTAATAAAATTGTGCTTTATCTCAATATGTTTGGATCTTGAATGTTGGATGGGATTTTTTGACAAATTAATAGCACTAGTGTTATCACAAAATATTGGAATAATGGAATAACTTACTGAGTAGTCTTCAAGCTAGTTTTTAATCCATAGAACTTGAGAACAACAATTGGTAGCTGATACATATTCAGCTTCTGTGGTTGACAAAGCAATTGTGTTCTGCTTTCTGCAGGACCAGCTAATCAGAGCTTCTCCAAGGAATTGGCATGCTCCACTAGTGCTTTTTCTTTCAATCTTGTCTCCGGCATAGTTAGCATCACAACATGCTACAAGATTAAAGTGAGAACCTTTGCTATACCAAAGGCCAAGATTAGTAGTATCGACAAGATAACAAAATATTCTTTTAACTGCAGTTAAGTGGGACTCTTTTGGTGAAGATTGAAATCTGGCACATAGTCCTACTGCGAAGACAATATCAGGTCTACTTGCAGTTAGGTACAACAGAGATCCAATCATCCCTCTGTATTCCTTTTCAGATATTGATTTACCATCTTCATCTTTGTCTAATGAGGAAGAAGGATGCATGGGAGTTGACATGATCTCGGCTTCATTCATTTTGTATTTTACCAAAAGATCTTTTGTATATTTTTCTTGGCATATAAAGATGCCATTTTTATGTTGCTTAATCTGTAGTCCAAGAAAATATCTCAATTCTCCCATCATACTCATTTCGAATTCACTTTGCATTAAATTCGAAAATTCTTCGCACATTGTTTCATTTGTGGAACAAAAAATGATGTCGTCCACATATACTTGTACAATTAATAAATTATCTCCTTTTAATTTTTTGAATAAGGTTGTATCAATCTTCCCTCTGGTAAAATTGTTTTTGATTAAAAAGGAGCTTAATCGTTCATACCAAGCTCTAGGAGCTTGTTTTAATCCGTATAGGGCTTTGGTTAGTTAAAAAACATAGTTTGGTTTAGATTGATTTTCAAAACTTGGAAGTTGACGAACATACACTTGTTCATTTAGAAATCCATTTAAGAATGCACTTTTAACATCCATTTGAAAAAGTTTAATGTGATTATGAGATGCATAAGCAAGCAATATTCTGATAGCTTCTAACCTTGCAACAGGAGCAAAAGTTTCATCATAATCAATGCCTTCCTGTTGATTATACCTTTGTGCTACCAATCTTGCTTTGTTTCTAATGACTTTGCCATCTTCATCAAGCTTGTTTCTAAATACCCATCGAGTTCCAATGATTGTTTGGTCTTGAGGATCTGGTACTAAAGTCCAGACTTCGTTTTTCTCAAACTGTAATAGTTCTTCTGTCATGGCATCTATCCAAGATTGTTCTTCTATGGCTTCTTTGATAGATTTGGGTTCAATCTGGGATATCATTGCCATGTTGTTGTCACTATCATTTTTTACTGCTCTTCTTGTTCTTATCCCACTTGAAATGTTTCCAATGATTTGATCTTGTGGATGATCTCCTACTGTTTTCCAACTCTTAGGAGGAGTGTGAAAAGGAGATTGTTTATCAATCTCGTTTTCTAGACTTGCTGCTGGCTGCTTCTGGACAATCTGCATTTCCTCTTCATCATCCTTTTTACTAAGATCAAGATCGTCAAATTCATCAAATAATACATGCATGCTAATTTGAACAGTTTTGGTTCTTAAATTAAATATGCGATAGCCTTTAGACTCAGTTGAATAACCCAGAAAAATAGCTTTATCTGATTTTGCATCAAATTTTCCAAGATTTTCTTTGTTATTAAGGATGTAACAATAACAACCAAAAATGTGAAAATATGAAATGTTTGGCTTTCTGTTTTTCCAGATTTCATATGGTGTTTTGTTGATGATTTTTCTTATTGTCACATGGTTTAAAATGTAGCATGAAGTGTTTATAGCTTCCGCCCAAAAGTATTTTTCAACATTTGATTCTTCCAAGATCGTTCTTGCCATTTCCTGCAACGTTCTGTTTTTGTGTTCAACAACCCCATTTTGTTGAGGAGTTCTAGCACATGACAGATTGTGGGAAATGCCAAGTTCATCAAAGAATGCTTTAAAGGAAGCGTTTATAAATTCTCCTCCTTGATCACTTCTTACAGAAATGATGTGAAGGTCTTTTTCATTTTGAACTTTTTTGAAAAATGTTTTGAAAGCTTCGAAAGCATCATCCTTTTGTTTTAGAAAAAGTACCCATGTATATCTAGAGAAATCATCAACTATTACAAAGCTATATTTCATACCTCATAAGCTGGTTGTTTTGATGGGTCCAAATAAATCGATGAGAAGTAATTCAAGAATTCTTTTTGTGGAAATGAAGTCCTTGGCATGAAAACTACTTTTAGTTTGTTTTCCTTTTGCACATGCTTCACATATTTTGTCTTTTTCAAAATTGATTTTGGGTAGACCTGTAACAAGATCTAACTTGGAAATTTTGGAGATGGTTTTCATACTTATGTGACCAGTTCTTTTATGCCATATCCATTTGTCTTTTTCAATGGACATGAAGCATGATTCTTCTAGTAATTCATCAAGGTATAGCACATACAAATTTTTCTTTCTTGCTCCAGAAAAGAGAACTTCTCCAGAGTCAGATTTTTTAACTTCACATATATTGGGTTTAAAATAACTTCAAAACCATTGTCACATAATTGACTAATGCTTAGGAGATTATGTTTTAATCCCTCAACATATTGAACATCTGTTATTTTAGCAGATTTTTCCTTACCAATTGTTCCTTTACCTTTAATCCTTGCGTGGTTGTTATTTCCAAATGTTACCGAGCCTCCATCTTTCTTGATAAATGACATGAAGCAGTTTTTATCTCCTGTCATATGTCTTGAACATCCACTGTCCAAGAACCATGGCTTTTTCTTGGTATTTCGAGAACCATCCTGCAGTAGACGATACATTGCTTTTAGGTACCCATTTGATCTTGGGTCCTTGAGAGTTAGTTGGTTGTGACTTATATTTGAAGAAGCAAACTGATTCTTTGTGACCATATTTAGAGCAATGAGAACATTTTGGTATTTGAGATTTTAACAACTGAGGTTTGATAGGAGTTGGTAAAATCCCAGAATGTTCTCCCTTTAAAATTTTTGGAGAATATTTCTGTCCAGAACGTTCTCCTTTTTCCAGGTTTTGAAAACTGTTGGTTTTTATTTCAGATAGTTTCATATTTGTAATATTTCTTTTGTTTTTGATTTTATAATCTCTCTTTTTGAAATAACAAGCAAATTCTAAATGTCCTATTTTATTACAATATGAACATTTTGTTTTACATTTATTTTCTTTACGTTCCGGAACAAAGAAATTTTCATATAATTTCATTTTTTGTGTTTTATCAAAACCAAGTCCTGCTTTATCAAAGATACCTACTTGAGATCCCAATATTTTTTGAAAGGTTTCAGTAGCTTTGATGAACTGTAATAAATCATTTTTCAGAATTTCAATTTCAGCTTTAAGGAGAACGTTCTTCTTTTGTGTTACAGAATATTCTGGTTTTTCAAGATTTTCAGTTCTGTAACTTTCAAGCTGAGATTGTTTCAAATCTTGAATAATTTTTCTAAGTTCATTATTCATAGTCTGAACTTTCTCTTTCTCCTCTTTTTCTTTATAAAATTGTTCTTTCAAGAGGCTACATTTTTGAATAAGAAGATTTGAATCATTAAGTAGGTTATCAAACTCATTTCCCATTTGTTCACAAAGTAGACAAGGTTCAGAATTTGTTACCTCATCTTCTTCTGTGTTTGCCATTAAGCAGAGGTTAGCTTCCTCGCTTTCTTCTGCTTCTGAATCATCAGAGTCATCCAAGTTACCATCATGGATTTCTTCTTGAATGGAAACTTCTTTGGAAATTTTTTGTTTAAAGGACATTCTGCCTTGTAGTGTCCTAACATATTGCATCCAAAAAAAGTGATTTGGCTTTTGTCTACTTCAGTTTTAGTTCCTTCTCTTTTATTTGGAAAATTCCTTTTTATTTGATCCCTCATTTTCATTAATCTCTGAATTTTTCTGGTAAGAAGAACAATCTCCTCATCGGTTTCTTCTTGGCTTTCTTCTGATTCAGTCTTTTCATTGATCTGGATAGATGCATTTTGAGATGCCTTTAATGCAGTTATTTTGTTCTTTTTGACTGGTCTATCTTCCTGTAGCAGAACCTCATGAGCTCAAAGAGTTCCAATGAGTTCTTCCAATCCTAGTGTCTCGAGATTTTTGGCTTGGCTTATAGCTGTCACCATTGGTCTCCACATTATTGGAAGACACCTCATGATCTTCCTTACTTTGTCGTGTGTTGAATATGCTTTCCCAAGAGATCGCATTTCGTTTACAATGGTTGTAAATCTTGAGTACATTTCATCGATTGTCTCACCTTCGCCCATTTTAAATAGCTCAAACTTTCGTATGCCAATGTCGATTCTGGTTTCTTTGACATGGCTCGTTCCTTCATGATGAGTTTGTAAAGTGTCCCATACTTTCTTTGCAGTGTCACATTCATCCACTCTTTCGCTTTCTTCCCTGCTTAATGCACAAGATAGAAATAGTTGAACTTTAGAGTTAAGAAATACCTTTGCCTTATCCTCAGCTGTCCAATCTGCCTCCTTCTTTTCAGCAGACGTTGGATCTTCTTGATCAACTCTTGGAACAAAATTTCCATCTGTTATTATACTCCACATTCCTGTGTCTTGAGATTTTAAAAACAGTTGCATTTTGCTTTTCCAGAAATAATAATCTGTTCCATCGAAGTATGGTGGTTTGTTTGAAGATCCCCCTTCAACGATGTACTTAGCTTTTGACATTGTCTTTTAGATCTTTTTCTCTAGCACTTTTTAGGTGATGATTTTTAGAGACCAGTGCTCTGATGCCAATTGAAGTGACAATGTTGGTCACAAGAAAGGGGGGTTTGAATTGTGACCCTTTTTAAATTTCTGCTTTGTAAAAATAAACTCAAGATTGATCTTGGTTTGGCAAATAAGAATGCAGATTGTTGTTTTGATTAGAAGCAAGTAAAACGTTAAAATGCAATGAATAATGTGTGCGTAGTAATCAAAGTAAAGATAAGAGAGAAGAGAATAACACAGTGATGTATCCTGGTTCACCCAACCGTGGGCTACGTCCAGTCCTCACAATCTTGTGAGATTTTCCACTAACTTGGTAAACACCAGACTGAACCTGTTTTTACCTTAACAGATCAAAACTGTTTTACAACAGGTTACTTTTCTTTCCACAGATAACTTTCCTACACTTGAAAGTATCTTAACACTTATCCTCTCAAGGATCTTTACAACTTTCCTCACACTAGTTCTATCTCTCTAGTGTTTGGATTTAACAAATGATTGAAAGATATTTGATTTGATCAACAGTATCTCAACTCTTGTTTGAGTTTCTGTTTTGAGCAAATGTGTTTCTAAGCTTGATTCTTTATGATGACAGAGACAAAGAGCCTTGCTGAGTTTTTTACAAGCTTGATGAAATTCGAGAATGATGATTTTTATGGAGAATGATTGCACTTGAATTTGATAATGTTCCCTTTGCCTTGGAGTTCTTTTTATAGGCATTTTAGAGGCCTTGCCAGCTCATGTAGCCGTTGATATACAGGCTGTAAAGACTGTGTACTTTCATGGCAAGTGTCAGAGGAAAAGGAAGATAGTTCAGTTGATCTCCAGATTGATCTTGGTTTCCAGTTTTCTTAGATTTCTTGTTTTGTTCTTTGCTGCATAATTTCTTGAGATGTAATTGATCTTCTGGATCAGTTTTGAGTTTTGTCATTCTTCTTGGAACGGATTCCTTTAATCACGAATGGTTTTGACGGCTGATCATTCATTTGTATATACTTGTTTTAATTCTGATGAGTTCAAGATTGATCTTGAAATAGTCTTGTTTATTTTGCTTTTGATCTATCCATTTCTGAAAGGATTGCTTGATACCTATCTTTTGATAACAACACTCAAGAAGATATGTTAAATTCTTTTTGTGGTTTTAGAATCATAATTAATAAGATTAATTAGTTTGTTTTTGTTCATCATTAAAACACTTGAAAAAGGGATTTTTGTCTCAACAGATACACCAGAGGATGTCACCAGAAGATGACGTCACCAGAAGATAAAAAAGCCACCAGAAGTTTCGGCCAGAGGATATATCTAGAGGAAACATCCAGAGGATACCTCAAGAGAATACCAGAGGATGCCATCGAAAGCAAACATCAGAGGATAGCATCAATCAGAGGATATCATCAAAGGGAAGGACAAATAACATCATTAGAGGATATCTTTCTTGAACCAAATTAGAAGGAAGTAGAGTCCAGAAGGAGAGTTGGTCCAGACCAGAAGGAAGCTTGTCAGAGGGAGAATTGATCCAGACCAGAAGATAGCTTGGTCCAGAAATATGACTTAGTCTAGACTTGGTCTAGATCAGAAGATAAATGATTCAGATTAGAATATCAATGGTCCAGATTAGAAAATCAATGGTCGAGATAAGAACATCAATGGTCGAGATAAGAAGATCAATGGTCCATATCAGAAGATCAATGGTCGAGATCAGAAGATCAGTGGTCCAGATCAGAAGATCACAAAATGGTGAAGGTGCAAACACGAGAAGGGGGGTTGAATTGTGTTTGCCTAACTTGAATACTTTTCCTGTTTCTACACTTTTAAAACAAAACTTGATCTATGATTAAAAACAGAGTTAGCAGCGGATATAAAGTAAAAATAAAACTCAAAATTTTTATACTGGTTCACCGTTAACGAGGCTACGTCTAGTCCCTTCACCTTGAAGGATTTCACTAATTCAAACCTTGAATTACAACAGTTCCACTAACCCTCCAAGTCAGTCTTCTCAAACAGTCTAACAATCCTAGACTCTTGAGGAATACAACACCTTGAACTTCTAAGTCAAGTCTTCTCCTGCCAATCTGACAACCCCAGATTGTAGAAGGAATTACAACGCCTTGAATCTAATTGCCAAGTAATCTACTACCCCTTCTGACTCCATCAGATTGTAGACTCTACTTCAACAACTTAGATCTAACACAAGGGAAAGAAAATAACACGAGTGTTTGCTTCTTGAAAGCTGGAACTCACAATTGACCTCTCTGAAAATTTGAGTGTTTGCTTTGGAAGTGTATGACTCTTTTGTGATTTTCGATGATAAGTATTCTGCCTTGAGCCTCCTTTTATAGATGCAGATTTGGGCCTCTTCCAAGCTTAATTTCGAGCTGAATCTTGCTGGATTCTCTTGCAAAAATAACTTGACCAATTGGGCTTTATTTAAATAAAAAACATATCTTTTATTAAGCTTCAGATTTTCTTTCAAAATAACTGACCAATCAAGTATTTAGTTCCTTCCCGCCAACAGCTCCTGAGTTCCACAATACTTCACTTTATTTTTGTAATAAATCTTTTTAATACTTTGATCAAAATAAATTAAAATCTCCACCGTTAATCCTCAAGATTAAATCTGGACCATTTGATTTTCTGCGCTAGTCCACATCTGGACCAAACTAATTGATATGATGTGATCCTCTGATTTCGGCCATCCCTGGACCACACTTCCTAACCCTCTGATCTTCTGATTTCGGCCATCCTGGACTCGCACCTGTTATGCTATAATCCTCTGAACTCGGCCATTGCTGGACCACACATCATGACCCTCTGATTTCGGCCAACACTGGGCCATGGTCTGATCTTCTGATCTCGGCCAACACTGGGCCAAATAATTAATTCTGAACCATTGATCTGGAAATCTTCCCTCAGATCTGGACCAATTCTGGACTTGGTCTGAATTAAACTGAAATTAAATCTGGATAAGTAATATTTCAGTCTGGACATTTTATCTTTGATTTTGGATCAAGTCTGGATCAATTCTGGAAATCATTTCTTCTGGTCTGGACTTAGTTTCATACCCTGAACCATGCTATCTTCTGATCTGGGTCAAATCTGGAATGATTCTCTTGTTCTGGACTCATTAACTTATCTTCTGGTTAAGTCATGAACAAGTCTGGGCTCTTTTAATTTCTCACTGCCATGCCATCTTCTGGTCAGAATAACTTCTGAATAAATATGATATTTGATTCCTCTTGGTCTGGAACAACTCTCCTTCTGGCAGGCTTTCCTTTGGTATGGTCCAGGTCTTCTTTTGACATTTCTTCCTTCTGATTTGGGCCAGCAAAGATCTTCTGGTGATCCTGGAGTATCCTCTAGTAATTCCAGAATTCATTTTCTGAAATCCTTTGATCTTCTGCTTCTGATTACTTCAGTTTCTGGTGGCATTTAATTTAATAATTCAAGGTACAAAATAAGATTACATTGAGTGCTTTTGTAAACATCAAAATCCTAAAACTTAGAACCAACTTAGTTCCAACAATCTCCCCCTTTTTGATGATGACAAAACCTTAACTTATTTTGCTAGCTTGTAACTCGAAGACTTGAATTACTCCCCCTCAGACCAATCTCTCCCCCTAAGTCTGATACTCTCCTTTTCAACTCCTTCTCTTTTCACTCTTTCTTTTCTTCTCTTCTCCTCTCCTTTTCAACTCCTTCTTTATTCTCTCTTTCTTTTTCTCTCTTCACATTTCCTCTCCTTTTCAACTCCTTCTCTTTTCAATCTTTCTTTTTCTCTCTTTGTTTTTCTCTCTCCCTGTTTCCTCTCCTTTTCAACTCCTTCTCTCTTTCACTCTTTCTTTTTCTCTCTCCCAGATTCCTCTCCTTTTCTACTTATTTTCTCCTCTTTTCATCTCTTTCTTTTTCACTCCTCCTTTCTTTTTATCTCTCCTTTTCTACTTGTTTCTCCTTTCTCTCTCTCTCTCTCTCTCTCTCTCCCCTTTTTTGTCATCAGCCAAAAAGTGGTCCTATTATTTTTGTATTTTTTGTTTTTCTCTTTACAAAGTACAGAAAGTAAAAACAGAAATTAAAATTACAAGAAATTAAAAAAAAAACTCCTAAGATGACTACTTGAGCTAGTCAGATATGGAGGTACTGCTGAGATGTTTCTTGATGAACTCGAACCTATCTTCTGGAAATGCCTTGGTGAAGATATCAGCCCATTGATGATCAGTGTCCAAAAACTGGATGAAATGGTGTTTTATTTCAATGTGTTTGGTCAGGTTTATGGCGGAAGTGTTATCACAGAACCAAGGGATATTGGTTTTAAAGATGTTGAAATCTTCAAGTAGATGTTTCATCCAGAGTAACTGTGAACTGCATCCTGCTGCGATATATACTCAGCTTTAGCTGTTGACATGGCAATTGTGCTTTGTCTTTTGCTTGACCAAGAGATCAAGTTATCATCTAAGAAAGTGCAGTTGCCACTTGTACTCTTCCTTTCCAGCTTGTCTCCAGCATAGTCAGAAACACAAAAACCTTTAAGTTTGTAGATGGGGGTTTTCTTGTATAATAGGGTAAGGTTGGTGGTTCCTTTAAGGTATCTTAAAATTCGTTTGAGATCAGTTAAATGGGATTCCCTAGGGTCAGCTTGAAAACTGGCACAGACACAAACACTAAACAAGATGTCAGGTCTAGAAGCAGTTAAATAAAGAAGGGATCCAATCATACCTCTATATGTTTTCTGGTCTACCTTTTGGCTGGTTTCATCTTTCTCAAGTGAGCAGGTTGGGTGCATGGGGGTGGCCATAGGCTTACATTTACTCATTTTGAACTTTTTAAGAAGTTCTTTAGTATATTTAGATTGGTGAATGAGTATACCTGATTTACCTTGGTGAATCTGAATTCCCAGGAAGAACTTGAGTTCTCCCATCATGCTCATTTGGAACTCTTTCTACATTAGGTCAGAAAACTCTTTGCACAAAGTGCCATTAGTCGATCCATATATGGTATCATCAACATAAACTTGAATAATCAAAATATCATTTTAATGGATTTCCTAAATAGAGTATTATCAATCTGGCCTATATTAAATTCATTCTTAAGTAGAAAGTTACTAAGTCTGTCATACCATGCCCTTGGTGCTTGTTTTAAACCATATAAAGATTTCTTAAGTTTAAAAACATGGTCTGGAAAATCAGAATTTTCAAATCCAGGGGGCTGTTTGACATAGACTTCCTCACTTATGTAGCCATTTAAGAATGCACTTTTAACATCCATTTGATACAGCATTATATCATGATTAGCAGCAAATGATAAGAGAATTCTAATTGCTTCTAACCTGGCCACTGGAACAAAAGTCTCAGTGTAATATATACCTTTCTGTTGACTGTATCCTTGAGCTACAACTTCACCCTTTTCATTGAATTTGTTTCTGAACACCTACTTGGTTCCAGTAATGTTTTTGTTTGGTTTGGATACCAGATCCCAAACATCATTCCTTTGGAATTCATTCAGCTCTTCTTGCATTGCAAGTATCCAACCTTCCTCTGCCAAAGCTTCATCAACATTGCTTGGTTCGCATCAACTTCTGGTTCTGGAAAATCTGTAACAGCTTCTGATTCTGATAAATCAGCTTCTGGTTCTTTCCAGGTACTTTTGTTTATTCTGCTTCTGCTTCTGCTCCCTTTGATTCTGGTGAACCTGCACTATCTTTATCTTTCTTTGATTTGTCAAGATCAAGCAGTTTGTCATATAACATAATATAAATCAATTAATTTAAAAATGAACTCAATACAGCCAAACCATTAATTCTGCTTCTAGTGGTTTCTACTTGTTTTTGAAACCACTGGAATGTTGTTTTTGCTGAAGTGTTCAATTCGTGTGAATCACTTGATTCCTCTGACAGTTTGAAAACCTGCAGAATACTTATCTAGCTTTGATTTGTTAAGATCAAGCTTCTTGTTATCACAGTAAACATAAATATCAAATAATAATATTTACAGCAAGATGTAACCTTTATGTCAACAGTTTCAGTTTTACTCTGAAAATCCTCTTGCTTCTGATTTTCAGATTCCTAATCTGTATGTTCTGTGATTACATGGTTTGGATTAGGGGATTTGAATTCCCTTCCAGGTTTGTAGTCTTGATGAATCTCACTGGAGTGTTTGAAGAACTCTCCTGATTCTGATTCCACTTTTTCTGCTTTGGCTGATACACCATGTTCCTCTGGTAATTCTGGAACATGTTTTGGTTCTGGTAACTTCGGTGAATCTGGTGATTCTGATAACCTTGTTGGTTCTGGTGATTCTGATAATTCCTGTAGTTATACTGATTACGATAATTAGAGTAATTCTGATGATCATACCTGAACCTTTGATACCTATTCTGGTTCTGGTTCTGGTTCCAGTACTGATTCTGGTTCTGGTTCCAGTGCTGATTTCGGTTCTGGTTCCAGTGTTGGTTCTGGTTCCAGTTCCTGTACCTCTGATACTGATTCCAGTTCTGGTTCTGGTTCTAGTTCTTGTTCCTCTGATTAGTGTGATATCTTTGATATTTCCTGTTCCTCCTATGATTCTGGTTCTGGTTGCGTTGACCAGACCTTCTTCCATCAGACTCATATTGCTTTTGCCTGGTTGTAGTAGGAACATAAACCTTCTTCTGCTTGTGCATTGCCAACATCCATTCTCCAGACACTATTGTTGGTGTCTCCTTCTGGTTGCTCAGAACATCTGCAACATAGACAATTTGATCTTTTGGTACCCAGAACTGATTGGGTCCAGGTTTGTTAGTCTTAACAGCTCTTTGATCTTGTTCAGATATTACCATTGGACAAGATAATTCAGAGTGACCTTTCATAGCACAAACAATGCATAAAACATCATAATGAACAGCTTTACTTTCAGAAAATTGTTTCTGTAAAACCAAGACCTCTCTTTCCAGTGTTATTGTTTCCATAAATCATAGATGCATATTTACTTCTTTCCATTCCATTAGAAATAAAGTTTTGAAAAAATTGTTCATGCATATCAGATTCACCAACAGTTTTGGAAGTGGAACAAACATTGCTTTTGAGAGTTTGGTTTTCAGATTTCAGTCTTGCAACTTCAGTTTTAAAATCTTTGTTTTCAGTTGCATACTCAGAATTTCGATTCTTTAAAACTTCTTTGGTTAGATTTTTCTTATCTTCCCTAAGAGTTTTCAGTTTTAAAGACCTCTTATTGTTTGCATTTAACAAGTCTTTTAAAGTCTCAATTAATTCAGATTTAGAGATATCATAAAATACCTCACTGTCTTCATCTTCTGATTCTGTTCCAGAGCCTGAACTTTATCCAGAACTTGAGTTTGTATGAGCCATCAGAGACAGAATTGCTTCCTCTGATGTGCTTCCAAACTTGCTTGAATGACTACTTCGTTCATTCTTCCTTCTGCCTGCTATCTTTCCTGAAATCATGCCTTTATGAGGTCTAGAAGTAGACCTGATGTGTGCCATCATTGCTGTTTCTGCCTCTTCTTCATCAGACGATTCTTCTTCTGATTCTGATACATCCCAGGCAGCCATCAGACCCTTCTTTCTATATCTGGAACTCTTCTTGTGTTGTTTGCCTTTTTTCAGATTTGGACATTCTGACTTGATATGTCCAGGTTCATTGCATCCATAACAGATGATGTTCTTCTTGTCAGATTCTTCCTTATCTTTGCTGTTATGTTTCTTCTTGGAACCTCTTATCTTCCTGTTTTCCCAGATCTTAACCATCTTTTTGGTTAAGTAAGCCATATCATCACAATCACTGTCACTATCCTCTGATTCTGATGCTGCCTTTGCAACTTTCTTCTGTTTCGACTTCAGAGCCAGATTCTTCTTCTTCTTTGGTTCATCTTCTTCCAGTTCTATTTCATGAGACCTGAGTGAGTTGATCAGGTCTTCAAGTCTTAAGTTATTCAGATCTTTGGCTTGCTGAACTGCAGTAACCATTGGTCTCCACTGTTTTGGTAAACTTCTTAGAATCTACTTGACATGATCTGCTGTTGTGTAGCTTTTCTTCAAGACCTTCAGTCCAGATATCAGAGTCTGGAATCTGCAGAACATTCCATCAATGTTTTCATCATCTTCCATCTTGAACATCTCATACTGTTTGACCAGTATGTTAGCCCTTGCTTCTTGAACCTGCTGGGTTCCTTCATAGGTCAGAACCAGACTATCGAATATGCTCTTTGCTGTTTCTTTATCTGTGCATCTGTCAAATTCCTTGAATGTGATGGCACTGATCATAATGATTCTGGACTTGTGATGAAGTTTGTGTAATCTGCTCTTATCTGGTTTCATATCATCCATGTCTAGTTTTTTTGTTGGATCTTCTGGATCAGTAGGTGCAGTGTATCCTTTGACTATCATCTTCCATAGTTCAAGATCTTGAGATATGACAAAACTTCTCATTCTGTCCTTCCAATACTCAAACCTTTCTCCATCAAACAGTGGTGGTCTGTTGATGTTGCCTCTCAATTCTTCTCTAGATTCTGCCATGTTGAACCCCTTGGACCTTTCCTCAAACACTGTTAAGTGCTCAGCCTTGAGACCGAGCTTTGATACCAATTGAAGGTGCAAACACGAGAATGGGGGGTTGAATTGTGTTTGCCTAACTTGAATACTTTTCCTGTTTCTACACTTTTAAAACAAAACTTGATGTATGATTAAAAACAGAGTAAGCAGCGGATATAAAGTAAAAATAAAACTCACAATTTTTATATTGGTTCACCATTAACGAGGCTACGTCCAGTCCCTTCACCTTGAAGGATTTCACTAATTCAAACCTTGAATTACAACAGTTCCACTGACCCTCCAAGTCAGTCTTCCCAAACAGTCTAACAATCCTAGACTCTTGAGGAATACAGCACCTTGACTTCCTAAGTCAAGTCTTCTCCTGCCAATCTGACAACCCCAGATTGTAGAAGGAATTACAACGCCTTGAATCTAATTGCCAAGTAATCTACTACACCTTCTGACTCCCTCAGATTGTAGACTCTACTTCAACAACTTAGATCTAACACAAGGGAAAGAAAATAACACGAGTGTTTGCTTCTTGAAAGCTGGAACTCACAATTGACCTCTCTGAAAATTTGAGTGTTTGCTTTGGAAGTGTATGACTATTTTGTGATTTTCGATGATAAGTATTCTGCCTTGAGCCTCCTTTTATATATGCAAATTTGGGCCTCTTCCAAGCTTAATTTCGAGCTGAATCTTGCTGGATTCTCTTGCAAAAATAACTTGACCAATTGGGCTTTATTTAAATAAAAAAAATATCTTTTATTAAGCTTCAGATTTTCTTTCAAAATAACTGGCCAATCAAGTCTTTAGTTCCTTCCCGCCAACAGCTCCTGAGTTCCACAATACTTCACTTTATTTTTGTAATAAATCTTTTTAATACTTTGATCAAAATAAATTAAAATCTCCACCGTTAATCCTTAAGATTAAATCTGGACCATTTGATTTTCTGCGCTAGTCCACATCTGGACCAAACTAATTGATATGCTGTGATCCTCTGATTTCGGCCATCCCTGGACCACACTTCCTAACCCTTTGATCTTCTGATTTCGGCCATCCTGGACTCGCACATGATATGCTATAATCCTCTGAACTCGGCCATTGCTGGACCACACATCCTAACCCTCTGATTTCGGCCATCCTGGACTCGCACCTGATATGCTATAATCCTCTGAACTCGGCCATTGCTGGACCACACATCCTGACCCTCTGATTTCGGCCAACACTGGGCCATGGTCTGATCTTCTGATCTCGGCCAACACTGGGCCAAATAATTAATTCTGAACCATTGATCTGGAAATATTCCCTCTGATCTGGACCAATTCTGGACTTGGTCTGAATTAAACTAAAATTATATCTGGATAAGTAATATTTCAGTATGGACATTTTACCTTTGATTTTGGATCAAGTCTGGATCAACTCTGGAAATCATTTCTTCTGGTCTGGACTTAGTTTCATACCCTGAACCATGCTATCTTCCGATCTGGGTCAAATCTGGATTGATTCTCTTGTTCTGGACTCATTAACTTATCTTCTGGTTGAGTTTGGAACAAGTCTGGGCTGTTTTAATTTCTCACTACCAGGCCATCTTTTGGAATAAATATGATATTTGATTCCTCTTAGTCTGGAACAACTCTCCTTCTGGCAGGCTTTCCTATGGTATGGTCCAGGTCTTATTCTGACATTTCTTCCTTCTGATCTGGGCCAGCAAAGATATATTTTGGTGATCCTGGAGTATCTTCTGGTAATTCCAGAATTCATTTTCTGGAATCCTTTGATCTTCTACTTCTGATTACTTCAGTTTCTGGTGGCATTTAATTTAATAATTCAAGGTACAAAATAAGATTACATTGAGTGCTTTGTAAACATCAAAATCCTAAAACTTAGAACCAACTTGGTTCCAACAAATGGTACATATCAGGTCACATGGTTCAGAATTAGTCGAAATCAGAATATCACAGAATGATACAGATTAGATCACATGGTCCAGAATTGGTTGAAAAATCAGAAGATCACACAATGGTACAGATCAGATCACATGGTCCAAAGTTGGTCGAGATCAGAAGATCATATGATCCAGAATTTAAATCATGATGCAGATAAGTGAAGACTTGATTAAAATTCAAAGAATACTTGATTGAATTTTGATAGAAATTTGATCAAAGTATTTAGGGGATTTGATTCAAAAATTCACTAAAGACTTGAAGGAAATTTGAATCCAATCTGAAGCTAAAAATGATATGGTTTGAAATTAAGAGAAACCAGATTGGTCAACAGAATTTTCAAGTGCAATCTGAAGTTAAAAAGATACATTTTTAAATTAAGTGAAACAGGATTGACCAACAGAATTTTCAAAGGAAATCTAAGCAAGATTTATCTCGAAATTAAGCTTGGACAAAGCCCTATTTGCAGCTATAAAAGGAGGCTTCAGGAAACAATATCAAGCATCGAAAATACAAGAACTCAAGCTTCATATTCAACACAATCCAAGAGTTCAAAAGAGAGAATCACTTTAGTGCAAAAGCAATATTTTCTAAGTGTTTTCGAGAGAGAAATTCAGTGCAGCAATCAACTTTCCAGAAGCAACTTTGCAAAGTTCCAAACCCTTGTAATCAAACCCGATAGTGGTGTAGATTCCTTCTTCAATCTGGGGTTGTCAGATTGGTAGGAGAAGACTTGACTTGTAGAGTCAAGGAGTTGTTCTCTTTCCTCAAAAGTCTGGGGTGTCCAGGCTGTTTGGACAGACTGACTTGGAGGGTCAGGAGTCTTAATTCAAAGTGTTTTGAATTAGTGGATTAAAGCCTTCAGAGTGAAGGGACTGGATGTAGCCAAGTTAATGGTGAACCAATATAAATTGTTGTGTTCTTATGTTGTTATTATCAGTTGTTGAGTCTGATTAATTATTGATCAAATAATTCATATCAACATTCAACAAAACAACGAAAAGAATTCAAGTTTGGCAAACACAATTCAACCCCCTTCTCGTGTTTGCACCTTCGTTTTTATGTTTATAAATGTATGTTTTCATTTTAAGTTGGTTGAAGTGTATTTTTATTAATTTAGCTATATGTTGTATTTTTAACTTGTGGTTGAAGTTATACTTTTGTTTCAAATGTATACTTCATTTTTAATTTGGTTTAATTTAGTCATATTCTATGTTATTGAGTTTACTAGGTCTAGTTATTTTTATGCTTTTGTGTTAATAGTGTTTAGTATTTTTTTTGCATGTTGTTTGCACTTTTTCCTATTAGTAATTTAAGGTTTGATGTACTCATTTTTTTTGTTAGGGTTTGACAATGTTTTTTTTTTTATATGCTTCTTGGTTTTGGATTGTTGTCAAAATATTCAAAGTAGATTTATGCATTTTCCAGATTTTAGAGTTGATACACAATCTTGATACATTTATTTAATTTTTTTGATTTATTGATTTTAATTTATATGACTAACTTTTTCCTAATTTTTATTTCATTATCTTGGCTTATTGGTTTCTAGATCTGGATGATTTTTTCTTTATGTTATGTTTATGTTATTCTATGTTTTCGTGTGCTTTTTATATGCTAATGAGTAATTGTTTTGTAGATTTAATGCTTTAAAGCATTGTTGAAAGAAAACAAATGTACTGTTCATATATTTGTATTACATTTTTTTAATTGACTTGCTTATTTTTTTGCATTTATGAAGATAATGAATGATTTATAACTATTGTTTTGATGTTTGTTGGTGTGGATGCTGTTTTGTATTACGGATGTATGCTGTTTTGTTAAGTTCTAAGCCTTGAAAATACTTGTGGTAGCTTGTTTTATAGTCATCCAATGAGCTTTAAGGAGAAGAATAAGATAACTATATTAAGCTTCTTGCATAGTTATTTTGTACTCTAATTAGTGAATACTAATTAATTTCTATACAATTTCTCATATTGGCCAACAAAGATGACAAGTGTGTATTTAGTTTTTTCACACTGGGCAGTAAACATGATTCTATATGTCAAAATGGACATCAAAGATGGTGTTATTTGTATTGATTTCTTATATAGAAAGTGTGCATTTAATTTAAATTTCATAAAGTATTTAGATTTTATAAACATGAATGGACAATGTATACTAAATTTACATTTTAAAGGATAGTTAGATTTGTAAGTTCAGAGGCGCACCTAAGAGGGGGATGGAATGAATTAGGTGTTTAGAAATTTTCTGATTTTTAGAGTCTTAGTGAATTAATTTTCTGACTATGATTGTATAGTAAACTATAAATGACAGAAAAAGAAAGAACACAAAAGATTTATCTTGGTTCCCCTTATAACGAATGGTACGTCTAGTCCTCTTGCACACCACAAGAGATTTTTAACTATGTTAGAATAAGTACAAGTCTAATTCTAAGACTTCTACTACAAACTTCTAACATTCTCCCTAAGATAGCACACCACTATCTTAGTTTACAATACTTGAAGAAAGTACACCACTTTCTTCAATAATAACTTGAATGATTTACAATGATGATTTTGATTGAACTTAAGTGAGTATACACTTGATATGCTTTCTTTGTATAATGATAACAATTGAATACTATTGTACTTCAAGTGCAGCAGAGAACCTTTGCAATGATATGACAATGTAACAACATGCACTTGATATATGAAAGTTTGACTTTTAATGGATCTTTAAATTTTTCAAAGAAAGTTCTAAAAATGTTATGAAAGTGTTTAAGTTAAATCTGAAACTAAGAAGTATTTATACTCCTTAGACATCACTTCAGATCAGTGGTAATCGTTCCTAGAGGTTTGATGACTATATGCAATGATCCAGAATCAATATGAACTGAAAAATCACATTGTTTCGCAGTTTCGGCTACAGCCTATGTGTAGTCGAATACACCTATGTAACGTTCAAAATTTTCAAACAATTTTAAGCATGTATTCGAATACGAATCCTTGTAGTTGAATACAGATGAGTAAATTTTGTCACTGACTTGATTTTGTATTCGGCTGCAATACGCTATAGTCGAATACAAAAATGTTATTTTAGCTACTAACTTGGTATTTGTATTCGACTACGACATCCTATAGTTGAATACAAAATGCTATTTTAGCTACTAACTTGAGTTTGTATTCGACTACAACATGCTGTAGTCGAATACAGATGTGCAGTTTTTGCTACTATTTTCATCTGTATTCGGCTAAACATATATTTTGAAGTTAATTTTAGGTTAAAAAAGATTATAATTATATTGGGGTGGTTTATTTTTAGATTAAAAAAAGTTATTTTTAGATTAAACATATATTTTGTCACTCCAAAAGGCAAAAGGTAAAAGCTATGGCTCATGATGAATCAAACAAGATTATCCTCCAAATACAAGGAAGATCATTCTCCAAATTTAAGCAAAAATCAAGAATGATCTTTAAGTGTATATTTCAGCCTATCTCTGAGAGATACGCACACGTGATAAAAGGACCATGAATCACTGTCAAAGATAACTGACAAAGAAGTTTACATATCAACATTCTTTAAAAGCAGAAAACGAAGAATGTTCAGTCAAGAACATGCTTGGTTCAAATATGATCTTATCCACAAACTGACACATGACAGCTGGACCCTTTCCAATGGTCAAATGAGTTGTCATAAGCCTCCTTGAAGCCTATAAAAGAAACCCCAAGCTCAAGGAAAATTAAGAGCTTCAAGTGAAAATCAATACATCACTTACTTACAATCATACACTCGAAATTCTCTCATTTACATACATATCAGTTCTGCCTTCTCATTTGAATCTTAGAATCATTTTTACTGAATTCTTTTTGTTAAGAATCTAAACTCTATCGAGTGTTGAGCTTACTCAGATTCTGCCAAAACTCCTTAAATCATTATCTTATAAACTCAAGTCTATAGTATTGAATATAGCTTGAGTAGTTTGTAGAAAATCCTTTTATGGTTAAAAGGTAAAGTGTAAAAATCCTCTCTAAAGATTGAAAGGTAACCTGTGGAAATCCTTTTTGGGCTGAAAGGTAGTGTTGTGTAATAGATCAAGGTTGATCTGGACTGGTGGTGTAAAAACCAAAAACGTTATTCGTTTTGAACATTTAATAAAAAATCTCACAGCTGTGAGGACTAGACGTAACCTTGTTTGGGTGAACAAGGATATATCTTTGTGTGATATCTCTTTCCTTACCTCTATTTATTTATAGTCTTTTGATTATCAAATTAAATAGATAAGTTAAATTGTGTGTTTTTGAGTAACCAAGAACGTTCTTCGTTTTCATAACCAAGAACGTTCTTCGTTTTCATAACCAAGAACGTTCTTCGTTTTCATAACCAAGAACGTTCTCCATTTTCTGTTTTCATAACCAAGATTAATCTTGAATTAAATTCTTTAAGTTTTAACAGGAAATTTAAAAAAAGATGAATTTACAATTCAAACTCCATTTTCTTGTAAATTGACATTGCTACTTCAGCTTTGCGGCTAACTCCATTGTAGAGTTGATGATCATGGTCTTCACAGAGATAGAGAACGAATATGCAGAGAAAGATAGAGTAGAGTGAAGTAGCAAAATTGATTTACAAGGAATGGGAGGTTTGAATTGTAAATCTCCCTTTTTAAAATTTCCTGAAAAACTTAAGATTTGAACTCAAGAATGTTCTTGGTTTAAGAAAGCAGGAAAAAGGAGAACGTTCTTGGTTTATCAGAAAAACAGAGAACGTTCTGATTAGTTTGTAAAACAGAAAACAGTTTTGTATTTTTAATCTTGAAAAACAATCAAACTGAATAAAGAGATAAAGGATAAGAAATACCACACACAGATGTATCCTGGTTCACCCAACTTGGGCTACGTCCAGTCCTCATAATTGTGAGATTTTCCACTAAGTGTTTAAAACAAGAACCTTCTTGGTTTTACAGCACCTAGCCTAGATCAACCTTGATCTTTGTTACAGAACTTAATCTAATTCCACCCAGAAATAGATTAATCAAATCACCTACCAACCTTGATAGGATTTCTTACAATCTACCCCACTTAACTCTTATAGTTTGAGTTTTACAATAATGATGAGATTGTTTTGTTAGAATCTGATATGTCTCAACTCTTATTTGAGATTCGATTCTTTACAAAGAATTCAGTACAAATGTATCTGAGTAAAATAAGAACTTAATCAAACTGATTCTTGTAAGTGATTGGAGAATTTCAAGTATGTAAATGTGAATGATTTTGAGAGACTTGTTAGCACTTGAACTTCTGTGTTTTCCTTGAGCTGTCGCCTTCCTTTTATAGGCTTGAGAGCATTAAATGAAGGTCAATAGAGCTGTTGGTAGTGCCTTGTCAGGCTTGACCAGAGGCAATATTTCTGAATAAAAATAATCCAACTTTTGACTATTTTTATTTTCTGTTTTGACTGGACTGTGTGTTGCGTTTTAGATCAGATTTTCTTGAGTAATTAATGATCCTTTAATGCTTCTGATAAGTGATAATATTGCTGACTTGAACTGGAGCTTTGGATCAATTAAAACAGATTGAAAATGATCATGAAAACTTGATGTAGGAAGCTTGTACTGAAGCTGCTAAAACTAACTGGAGATTGATGATCATTCTGGACTTTTGAACTTTAAGTATCCTGGAGACTGATAATCAATCTGGACGTTTTTTCTGGCCATACTGGAAATTGACTTGACTTCAAGATTGTTTAACAGTCTTGACAGTCATTTCCAGAATTGTCTGGACAGGCTTGTTTGAGAGTCTTTTTCTTTTGCAATTCAAATGTCCTCTTTGATTTGAATAGATTGTATGTGTTCTCTGCCATGTAGTGATCATATCCATTTAACTTCCAAAGTCAATAACTTCAATTAAGTGATGGAGAAAGATTGGTCTTTATGCTGTCACGGCCTGGCGAACATTCTCCGTTTTCCAGAATATGTCAAGAATGTTCTCTGCCTTTGTTTATGCTGTTTTCTTTGATTCTTTTGAAACCTATCTTTGAATTAACACACTCAAAAGCACATGTTAAATTAACAATACATTTAGAATCATAATTAACCTTTGTTTATTTTCATCAAAACTTTAAAAATGAGAGTTTGTCTTAACATAGAGAACATATATGGTACTAGCGAGTTCTCTACCTCATCCATTCGCAAATTTCAGCGAATCATATAATTTGTTCAAATTTTATGTTTCCTTTACTTTTTTTTTATTTGTGTTTAATTTTCATGTGTGTTATTGTATGATCCTAAATTTGGAGGTTTTCTGGGTGAATTAATAAATTAGAATGAGATTTTTATTTTGGATGACTGTGACTATTTTGATGTTGTTAATTTTAAGTTTTTTTAGGGAAAAGGACCGAAACATTTGAGGGTTAACTTTAGGTTAAAAAATGTTATAATTTAATTATCTTGGATTTATTTTTAGGTTAAAAAAAATTATGTTTTAATTATAATTAGGTTTAACGATGTTATAGTTTTTGTAACAAAAGTTTGATAGGAAGGACGATTTTAAAACGAAACTATATTTGTAATTGTAGGGATGTGAACCAAACCAAAAAACTTACGATGATCAAAATAAAAAAATGTTATAATTGCAAGGACTAAAGACATACTTAAACGAGATTTCTACCGAGCACCCCCACTGCTGTACCTGCCACCCCCTCAAGACACATGAAAAGACAATTTTAACCTTTTAACCATTTATAATAAGTTTCAAAAGGGATAGTTTCGGAAATTTCAAATTTGCGAAACTAAGATTACATTTCGAAACATGAAAAATTTCGATGTTTCCAAATCTGAAAAATTTCGAAGTTTTCAAATTTGGAAAGTTTCGAAATTATATAAATTCGAAACTTTTGAAATTTATATAATTTTTCAGATTTAGAAACTTTCCAAAATTCTTGAAATTTTCTATTTCGAAAGTTTCAAATTGTTTGAAAGTTTCAAAATTCTGAAAATTTTCTATTTTGAAACTTTCCAAATTTAGAAACTTTCAAAAATTTCCAAATTTGGAAACTTTGAAAATTTCTAGATTTAGAAACTTTCGAAATTCTCCAGATTTGGAAACTTTCGAAACTTTCCAAATTTTCGAAATGTAATCCTTATTTCGAAAATTTGAAACTTCTGAAACTTTAAAAAATTTGAAATTTCTGAAACTATCTATTTTGAAACTTATTATAAATGGTCAAAATGGTAAAATTGTATTTTCATGTGTCTTGAGAGGGTAGTAGGTACAAATGTGGGGGTGCTCGATAGAAATCTCCCCAAAATAAATAGGCCGAAAGAAATGTTATTAAACCAAAAAACTACATGGTCCAAAAAAGCAAATTCGTAGAAAACCACCCGTCAACCCGTGGTTCGTGTTACCCGTTACCCGCCTAACCCAAGTTCTTAATTAGGCAAAAATGGGCCTGTATTTCTTATATGTGGATTGGGCCGATTAAGATTTTTAGACCCGAACCTACTCTACTCATTCTTTTAACCACCCGTATTTGGAGTTATGAATCACATACGACATAATAGGTGTTTCACTTCCAATATGGGAGTTATGAATCAAAAATCAATGTCCCTTCTCGTCATTGACATTGGAAGTGAAATTAACACTTATACTTATGATGGATGTTTCACTTTCAATATGATTTTCTTGTTTCTTGAGATTGAGGTGTTTGAAACGAATAAAGATTGTTTACCTTTGATTTTTTTTTATATCACTCTTATTTTATTACAAAATTTGTATAAATTTACTCAATCGACCAGAGGTCGAGAATCTAAATTTGATTTGAAATAGATGTAACATTCTTGTTTTTGGATTAAATACCTTTTGTACTCCTTTGCAATAAATGGCTGATTATCAAAAAGAAAATAAAACTACTATTTTTCATGTTATCGTTTTTACGTAGAAAGTGACGTCAATATTAAAAAAACTAAAAACTTATAAAGACTAAAGCTATGTCGAGAGGAAAATATAGGCTAAATAGCATCCATGGTCCCTTAACTTAATTTTAGGTAACGTTTTAGTTTTTTATCTTTTTTTTTCCCGATTTGGTCATTTATATTAATTTTAAGTGACAATTTAATCCTTTATATTTTAAAATGTTAACAATATTTTCCTTTTTTTTACAAAAATTTGAAAAAGTCATCAAAATTTTCAACCAAAACTCATAAAATTAATTACATTCTTTAATATAATACAAATTTTATCAAATTCGTAACTCAAATATTCAAATAAACTCATATTTTCATTTTTTATTTGATTTTTAAAATTCCATCTAATAACATAAAATGATGTGTACTACATGTTAATTATGTACTCAAAAAAAAAATTTATATATATATTCCTAAATAACAGCTACTCTTATAATAATTACAAGAATTAAAAAATACTATTTATAATGGTTAAGAGTATGATAAAAAAAAATTAATACTAGATTGACATAGTAAAACCACAATAAATAAGATAATTTTTTTCTTCTTCTGAACCTACATATAATGAGACAAGATAAGAAAGTCTTACTTCCTTTGACCAAACATGATTGACAGAAAATTTTCAAAAAATTTGAAGCTTTAAATAACGTTTTATTAAACAAATAAAAAAGCTGTACATCCTTGAAAGAGCATCACAGCTAAACTAAAATGTGATTCTAATTATTTATTTAAAATGAAATTAAATGTATTTTTGATTCTCTATCATTTTATAATAAAATTTTAGTTTTTTTATTTATAAAATCAGTTTTTCGGTCTATTAATAAATTATTAGATTTTTTTATTTGCTCAATTAGTAGTGGAAATAAATATTCTAATATCGAGTTAGATTTTCATTGAAGGGAACGAAAGGGTGGCAGTTTAGCTTAGTAGAGAGTTAGATCCATCGGTCTACTAAGGAGACTAAAAAAATTCTAATAATTTATTAATATTACATTCTTATTAATGACGTGACCCTTACCTTGTATTTGTGATTTAGATTAAATATTTATATAATTATCATTGTAATTTATTTTATTTATATAAAATATTAAAAATAAAATTTAAATATTTTATATAAAAAATTTAAAATTTAAGTTATTGTTGGATAAAATAAATAAATTTTAAATATTTTACTTAAATAATATTTTATTTAAATATTTTAAAATTTTACATTCTTAAAAAAGTTAAATAAAATAAATACATTTTAAATAATTTTTAAAAATAAATAAAATTAATAACAATAATAATAACATGAAAAACATTTTATCAAATTCACAAATATTATTTGAATGGCATATAATCGAAAATAGTAAAATACCAAAAAATTCCAATAATCAATTAGTAGAAGGACCCAAAAATCAATTTTATAAATGAAAAGACCAAAAATTTATTTTTGACAAAATAAAGATATCACATATACATTTAATCCTTTAAAATATTATCTCTGCAAAAACTCTTACTACATGCCATATAGGCAGAGCCTATACACAAAGAGAACTTACGAACTATGAGATGTAAGTCTTAGACACCACATAGTACTTGACTTCCATTGAGCTTTGTATTCCGTTGATCATCTAAAAAAAGTTTGTACTGGTGAGAATCACATACCAACATATACAAAAACAGGACATGCGTAATAGCGCACTCTTGCAAAAGTCAGGACATAAGTGCTTCTTGGGCATATTATTATCATGACATACATACATACAACATATACAATATACCATCATCAATAATTAATCGGGACATTTTTAAGCCTACCTATGTTATTAATGTGGTGTCTAAAGTACACGGTTCTCCAAACTATTCCTAACTATGTCATGAGTATCTTTCTCTTTTTCCCATTCTTAGGAGAAAAAAATTGATTTTTACCGGTTTTTCTTATTTTTTTATTGGTATTTTATAAATAAATTTTTAGTTTTCACAAGTAATAATTTGGTATTTTTTTCAGATTTTTTAATCAATTTTAATATTTAAATATTTATTTTATAAATATAATTTATATATTTAAATATAATCTGACATGACAATAATTTTTAAATTAACATATATCACATCATATTATACTATGTCACATAAGCATAAATGAAAAATGGTAAATCTAATTTCAAAAATTGAAAAAACCTAAGAGACTAAAATTGCTGATTTAGAAATACGAGGACCAAAATCCAAAAATTGCTGAAACATGAGGACAAAATTGCATTTAAGTCAAAAAATTAATTGGTTGTCTTGGGATAAGCTTGTTAAGCATAAACATGACGGTGATATGTTTTAAAATTTTTGGTGTTTTTAGTTTAGCTCTAGTGGGTAATCAAAGTTGGAGAGTAATAAATTCACCAAATACTCTAATCACAAGTCTCTTTAAACCTAGATATTAGGCATAATCTTATATATGTGTGGAGGAACATTTTGAGTGTTAAGACTCAACTCATTGTGGGCAACCGTTGGAATGTTGGAAATTGCCACTATTTTTGGAAAATTTCTTCTCTCACTTCTATATTCTCAAAAGCCTCTAAATTAAACATCTGGATTGGTCAATTTAAAAAAAATATATCTTCAAATTGAACAATCCAAAGAGCATTGGAAGTGAAAGAAAAAAGTCATATTTTTGTGTGGAATGAGAAGTGGACAGTGGATTGAGGATAGGAATGGCAATGGGTAGGTATGGGTAGGGTACTATAGTACCTGTGCCCGTACCTGCAGTTTAAAAAAATACACGTACCCTCGTGGGTATCAACTTTAATACTCGTACCCTTGCCCTCTGGGTACTTAAGTGCCCGTACCCATACCCATTACCCGCACTTTAACAAAAATATATCGATAAATAATTTGTGATTAAATTTAAAAAAATTCTCAAATGTTTTAAATCCAAATCATAAATATTACAAACCAAAATATTGTCTAACTCAAAACCTCCAAAATATATCATGATCCAACATTAGTACATTACTACAATATATCAAAACATCAAAAATAATGTTTTCTAAAAGAATATTTTATGAAGTTGCAAGTCCTCTCCGAGATATGTAAAAAAATTGATATGTGTATTATATTAGTTATTTATAATTATAAAGTCATGATTAATAATATAAAAAAAAGTCTTAAATATAAAATCACAATTATTTACTTCTTCATCAGAATCAAATATGTGTATAGGGACTAAAATTTATTTTTCAAATTTTTTTAATTATTAAAATTATACTTTTTTTTATTAAGGGCTCAATTTTTAAGATTAGAACAAGATCTCCAAAATCTATTACTATTTACAAACATATTTTCGTGATGATTTACTTATATATTTATTTTTCATGAGGATCCGAAAATTATGAAATGAATTACCTAAATCTGTTGATTTGTTTGTAATAAAAAGGAGAGGTAGAGAGACATGAGATAGTAGAGAGTGAGAGAAATAGTAGTTAGAGATTGGAAGGAGAGATAGAGATGCATAAGATAGTAGAGAGACATATGTGTATTTAGAAAAATTATGTATTTAAAAAATATTTTTTCAAACAAACATGTTTTCTTGAAAATCATTTTTATGTCTTTTATGGTAATTTTTTAGTTTAAAAAAATTATTTTTATAAAATTGTATACAAACATGTTAAAAATTGTTGTACAAAAAAAATCATTTTTATAATAGTAAACAAACGGGAGTTAAAAAATCATAATTTAAAAAAAGCTAAATAGCACCCATGATCCCTTAACTTAATTTCAGTTAACGTTTTAGTCCTTTATCTTTTTTTTTTCCGATTTGGTCCTTTATTTTAATTTTAAGTGACAATTTGATTTTTTATGTTTTAAAATGTCAACAACGTTATCCTTTTTTTTTTACAAAATTTCAAAAAATTCATCAAAATTTTCAACCAAAATCCATAAAATTATTTATATTCTTCAATATAATACAAATTTCATCAAATTCGAAACTTAAATCTTCAAATAAACTCATATTTCCATTTTTAACAACATCAAATAAAGAATGAAATTTAATGAAATTTTTGTATGAGTTTATTTGAAGATTTGAGTTACGAATTTGATGAAATTTGTATTATATTAAAGAATATAATTAATTTTATGGGTTTTGGTTGAAAATTTTGATGAGTTTTTTGAATTTTTGTAAAAAAAAAAAGATAATATTGTTGACATTTTAAAAAATAAAAGATCAAATGGTCACTTAAAATTAAAATAAAGGACCAAATCGGGAAGAAAAAAAAGATAAATGACTAAAACGTTATTTGAAATTAAGTTAAGGGACCACGGGTGCTATTTAGCCTTTAAAAATCTCTAAAAAATAATCTCTAAATTATTTAAAACAAAAATCATTTTTATTTAAGATAAAACAAACTTACATACTAATAATAATAATAATAACAATAATAATAATAATAATAACAATAACAATAATAATAATAATAATATATGAGCGGGGCGGGGTGGGTACTATAGTACCCGTACCCGCACCCGCACCCATATCCGTTCAATTTTGCGGGTAATTACCCGTCCCCATACCCATACCCATTATACGGGTTTTTACCCTACCAATTATGGGTTTTTTTTGCGGGTACCCACTGGGTCTGGGTCTAATTGCCATCCCTAATTGAGGAGTATAGTTAGTCTATGCGTTACTAACCTTATTAAGCCTATGTCCAAAAGATGGAATGATGTCTTGGTAACCAAGTTATATGAGTCTATTGTAGCAAACAATGTTTAAGATGGAATGGGTGTCTAGCACATTTGGCAGTTTTAAGATCAAATTTTCTACAATTTTGCTACCTACACCCCCTTTTTACTACCCAGTCCCCTCAATTTTTTTATAAAAACAAAATGTCATTGCCTATTTATTTAATTTTTAACCTTAACCTCTCATTCATTCTAACTTCATCTTCAACCCTGACCTATCTCAATCTTCCTCTTCTAGCTCACACTCATATTTATCATTTTCTCTCACACAAGGTGCAAACACGAGAAGAGGGGTTGAATTGTGTTTGACTAACTTGAATACATTTTCTGTTTTTGCAGTTTTAAACCAAAACTTGATGTATGAATAAAACAAATTTAGCAGCGGATGTAAAGTAAATATAAAAACACAGAATTTTATATTGGTTCACCGTTAACGAGGCTACGTCCAGTCCCTTCACCTTGAAGGATTTCACTAATTCAAAACCTTGAATTACAACAGTTCCACTTACCCTCCAAGTCAGTCTTCTCAAACAGTCTAACAATCCTAGACTTTTAAGGAATACAGCACCTTGACTTCTCAAGTCAAGTCTTCTCCTACCAATCTGACAACCCCAGATTGTAGAAGGAATTACAACGCCTTGAATCTAATTGCCAAGTAATCTGCTACCTCTTCTGACTCCCTCAGATTGTAGACTCTACTTCAACAACTTAGATCTAACACAAGGGAAAGAAAATAATACAAGTGCTTGATTCTGGAAAGCTGAAACTCACAATTAACCTCACTGAAAACTTGAGTGTTTACTTTGGAAGTGTGTGACTCTTTTGTGATTTTTTGATGCTAAGTATTCTGCCTTGAGCCTCCTTTTATAGATGTGAATTAGGGTCTCTTCCAAGCTAAATTTCGAGCTGTATCTTGCTGGATTCTCTTGCAAAAATATCTTGACCAATCGGGTTTCACTTAAATAAAAAAAAACATATCTTTTTAAGCTTCAGATTTGCTTTAAAAAATAACTGGCCAATCCTGTCTTTAATTAATTCTGGAACAAATCTTTCTTCCCGCCAATAGCTTCTGAACTCCCATACGACTTCACTTTATTTTTGTAACAAATCCTTTTGATCAAATTTAATTAAATCTCCACCGTTAATCCTCATGATTAAATCTGGACCGTTTGATATTCTGCGCTAGTCCACATCTGAATCATACTAAGTGATCTGCTGTGATCCTCTGATTTCGGCCAACCCTGGACCACACTTTCTGATCTTCTGATCTCAGCCAACCTGGACTTGCAAACTGATCTGTTGTGATCCTCTGATCTCGGCCAATGCTGGACCACACATTCTGACCTTCTGATTTCGGCCAACAATGGGCCATGGTCTGATCTTCTGATCTCGGCCAACACTGGGCCATATACTTAAATCTGAACCATTGATCTGAATATCTTCCCTCTAATCTGGACCAATTCTGGACTTGGTCTGGATTGAACTGAAATTAACTCTGGACAAAAGATATTTAACTCTGGACTTTTACCTTTGATTCTGGATCAGGTCTGGAACAATTTTGGTCATCATTTCTTCTGGTATGGACTTAGTTTCATACCCTGAACCATGTTATCTTCTGGTCTGGTCAAATCTGGATTGAATCTCTTGTTGTGGTCCCATTAATTTATCCTCTGATTAAGTATGGATCAAGTTTTGACTGTTTATCATTGCACTGCCAGGCCATCTTTTGGTCAGAATAACTTTTGTACTAAGTCTGACTAATGATTCCTTCTGGTCTGGATCAAGTCTCCCTCTAGCAGGCTTCCTTCTAGTCTGGTCCAGGTCTCCTTCTGACTTTGCTTCCTTCTGATCTGGGCCAGCAAAGATATCCTCTAGTAATTTCAGGATGCATTATCTGGTGTCTTCATCTTCTACCTCTGGAACCTTTATCTTCTGGTGGCATTTAATGTAATCTTTCTAAATACAAAATAAGGTTACATGGAGTGCTTTTGTAAACATCAAAATCCTAAGTACTTAGAACCAACTTGGTTCCAACACCATTATCTTTCTTCCTCTATTTTTAACAAGTTCAACATCTTCAATCATCCGCATTGCCTCTCATTTACATCACGTATGCATCAATGTTGTTGTTGTTGTTCTTGTTTCTTTTCCAAAATGTACTCTTGTTCTTGCTGATTTCACGTAGTTAGGTTTTTCTGAATCTGTGTTCGTAAGCAAACCTAGAAGTGTACGTGAACTCAATTTGATCACGCAAGCTCATCCAGAGCACAAATTTGATCACGTAAAAGGCCCAACCAGAGCACACAGATGAACCTCCACAAGCTGATGGATATCCTGGTGGGCTGATTGACAAGTCTGTCATTAGGACATTCAATGACCATTTGGCGACTCGACTTTGGGATGGCATGGTAATTTTCTCGATCAAATTACATTTTTAATAGTTGTTGTCGTAATGTGTTTTAATTAATATTTTTTCGCATAATTTATTTCAGCATCACGGGGAATTAAGGGTGTTTAGCAACAAAAAAAATTAAAAGAAGTTGTGATTGAACATCAAGAGGTTGAACAATTAGTTAAAATCTCGGGATTATATTCGTTGATAAAATGTAGTTACGAAATGATCGACAAATGGATCATTTAAGCTTTCATAGAAAGGTGACATCGATACACCAACAGCTTCCATCTTCCAGTTGGGGAGATGACGATTACTCTAGATGATGTCTCCTTTTTGCTGCATATACCCATCACCGGTGCATTCTTTAGTGTTAATATATTTAACAAGAAAGTCGGTGCAGATATAGTGGTTGAACTTCTCGGAGTTAGTGAGGATGATGCTTATGCTAAATTTAATGTCATGCGGACAACCACATTTCGGTTTAGTTGGTTACTTCAAATATACCATAAGTGTTGTCGTGACCAGCATTGAAAGATGGCTGCAAGGGCATTTATTTTGTTTTTGGTTGGTTGCTCCCTGTTCAGCGACAAGAGTGCCTTCGCAGTAAGCGTTGCCTATCTAGAATGCTTCTGAGACCTCAATTCATGTGGGGGATATGCATGGGGTGCTGCTGCTCTTGCTTACCTATATGACAATCTTCGAGAAGCGAGTATGCGTCAGACCGGAACAGTTTTAGGATATTTGAAACTGTTACAAGTAAACTCTATGGTTGTTTTTTTTTTAATTTTTTTTAATTTCTATTATTAATTCAAAACTAATGATATGTTATTTTATATGTTCAAGCTTGGGTCTATGAGTATTTCCCGACATTATCTGTAGATTAATGTAGACTCTTTCCTAGATATGTGGAGGACAAACCTAGAGCACTTTGATGGAAGCCAAAGATTTTGGTTGTTCCGTTTAGGAAAGCTCTTGATGAGATTGATGTTGATGAAATATGCTGGACACCTACGAAGAGCATCGAGTGAAACGACAATTTGTAGGGGTGTACATGGGTAAAGGTAAACTCGTGAACCTGGTCGCCCAATCCAACCCGCGTTTTGATCCAACTCATTCAGGTCTGGGTCTAACTTGAGCCAACCAATTGAAACTCAACTATGTTCGGTTTGGGTATCAGATTTAACTTTTTGAACCCATGAACCCACAAACCTAACTCATTGACGTGGCATATTTGTTTTTATTTATTTTTTTACTATTGATATATAGTTAAAATTTAGTTGTTGGACTATGGTTGAGAGTTTGTTGCTAATTTAATTAATTTAAGTGTTTTGTTGTGTTTGTGGATGTATTTTAAGTATTAAATGATATGTTGCGATATAATTTTCTTATTTTTTAGATGTTCAAGTATTTAAATTTAATTACATTTTTTTTTTAAAAAAATATCATTTTTATTACCCGTGAACCCAACCCGCTCATAATTGGTTAGGTTTGGTTCGGGTTTGATAGAAAAATCATGGGTTGAGAGCTCAACCCAATCCAAATAAAATTGATCGGTTCGAGTATCGGATTTGGTAAAAAAAATGACCCAACCCAACCTATGTACACTCCTACATTTGAGGATGTTTCATTATTTAGAGGGTGGATACGTTGGGGTCCGAAGATGTATGCTCATCTGCCAGATAGGGTATTGCGTCAATACGGACATGTCTAAACCATTACTGGTTCACCTTTGGAGATAGTATGTCAGACGACCACACAAGAGGAAATGAACATAATGTTTACACAATATGATGTGCATGCAGTTGATGTTGGCGCGGTTGTATAGGGACCTGCAGACTGCGCGAACGATTACATGGAGTGGTTTCACCAGATTTCTTATCCATACATCATTTGTAGATAACCAACCAGTCCATGTAGCTTCTTCGGTTGCAGAACCTGTCGACGATGATCATGATCCAGTTGAAATAACGGTAAATTAATTCAAATTTATGACATAACTAAATTAATTAGTAATCTATTTTTATAACTAAATTAATTAATGTACTTTTTAATGCAACGTGGAGCAATACAAATTGCAGAAGAGCTTCTTGGTCGGCAACTGGTATTACCTGATGGCATCACACTCGTCAATGAGTTAACTTTGATGTTGTGAACTCTGAGGGGGTGGTGGTAGAGATTTGACAAACGTAGTACCATATCGTAGGAGACATAGAATGACTTAGACATTATTTAGCAAATATTTTGGATATGTATTATTTTTTGAATATTTTGGTTATGTAAAATATTTTGGATTTGTGTAATACTGATTTTGACAGTTTATAACAACTGTTATATTTGAATTCATACAATATTAAATATCAACTATTCAGTCTACAATAGCTTCATTTATAGTTCGTGGACATATCTGCAACCAATGTTGCATGCGACCATTATAATTAAACTCCCATTGTTATGCTTCTTCAGTGCAATATTTTTTTCACAAATTATTTGCTGGTGGTATAGGAGAATATGGATTTAAGTAAACTTTTTACAATCAATAATTTATTAAACTACAAAAAAATTTGATAAAATGAAATTAAATATCAAAATTAATACATGCACGAAATGACAGTTTTTAACAAATGCAATAACAATCATACAATGATCTGACATGGATGTTGGTGGTAGACTTCTAAGTGGAAAAAATGTTTGCGATTGATTAAGTGATAATGCGACAAAAACCAAGTTAAATTTTGAAGCAATCACATATCCCATTTCTGGAAGTGTCATCCAATTATTCATAGTTGCAACTTGTTCAACATATACACTGTGTATAAGTTTTTAAACAAAATTTTCTCCACCATATATTATCTCGTAATGAGACATGAACTCTTGAAGCTCTACCACACACTATTGACGAACGAATGCCCATGAGTTCTCACTCATTCCAAGTAAACTTGCAACTGCACAATATCCACAATTACCATCACCGCCGACGTCAATAATGTCATACGTGAATTTATGAATTTCAACCGGCAACCAATTGTGGACGAGAAGAACTCTTGGTTGTTGAACCTTGCTGACTGATGGTCGAGGTGTGAGCTTTTTTACTAATGATCAAGGTTGCTATACTTTACTAGAAGTTATAGTGCTACATGCATTTGTGCCACTGCATCGAACACTTGCATCCACATACTCCCAACAAGATGGATCACGCTTGGTTGATTTATCTCTTTTTGATACCTTACTTTTGTCTTTTTTTGGTGCACCTTTTGTTTTAACCTTGTCAACAGGTGGACACATTGACGCAGTGGATGGATACGCGATCTCTCGTAATTTACTTTTAAGTGCAATTTTTCCAGGTACATCAAGTTCATCAAACTTTTTCATTATCACATCTATTTCATGTTTCAGAGATAACTCTGAAGGTTTACTTGATCCATCATCATGAAAGGTTAATTTACTTCATCAAACATGAATAGCATCTAACGGAATGGAACGTGGGATCATTCTATACCTGGCTATTTCACATGCACAAGGTAGACCATGTGTTGTCCTAATCGTGCAGCGACACTCAGACTTATCAATACCTACATACTTCATGCGATCATACTCTGCCGCAATGTGATCTATTGCATTTTTGGACACAACGCCACGCAAATAGGCCTACAATCTGTTACTATGTCGATGCACCTTTTGAATGATGCTCTTTTCAAATGATGCTATTATGTCACTGTGTTGTAATAAAATCATGGTATTGATGGTTTCCCAAACACTGCATATATCATCAATATTGTCTTGTAATATCCTTTTCAAACTCCAACATGCCGACTCAACCTTTTGTTTTATGGTGTTTCCAAAGTGCATTACTCTATTTGTCCACGCCTCAACAAATCTTTCCTTGTGAGGAATTAACCACTGCTCATGTACATAATCATAAAAAATAAAACAGCTACTACAAATTCCTTCAAAGATAAACAAGAGTCTCTCATGCCTCCATTATTTGCACCTGTTTCTTTTTTGGAAACGCAATCATCTTGCACTTTGTTTTGACATATTTGCATATATGAAACAAGCATAATAAATTGACTACTTTTGAAAAAACATATTGAATTGTGTTCCTCAAAGCGATGTCTTTATCATTAATGATGACTTCAACTTCACCACTTGTAATATATTTTTTCAACATGTGTAGTGCCCACACAAAATTATCAGCTTGCTCAGACTGTAGATATGCAAATCTCACGCAAAATGTCATTTCAGTAGATGTAATACCAATAATCTCAAGTAATGGGATTCGATACCTACAGGTCTTGTATGTGCTATCCATAATCAATACTAATTGAAAATTATTTACAAGAGTGATAGCGTCTGGATGGGCCCAAAATATGCCCCTCAACTCATCTGAAAACTTTTTACCTTCCTATATCGATAGACGTATTTGTCGCGTTCTATCAATGTCAAAAAATATTGCATTTATGTTCTATTACCTCTAAGTGATGAACGATATGCTTGACGTGCATTGTAAACTTGTTTTATTGTCGTCAAACTTTCAACATTATGGTCCTTTAGTGTCATCAATATGTTTCTTGGTTTTACCATGTTCTTCGTCATATCACCAAGTACATTTTTCTCTTCAAGAGACAATCGGCCTAAGAAAGAATGATCAATCAGTTTTTTAGCCAATTTGTGGTTATAGATACCACATATTACATGCAGATACCATTACTCACCAACAATTGATGGTGTTCCTTTAAATCTAAATGAATATTCACATTTTCTACTCAAAGTACTCCTCATAGGTTTAGGATTCTTCCAAGGTCTATATTTACCGCTTCTTCACAATCAAGAATAATTTTTGTCTTTGTTCTTGGTCGTGTTGTCGCAGTTTCAGATCTAAAAATGACAACGACAATTCCATTTTACCTTCCAACATTTCTAGCTCATTTCAATAAATCATCTCACGTATCAAACATCATGTCGGTGATAAACACATCAGTCAAATCAACCATAACAGGTTCAACTCCGTCATTCATAGCATCTTCAATTTTGGGTTCAACATCATCATTTATTGCATCAAAATCAGGTTTCAAACCATCATAAATTTCTTCAAAATCACATTCCAAACCATCATGCATTTTCTCAAAATCAGGTTCCAAACCTTCATACATTTCATCATTGTTGTCTCCCCCTTGGTCTATTTACCTGCATCCAAAAAAGAACATATACAAAATTCAGAAATATGCGATACTCCTACGTGAATTGAGTTCACGTACGCGTACGTGAATTCAGTTCACGTACCTCCTGTGAATTCCTAAACTCCATTAATTATGCAATCTTAAATCATGTAGACTTACATGAACTGAATTCACGTACTGCTTGGGATTTGTTAAATTTAATAATGTACGTGAATTCAGTTCACGTAAGGTTACAACGTACGTGAACTGAGTTCACGTACAATCCCCAGATTTGGATAAAAAAACGAATTAAAAAAAGAACAATAAAGGTACCTTGTTGTGTCATTTTAACCACAATGTGAAGATGAGACTAATGGGGTGTAAATTATGAGTAAGTATTGAGAATTTTGAATGATAATGAGTTATGATGAGTGAGTTATGAATGATTTTGTTATACGAGGTTAAGAATGGCGATGAAGGGATAAATGAGGTTTAAAGAATATTATAAATAGATAAGGACATTTTGATTTTTGAAAAATTGAGGTGTGGCTAGTAAAAAGGGGTGTGGGTAGCAAAATTGAATTTTCTATGTATAACCGAGATCATCAAAGTCTAGCTCTAGAATTTATAGAAAACACAACATTTCAATTTGATGAAAAACTATTGAAATGAACCATTATTATAATTATATAAAAAAGATGAAATATTAATTAATAAAGATATATTTTAAAAAGTGATGAAAATGGTTTTTAATATTTCCATCGTTTCTAAAAATGTAAACTATTGTCCAATTCAAAAGTCTCCTACATCCTTTTTAACAAGTAAAATTTAAAAAAGTTTTAAAAAATAAAAATAGAAAATATTCAAATATATGTAGTTATTTTCTTTCAGAACCACGTCCTGCTGTTTGACAGAATAGAGTGCTAAACCAAATTGCCTAAAGGTGGGACTTATTTGATAAAACAAAATTATAGACCCAGAAAGACATTGCTATTCAATTTAATCAATCAAGACTCATTTACCTCACCAACCATTTGAATCATTTGTTCAAGTTCAAGAGCGTCAACATATAATAAAAGCATGTCTATCTTATACATAATCTCACCACTAGGTGTTGAATAAAACATTTGACCAAAATACAATTGAAAAATCATTAATAATTATAATGTTCTGAACTTTTGAAAAAAATAAAAACTAATACAACGAACTCCATAATCCTCAATATCCACGTACTACAAAATTTAATGAGTCACAATCCTCAAACTAAGTAGGATTGAGAAGCTCTATAGGTAGATCAAAACCAAAGTCATTTTACCAACACTGCCATTTCCAAAAGGAAAGAAACTAGAAAAGAAACTGTATATAATTTAAAATGCTTTCATATCTTTTTTTCTTCCAGGATACAAACTAATTTGAATAAATTGATAATCAAAATAAGGTTTCTTCATATAGCAGCTTCCCTCTCCTATCAGTAACCACCACTAAATGCTATTACTGTGTCGCTCTCTGTCTTTCATCGGCATCGTCACGTTCCACCTGAAAACAATGAAAATCAAGATTGTGATTTCAAGTTTAGAAACTAAAATTTTTTGGTAACTGTCAAATAATGCAGAAAATAACTCTAATACAGAACTCAATTAAATTTACACCATACATAACTCAAGCAATCGATTCTGCATTGCTTTTGATTTTCAAAAGTTAATCCTTAAAATTAAGTGCTGCCTCTTATTTTTTTCAAACACGAGAATACTGATAAGAATATTACAACCAATCGTGTTTGGCATAATTATTTGTTACAACTTTTAAAATGTAATGTAACTTTTGGTAAACCAAACACAATCAAAACTACCTAACACATCAAGCAAGAGAAAGGGAAATCATAGGTAGTCTTTCTGTTCAATATACAAAAATGGAGGCATCCGCTCTATTTTCAAACTCAGAAAAACAATATTTCTGCCTAACACATCAAAACTACATAACACATCAAGCAAGAGAAAGGGAAATCATAGGTGATTGGCTTTCTGTTCAATATACAAAAATGGAGGCATCCGCTCTATTTTCAAACTCAGAAAAACAATATTTCTGCACTCTACCAACATCATCTATCTCAACAATTCAGAGCAGAATATTAACAGTTATATATATAAGAATTATGACACTAAAATTCCCAAAAGAAGTGAATAGCATTTAAAAGAACAGGGAGTTTTTTATACAAGTTAACAGTATTAAATTACCTCAATGAGGACCCTCGTTTTCTTTAATTTAGAATCAAGAGCATCCTTTTCAAGTTTCTTTGAAGCTAAAGTCATTTTCCTTTTGGCTTTCCTTTGATCACGTGCATCTGCCTCTTCATCTTCAGTGCTTCCAGCTGCATTAGTAGCCGTCATCATGTTATTGGTTCTTAAAAGTGTAAGTTTTAAATGAATTGTTTGTATGAATAGGAACTTGAAACTATCAGAAGACATGTGATTGTAAAGCTAAGATTAAAAGTACAAAGAATAGGAAGATCTGATTGCAGTATCTAGAAGAAGTGAAGAATATGAAAAATAATAAGAGTATAAATTATGCAGCAAATCAAATTCTCGCCCAAGATTTTCAGCAGTTACTATGAAGTTCAAAATAAACTACGATCATATCACTCATTAATAATTACTATGTCTACCCAACTCAATGAAAACAATGCCGTATGACACACTTAACTATCATATCATGCATATCTTATTCTGAATCCGTTGTATCTTGGTTTCAGTTATGCAAAAGCAAGTTCCTTGATGAGTGAAGAAATATTTCATGAAACATTTTTATAACTTAATTATCATATATTTTAGCATGAAAAAAATACTCCAATCATATTGCAAAACTTCTGAAATAAATATTACCATTTTCATCATCGGTGTCATTGCCCTGTGACTCAGGAATTGAAAAAGCACCAAAATCTTCTATGTCATCTTCCTCTTCAAGTTCATCGTAACCGTCGACGTATTCTATTTCTTCTTCCTGTTCAATTTGAAAAGAAATAAACCAGAGTCAACACATTACCAAGTTAAGTTTCTAAGAATTTTGATTTAAACACAATCAACAGAAGAGGAAAATCTATTATTAAATATATACCTTTTCATCCTCTTCATCAGCAGCTTGAAGTTTCTCCATATCAAGTATTTTATTGTATGCTTCAATAGGATAGTTAAATATATCACCTTGTTCGTAAAGTCCTTTTTGAAGGCGTTCCAATAGCTCTTTCTCAATAGCCTAAGTAATATTCAAAAGCAACAATGAGGAAAATGAAGATAACATGCAATTTAATGTGCATGGATATCATTAGGATTAACAATAACCTTTTCAAGCACAGCTGCTTTTTCGGCCTTCTCTTCTCTTCTAGCTTCTCTCTTTTTCTCTTTCCTTGGGAATGTTGTTATTTTCTCCCTGTAAAGGAATGAATTCCAAAAATCACAAGCAATATTACAGACACATACATAGAAGTAGGTATACAGACTTAAAAAGAGAATCATAATATACCAAATTTGAGATTGTAAACATCCCACAAATGTTCAGATTCAAAATGCAGAAATCAAATACTAGATCAAATATATCAACTCTTGTTGACCACTTTTTATCTCATTTGTCTCTTTTAAAAAGTACCAGAGGGAGTAATATGCAATTTTGATTATCTGTTTCACAAGCTTCTTCAAGACTTACAGGCAATGGTTTACATGAAAAAACAAGATGCAAAAGAGAATTAAGTTTCAAACCTTGTTTTCAAAGCAATCTTCCTCGTGCGTATCCGTATCTGAGTCATTTTGGTCAATCGTTGTTTTATCTTGTGTATAAGAAGCTTGGGCCAATACATCTGTCAATCCAGAAAAGTCAAGCAAGCCACTAATCTCAACAATTACTCACAAGTAAAACATCAAACATATAAATGTTGCAAAGACTACATAGATATACAGTACCAGATGTTTGTCTATGACTTCAAGTGCCTGTTCGTAATTCCTAGGCAGCTTAACTCTTTCCCACAGATCCTTTGGCATATGAGCTCTTTCAATAGTTTTCATGTAAAGGTAAAACACTCCTACAGCACACATTGCAATTGTATCATTACTTGTATTCTCTACCACAATTTTTCACATGGAAACAACCATTTAATTTAATCATTGACATTAACGTGAAACAAACCAAATAATTTGATATGGGTGCATGAAGAACTAACCAAAATGTAGAAACAAATTGAGATATCAAAGTTATGATATACAATACAGCCTTAATATGTCATTTTCTTCTCATGGGTTCTCCAATGAACCAAACTTAAACCTCAACTCAGTCAAAGCATATAGTTTTTTAAGCAAATATTAGTTGTCATAATGTTATATAGGTGTCAGGTTTTCAACCCAGGTTCTCCTTCTCACAGCTACACCAGAGAGACCAAAATCGTGCAGTTTTCTTCACATCCCACAAACAATTCATAACTATAATAATCATGTCTTAATTTCTAGTTGAAATCTAATACAACAAAAAAAAATGTGCAAGTAAAAATACCATTCTCATCACGAATAGTGGCATAGCGACTATTAGCTAAAGGGCAGGAGCTCCGGTTACAAATTCCAGTGACGTTGTAAAGGTTTCTACAGAAATTACCCGTCGTAATTCTACAAAAAAAAAATATATTAAACCATATAAAAAGCAGTAGCAGAAAGAAGAAAGCAAAGCCACATATGTATCAAGAGTGTGTTGAATGGAAAGTGGAATATATTTACTTGGTCATGAAACTGCAATGGTTGTGCCTGATAACTTGCCATATAACTTCATCGTGCTGCATCTTTGGAATAAAGTCTGTGTCGAAAGGCGATGTGCCGGTGTGGTTTTCAAAACTGAATTTGGGGTTTAGGGTTTATTGTCCAAATCTGACCCAATATCAAAACAGAGCCAAAATCAATTTTAACAATATAATAATATAATAAATTCAATGTACTGAGCAAGATAAAATAGTCCAATATTTTTCACAACGATGGTAATTTTCGGATTTTTAGAAGAGGAAAAGTTAGGGTTTAAAAATATAAATTAGGGTTTTACATTTTTGAAACCTAAACTGAAAAATTTATGGAAGAAGAAGACTTACACGAGAGGGAAGGAATATTTGGTATAGAAGCTACTCGAACTGCTGCCGAATAAATCTCCGATATGTGGTCACGGCGGTCGGAGGTGGAGGAAGAAAGAGAGAGGCGGCAGTGAGGGTTTGAGTGAGAAGAAGGGTTTAAGACATTGTGTTGTTAGTTAAGAGAGAGAAAATTAAAAAAAGAAGAGAAAAAAAAGAAAATTTGGCTCACTTCACTCGGGTTGCGATTGCCCAGATTATTTTCGACCTAAAACCTCCTTTGACTCTAAAGTTAAAAATAACAGTTTTAAAATTAATTATTAAAAAATATAATCTAAGATACAATTTTATTATTCATAAGACAGTAAAGGGAGGAAGATATATGTATGAGGACTAATATCTCAAAATGATGTAAATTATGAATTGATGATTAAATGAAATGTGTTTGCATATATGAAGTGATAATTGGGAGGTTGCAAGACCTTACATATAGTAGACTTGCCTCCTGGTTGTAAGCCAATAGGTTGTAAATGGATTTTGAAAAAGAAACTAAAACCCGATGGAACTATTGATAAATACAAGGCACACCTTGTAGCCAAAGGTTTTAGACAAAGAGAAAATATAGATTTCTTCGACACTTTTTCTCCAGTCACTAGAATAACATCCATTAGGGTACTCATTTCTCTAGCAACAATTCATAACTTGGTGATACACCAAATGGATGTTAAAACAACCTTTTTAAATGGTAATCTGGAAGAAGAAATTTATATGGAACAACCTGAAGGTTTTGTAATTCATGGACAAGAAAACAAGGTCGGTAAGTTAGATAAATCTCTGTATGATCTTAAACAAGCTCTTAAGCAATGACATGAAAAGTTTGACAATTTGATTATATCAAATGATTTTAAAGTAAATGAAAGTGACAAATGTATTTATTACAAATTTGAAAATGGCATTTGCACTATCATATGTCTCTATGTAGACGACTTACTCATATTTGGTTCAAACATTCATGCGATAAATACTGTGAAATCATTGTTGAGTAGCAACTTTGATATGAAAGACCTTAGAGAAGCGGATGTAATCTTAGGAATCAAGATTACTAGGTCAAAAAAGGGAATTCTTTGGATCAGTCTCATTATGTGGAAAAGATCCTAAAGAAATATAAATATTTTGACTGTAAACCTGCTTGCACACCATATGATCCAAGTATGAAAATTTTTAAGAACATTGGTGAAGGTGTTAGACAAATTGAATATGTGAGCATCATTGGCAACCTTAGGTATGCCACTGATTGTACTAGACCCGACATTGCCTACGTCGTGAGACTATTGTGCAAGTTTACCAGTAGACCTAGTATGGAGCATTGGCTCGCTATCGAAAGAGTCATGAGATACCTAAAAAGGACCATGAATCTAGGATTACATTATCAAAGATTTCCTGTCGTACTTGAAGGATATAGTGATGCTGATTGGAATACCTTATTAGATGACTCCAAAGCAACGAGTGGCTATATTTTTAATATAGCCGACGGGGTTGTATCTTGGAAATCAAAGAAACAGATGATACTGGCTCAGTCTACTATGGAATCTGAAATGATAGCACTAGCTATTGCTAGTGAAGAAGCAGGCTAGTTGAGATGCTTGCTAGCTGAGATCCTTTTGTGGGAAAAACCTCTGCCAACTGTGTTGATCCACTATCGAAAGAGTCATGAGATACCTAAAAAGGACCATGAATCTAGGATTACATTATCAAAGATTTCCTGTCGTACTTGAAGGATATAGTGATGCTGATTGGAATACCTTATCAGATGACTCCAAAGCAACCAGTGGCTATATTTTTAATATAGCCGACGAGACTATATCTTGGAAATCAAAGAAACATATGATATTGGCTCAATCCACTATGGAATCTGAAATGATAGCACTAGCTACTGCTAGTGAAGAAGCAAGCTGGTTGAGATGCTTGCTAGTTGAGATCCTTTGTGGGAAAAACCTATGTCAACTGTGTTGATCCATTGCGATAGTACCGTAGCTATTGCAAAAATTGAGAATCGTTATTACAACGGTAAGAGACGAAAAATACGTCGTAAGCACAATACAGTTAGAGAATTACTTACTAAATGAGCTGTAATAGTGGATCATGTACGCACTGATGATAATTTAGCAGATCTTTTGATGAAAGGATTGGCTAGAGAGAAAGTCATAAATACATCCAAAAGGATGGGACTATTGCCTATAGATAGATGAGTCACTCATGATGGTAACCCGACCTAAAAGATTGGAGATCCCAAGAATTAGGTTCAATGGGTAATAACAAGTCATAGTGATATTGTTGGAACCAAGTTGGTTCTTTCAATTAAAGTTTTGATGTTAACAAAAGTATTTTATGTAAATTTTATTTTGACTTAAAAAAAATCAGAGGTTGTGCAAAATCAGAAGACGACACCACCAGTGGATACACCAGAGGATGACTTCACCAGAAGATAAAAATGCCACCAGAGGTTTCGGCCAGAGGATACCAGAGGAAACATCCAGAGGATACATCTAGAGAACACCATAGGATGCACTTAGAGGATACTAGAGGATGTCACCAGAGGGTACCCGAAGATACCTCCAGAGAATACCAAAGGATGTCATCAAAGGCAAACATCAAAGGATATCATCAATAAGAGGATATCATCAAAGGAAAGAAAAATAACATCATCAGAGGATATTTTTCTTGGCTCAGATCAGAAGGAAGCAGAATCCAAAAGAAGATTTGGTCCAGACCAGAAGGAAGCTTGTCAGAAGAAGACTTGGTCCAGACCAAAAGGAAACATAAGTCAGACTTGGTCCAAACCAGAAGATAGCTTGGTCCAGAAATAAGACTTAGTCCAGACTTGGTCCTATGGATGACAATTAGACCCAGACCTAGTGGATACCCGTAAAAAAAACCCGTAATGGGTAGGGTAAAAACCCACATAATGGGTATGAGTATGAGGACGGGTAATTACCCGCAAAATTGAACGGGTATGGGTACAAATACAGGTACTATAATACCCACCTCGTCCTGCCCCGCACATATAATATTATTATTATTATTATTATTATTATTATTATTATTATTGTTAGTAGTAGTAGTAGTATGTAAGTTTGTTTGAGCTTAAATAAAAATGATTTTTGTTTTAAATAATTTAGGGATTATTTTTTAGAGATTTTTTAAAATATGATTTTTTAACTCCCATTTGTTTACTATTATAAAAATGGTTTTTTTTGTACAATAATTTTTAACTTGTTTGTATACAATTTTATAAAAATAATTTTTTTAAACTAAAAAATTACCATAAAGGACATAAAAATGATTTTTAAGAAAACATGTTTGTTTGAAAAAATATTTTTTAAATACATGATTTTTCTAAATACACATATGTCTCTCTACTATCTTATGCATCTCTATCTCCCCTTCCAATTCCTATCTACTATTTCTCTCACTCTCTACTATCTCATGTCTTTCTACCTCTCCTTTTTATTCCAAACAAATCAATGAATTTAGGTCATTCATTTCATAATTTTCGGATCCTTCTGAAAAATAAACATATAAGTAAATCATCACGAAAATATGTTAGTAAATAGTAATAGATTTTGGAGGTCATGTTCTAATCTTAAAAATTGGGCCCTTAATAAAAAAAATACAATTTTAATAATTAAAAAAATTGGAAAAATAAATTTTAGTCCCTATACACATATCAAATCATTTACCCACATCAATTTACATGATGTTTTACCATACCAATCAATTTATATGATGCTATATCCATACCAATTTACATGATATTCTACCCATATCATAATTTTTCTCATCTATTTTAGTTGCTATACTAATTGATATTTAAGTCAACAAAAATGTTAAATCACATATTAAAAACAGTTTATAAAGTAATTTATCCTTAACCAAATTTTCATAGTCACAAGCATATTTTCATTATCCGCACTAGTTAGTACTTTCTAGAGTATTTGTCACATAGTTTCAATATCTAAAGAATAGCACTTCCAAAATTATTAATTTAATCCATTCGTAAACACATTTTAAAATTTGATCAAATATAATTGATTATTCATCCAAAACTAATAAATAAACATACACCTATTATTATATCTATCTACATTATAATATTTTAAGCTTCATATATTATGAATTTTCTATTTTTGGTAATTAACATGTTATTATTTGTTTTAATGTTTTGTTATTATATACTAAATTTTTTGTTTTTTGATTATTAGTTTAAAGTAAATTTTTGTTTTTGTTTTTTTACTCATATGTTGTTATAGGAGTTGTTAACTTGTTATAGGGTTTCATTTCTTTTCTACCTCTTCAGCTTACCGTGTTTTCAATTCCCTAAACAAACATTTAATTTTCTTCTTCGTCTAACCCAACACGGATTCAATTACTTTTTGTCGTTCAAGGTTATTCAAAATTGTTTTCATGAACCTCACTCCTCTAGCATAATATTAACCAACACTGCATCTACTCTTGTACACCGGTTAGAAGAAATCATCTCGACATATTTTAGTGATAGAGAAAATAAATTATGTTTTTTAAATTATTGTTTGTAAGTCACTAATCTAGTAATGTTACTCACTAAGAGATTATTTGTTATATAAAGTTTTTATTAATCTATTGTAAATTTAAGACTTAAAACAACTCACTTATTTGCCAATTTGTAAATTAACACTGTGGTTTCTATTAATTTGTTTTTGTCTATTAGATAAATATTTGTTTTTTCAAATAAGAATTTAAACTTATATTCAACTATTTAGGAAGTAATACTAACGATCGTTAAATCTTATATGAGTTTCATTATTTGCATATTTGGTTATAAATTTATGTCATATTAGAGTTTATTTATTCTTTCTTCATTTTCCGTTTTAGATGGAAAATCAATTTGGGTTGCTTCAATCAAAGGAATTTAGAACTAGCTCTTCTCCCACACAAACTCAAAGTCAAAATGCACCTAATGATCATGTGGGTAGCTCTGAGAAGGCTAATTCTCAAACCTTCTGTTGTTGAAAATGGTGATGCTATTGAATTAACTAATAATAGCACTAGCAAGAAAAGAAAGACATCGATTGTTTGTAATCATTTCATTAAAAAAACTATTAATGGGGAAGAAAAAGTTATATGCAATTATTGCAACACGACTATGGCAGGTAAAAAAGAACTGATGGAACAAACCATTTGTGTAAGACCCTTAATTTTTAATTAAAATTATGGAATTAATTTTAATTGTATTTTTGGGGATATTTGTAAAATATTTAATATATGTATGTTTGAGTGAATATATATATATATATATAAATATTTATTTTGGAGGATGAAATAAAAATTATTGGATGAAGATTAAATTAATTTAATTACGAGTAATTAAATTAATTGGGCAGTTAATTGAGGATTAGTGGCTAATTACAAGCAATTAAGTGCTGAAAGACTCAGCATTATTTTAACATTATTTTTGGGTGAGGTGGCACCACAAAAGCCTATAAATAGGAGTGAGAAGGATGGTGAAATCAGAACACCATTCCTCCTTCCTCACTGCCCATACTGCAGCATGTAACAGTACCCCATTTTCCCTCCCATTCTATCTGCTGTTTCTGCCTTCCCCATTTCCAGTCACGACTACAAAGAGAAAAAGAGGGAGTTCCTCAAAAACACTATTACTTGAAAATCCAAGCACTGAAACACTAAAATCCCAGTACAAAAGTTAATCCCTATACCATTACGGAGCTAGAGAACTCAGTTTTGTATCAGCAAACGCAGGCGGGAGTTTCGCTGTTTTTGACGCATACACTTCAACAGAAGCAGAACACGCAACAAGGGTAAGGGCACCTTCCACTTTCTAGTTGCATTAGGGCTGTAAGTGCATAACTTTCATGGAATCACTAGTGTTTTCATTACTGTTTTGAAACTGGTTTTGCCTGATGCCTGAAAGAAATGAAAAATGCATTTTTTTTGATGTTTTAAAAGCTCTGTGATGATTGTTGTTTGGGCTGAATGCACTAAAGTTGTGTTGTTTATGTGGGAAAGTGGAAAATGTCTTGAATGTTATTTCAAACATGCTGGAAAAAGTGCTGAATCTGTTTTAATGTTGGTTGTTTATTTTTAAAAGAAAGCAGTTTGAAAAAGGGTTGAAATCTCAGGAAAATTTCACTAGTTTTCGAAGGTGTATTCGAATACAACATGTGTGTATTCGACTACAACCTGTCAAGTTTCTGTTTTACTTAAGTTTTCAAACTTGTATTCGAATACGAGCCCTGTATTCGAATACAGAGGAATGATTTTTGCTTCTGACTTAGCATCTGTATTCGACTACGACCATGTCGTATTCGAATACAGAAGTGGGATTTTAACACTGTATTCGCATCTGTAATCGACTACAGGCATGCTGTATTCGAATACAAAATGCAGATTTTCACCAGTTTCAGCTTCTGTATTCGAATACAATGGGTTTGTATTCGAATACAGATTCGTGTTTTTCCAGAAGCACTATTTTTAGCTTCTGTATTTGAATACAAGGAAGCTTAGCTGTATTCGAATACAGATTCGTGTTTTCCAGAAAATCAAGTTTTAAACACTGTGATATACATTTTAAAGTATTGAGAAACCTTGAGAAGGGTTAAAGTGAGTTTAAATGGAGTTCTTGAAAATTTTGAAAGGGAGAGGATGAAGTATTGAAAACCTTTAATGATCTGAGAGAAAATGTTGAATTTTCCAAGGTTTTGTCTTCTATATTCGACTATAGGCATGCTGTATTCGAATACAGAATGTTAAAATTGCAGTTTCATGCTTCCGTATTCGAATACAAGGGGTCTGTATTCGAATACAGATTCGAGTTTTCAGAAATTCCAAGTTTTTAAGAGTGTTTTGTAAACCCTGAGTGTTTGGGGAATGTTGGGATTGTTGTGGGGAATTAAAAAGGAACTTTTGGTGATATTTTGAAGTTGTGGTGATGAAGTTTTAAGACTTTACTGATGTAATGAAATATGTTGTTTTGTGCACTAAGACTTCCTCTGTATTCGAATACCAAAGGGCTGTCTTCGAATACAGAGTGTAATTCTGCATTATTTTTTGCCTCTGTATTCGAATACAGAGAAGCTGTATTCGAATACAGATTCGTAAAATTCCATAAAATCCCAATTTTAAAACTGTATTTGAATTTTAAGAGTTTGGGAAAACATTTTAAAATGTTAATGAATAATTGGCTATTTAATCATGATTGTGATGATGATAATTCTGACTGTGCTGAGGTATTTTAAACATGATGAAAAGCATAAATTTTCTGATTTTGCATACTGTTTCTAGAGAAGTGAAACACTGCATATTCATGCATTGCATAGTCAAGTGGTACCGCGATGGGCCACAGAGTAATGCGCAACCACGTGCTGATCTGTTGAGCGATTGCACGAGTGCTGGACTGTTGAGCGTCTGCACTAGGTACTGATCTGTTGAGCGATTGTACCTTGGTTTATGTCAAACGTGCTGGTCTATATAGCGACTGCCTGAGTGCTGGACTTTTGAGCGTCTACACTGGTGCTGATCTGTTGAGCGATTGCACCTTGGTCTTGAGGGCCGTTAATGTCAAACATATTGTGCTGGTCTATTGAGCGACTGCACCTTGGTGATTCCAAGAAAAATTGTATACATGAGCATATACATATTGCATTGAGGGATTGACCGGTGGGTCACATTTGATTATATGATGAATGAGTGGAAATTGAATGTGTGTGAGTACTGTCCAAAATCTGAATTTCTGATTTAATGATTGTGTTTTGCTGAGGTGTTGTTTGTACTTATCACATATTTCATAATAATTGGCTGCTGTTTTTGAAAAGGCATATATGTCATTAAATTTCAAATGAGCATTATTCTTTTCCTCATCATCATATATTATATCATGGATATATTTGTTGCTGTGAAATATATGCTATGATTATTTGTTAATTTCGGTCGGTGACCCTTGCTATTATATTGTGAACTTTGGGCTTTGCCCTCAGATGCCCTCCAAATCCATGCCACCCGTGGGAACCCGAATGACGGAAACGTCGTTAGACTTCCTTGATCGCTATTCGCGCACTGCTTGTGAATTCGACCCGATCTCAAGCAGAGCGACTTACACGGGGTGGTTGGAGAGGACGAGTAGGACCGACGGCGTAGCGGATTTCGTGGAGCGCACACATGCGAGTATAGATTTTCCCGTGCCTTCCCGTCTAGTATTGGAGGCGCACGGAATTTTCGACGATGCTGAGGAGTCCGCTATAGGGGTTGAGACGGAGGCCACTGTAGGCGTGGTGACTCCCAACCCGGTGGTTGGAGGAGATGTACATGAGTCTGAGGCAGAAGGGAAGAATGATGAGCCGAGGCCAGTAGCAGCTGAGATTCTGGGTCCGTCCAGGATCTCCGATGATTGTTATGAGATTCCGGCGCCGCCGAAGCGACCAAGACTTGTTATTGATCTGACTTCTGAGGAGGCCAACCCCTCTCTGTATGATGAGGAGGAGGAGGAGGTCACGTCGAGGCGAGCGGCAGATTCGGAGGAGACTTGCTTGGGATGCGGAGGAAATCCGTACTACTGTAGCTTAGTGCATGATCAGTCTAGACTTTTGTATAGGGTCTTGAGTTTTGGGAAATGTAATTTTATTTTGGGAATTTATGTAATGATTTTTCCGCTGTATTCTTCCGCACTCTGAAACTATTTAGTGGTTACAGGCCGGGTGTTCTCTTTGAAAGGAGCTAATGAAAATTTTATTTTAATTCCCTTGACATTAATTTTGGAAAACTCATTTTAATTATTTAAAAAGAAAAAAAAATGCACCCGCGCTGTGTTTTAAACTCGGGGTGTTTCAATTTGTGTAAACATCTTTTGTCTTGTAGAAGAAGGCCATATATGGATATAAGACAAGCGAAGGTAGATGTGTCATTTAATTATTTGAGTAACTATCATTTTGATCCAGAGAAGTCAAGAGAAGACCTTTCTAATATGATAATACTTCATGAGTATCCCTTTCAATGGTAGATCATTTGGGCTTTAGAATATATTGTGAAGGTCTTCAACCTTTGTTCAAAATTCCTTGTCGAAACACAATTAAAAATGATATTCTAAAGATATTTCAACATGAAAAAGGAAGATCATGGGGCTTTTAGAAAAGATTGGGAGTAGGATTGCTTTAACAACATGTGGACAACTAGCAACCAAAAGAAAGGGTATATGGTCATTACATGTTACTACATAGATGATTATTGGAATATGCAAAGTCACATATTACGGTATAATACTTACATATTTGTAAAAGTTATTAATTGCATATAGTTTTTTCATTATGTTAATATTTTAAAAATTATTTTGCATGACAAGTTTGTGTATGTAGAATGCCCACACACAGCTGAAGCTCTTTCAAAGGTTTTGGTAGAGTGCATGATAGATTGGAATATTGATAGAAAATTGTCAACCATCACTTTGGATAATTGTAGCACTAATGACGCTCTTGTTGGTATGTTGTTAAACAAACTTGATTGTTCTAATCTTATGCTTGATGGTCAATTATTTCATATGAGGTGTTGTGCCCACATTTTAAATTTAATTGCTCAAGATTGTTTGAGTGTTATTGAAGATGGTATAGAGAAGGTTAGGGATAGTGTTTCATTTTGGACAGCCACTCCCAAAAGAGACCAAACTTTTTAGGGAAGCATCACGTCAATTAAAAGTTTCCATTACTAAGAAACTTATTCTTGATTGCAAAACTAGGTGGAATATTACTTATCGTATGCTTGCTGTTGCACTAGAATATAAAGATGTTTTTATTCATTTGAAAACACAGGAGTGTTTGTATACATGTTTGCCTGCAACAAAAGAGTGGGAAATAGAAAATGAAATTTGTAATAGGTTGCAAGTCTTTAATCATGTAACTGAGATGTTTTCAGGGACACAATATCCCACAACAAACATATTCTTTCCATTGATTTGTGAAATAAAACTCTATTTGAATGAATGGAAGACTTGTTCAATTGAGGTTATTAGAAATATGGCTTCCACAATGGTCGATAAATTTGAGAAATATTGGTCTGTTATTCATGGTATTATGGGGATTGCCATTGTTTTGGATCCAATATTTAAATTCAAGTTGTTAGAGTACTTTTATCAGAAACTTTATGGAAGTTTGTCTTCAATTGAAATTAACAATATCAAAAAATTATGTTACTTATTATTTGAAGATTATCAAGCTAAAAGTCTATGGGTTGGTGGACAGTTCAACGAAAAAGTTCAATGAGAAGGAGTCAAATTTAGAAAATGGTAACTGTACCAATTTTCTTAGTGGTTATGATTCATATGTCAATGATACCAATGATGTGCAATCAAAATCTGAGTTAAATCTATACTTGGAGGAAAAGGTATTGCCTAGGAGTGATACATTTGATATTCTTGGATGGTGGAAAACAAATGGAATAAGATATTTTGGTCATCCCAATTTCCACAGTTGCTTCAGAATCTGCTTTTAGTACTGGTGGTAGGTTGTTGAGTCCTCAACGGTCTAGACCTCATGAGGATACTTTGGAGGCACTTATGTGTTCACAAAGTTGGATAAAACATGAAAAACAAGGTAATAATTGTTGCAATATAGTATTTATTCAATTAAATTTGTGTATATTTTAACTATTTATTTTCTTTTATGTTTTAGCAACTATTGGTATCATTGGACCACTACAATATTTAGAATCGAAAGATAAACGTTTGCAAACTTTTCAATAATTTGATTCTGATGAAGAGGTAAATAATTGTGATTTTATATTATTAATCGTGACTTTATAATTATAAATAACTAATATAATACACATATCAATTTTTTTACAGATCTCGGAGAATACCGTCCAAGGACTTGCAACTTCATAAAATATTCTTTCGGAAAACATTATTTCTGATGTTTTGATATTTATTGTAGTAATGTACTAATGTTGGATCATGATATATTTTGGATGTTTTGAGTTAGACAATATTTTGTTTTGTAATTCTTATGATTTGGATTTAAAATATTTGGGAATTTTTTAAATTTAATCACAAATTACTTATCGATATATTTTTGTTAAAGTGCGAGTAATGAGCTGGTCCACATCAGAAGATAAATGATCCAGATTAGAAGATCAATGGTCCAGATCAGAAAATCAATGGTCCATATCAGAAGATCAATGGTCTACATCAGAAGATCAATGTTCCAGATTAGAAGATCAACGGTCCATATGAGAAGATCAATGGTCCAGATCAGAAGATCACAAAATGGTACATATCAGATCACATGGTCCAGAATTGGTCGAAATCAGAAGATCACACAATGGTACAGATCAGATCACATGGTCCAGAGTTGGTCGAGATCAGAAGATCATACGATCCTGAATTTAAATCATGATGCAGATCAGTGAAGACTTGATTAAAATTCGAAGAAGACTTGATTAAATTTTGATAGAAATTTGATCAAAGTATTAAGGGGATTTGATTCAAAAATCACTGAAGACTTGAAGGAAATTTGAATGCAATCTAAAGCTAAAAAGATATGGTTTGAATTAAAAGAAACAGGATTGGTCAACAGAATTTTCAAGTGCAATCTGAAGTTAAAAAAAAGATACGTTTTTAAATTAAGTGAAACAGGATTGGCCAACAGAATTTTCAAAGGAAATCTAAGCAAGATTTATCTCGAATTTAAGCTTGGACAAAGCCCTATTTGCAGCTATAAAAGGAGGCTTCAGGCAACAACATTAAGCATCGAAAATACAAGAACTCAAACTTCATATTCAACACAATCCGAGAGTTCAAAAGAGAGAATCACTTGAGTGCAAAAGCAATATTTTCTAAGTGTTTTTGAGAGAGAAATTCAGTGCAACAATCAGCTTTCCAGAAGCAACAAAATAGTGCAAGAATCAGTGTAGCAATCAGCTTTCCAGAAGCAACTTTGCAGAGTTCCAAACCCTTGTAATCTAACCCGATAGTGGTGTAAATTCCTTCTTCAATCTGGGGTTGTCAGATTGGTAGGAGAAGACTTGATTTGTAGAGTCAAGGTGCTGTTATCATTCCTCAAAAGTCTAGGGTTGTCAGACTGCTTGGGAAGACTGACTTGGAGAGTCAGGTGTTGTAATTCAAATGTTTTGAATTAGTGGATTAAAGCCTTTAGAGTAAAGGGACTGGATGTAGCCAAGTTAATGGTGAACCAGGATAAATTGTTGTGTTCTTATGTTGTTATTATCCGCTGCTAAGTCTGATCAATTATTCATCAAATAATTCGCATCAACATTCAACAAAACAGCAAAATAAATCAAGTTTGACAAACACAATTCAACCCCCTTCTTATGTTTGCACCTTCACATATGAGATGAACATGTTATTATATTTAATAGAAGCATGATTCTTGAAGCGATGGAAGGTTGAAATAATAGAAACTCTTAATGAGATCTATACTCTATGTGGAGGGAGTACCTAGTTACAGGAGTACTCTTGATAGACTCACCTATGTGAATGTGGAAATGAGGCTGTTTCCTATGGAATTTCGAGGCAAAAATTCCTAAAGCGTTCACTATACTGGGATAGATGTGTAGGGCCATTAATGCACGGGTTTTTTTTAGAATACACCCATTGAAAAGGTTGTGTGTGGGTTTGATGTCTGAGATAGAGTTCAAGACTACGAGTCACTCTTGTTAAATCTGAATCTTACTTGCTATGCAAAGGTTCAAGTCATAAACACCTATGTTTATGCACAATCTTATGGAAGCGTTTGACGCTATTTCAGAACATTCTTTTTAAATTCAAGTGGGGAATTGTTGGAAATGAAGAGCAAAAAAGAGCTAGTATGTGAATTGAAAAATAGAAGTCCCACATAGGAGAGATTACACATTTTAGTAGTGTTTATAAGGTGGAAGTATGGTACTTGGGGTGTGCCCCAAGGGGTACCCCAATTTTGTGAAGGGGCGAAAACGTAAGCAAAATAAATCACCACAAGCGCACGCCGCCGCCGTCCGTGCGGCCGGCTTGGCCGGGCCGGGCCTGGGCTTGGGGAATGCTTGCGTTTTACTTAATTGACATGTTTGGACACGTGTAAGCCCTCCACTTAGTCAACACATTTTTTCTGATTCAGTCAAGTCATTCCCCTTATTTCGCGCGCTTCAGGTTATGGTCAAAACCCTACCTACTGCCCGTTTGTTTTGTGGACGTGCGCTTGGTCAAAACGCTGGGAAATTCGGAGTCAACTTAACCTAGAATAATGAGGCACATTTTTAGTGTGGTTACGGTCTGATGGATCCCGAAATTCCTCAGATCCAGTTACAGATCTCCTCTATAAATAGAGGATTTCTGCTCATTTGGAAATCACACCAAAAGCTTTCCATTCTTCTGAGGCTTTTCTCTCCTTCTCCCTCCCTATTCTTACTACTCTTCTTTCTTTCTTTCGAGTGGTCTTAGTACCATATTACGAGTGGCAGCCATTAGACTGCCATATTGAGGGTGTAATTCTAGAACGGTTTTTCACGGTGCAGTGAAACTCTGATACAGAGTAACTGAGCTGTTTTATCCTAGGGACGACGTGGTTGATAATCTACCTTGCACAATTTGGGCAGTGTCGCGAAACGTCTTAAAGAGAGCGACCTAGTCCGCGACTCAACCCAATAATATTTTCGATGGCACAAATTGTTTTTCAACAGTTTTTTCAAAACTCGAAACAACATTAATTATTTTACATCGTCGTATCATATGATATGTTATTTAAAGTGTGTCACGTCACTATTTTTTAGTTAAAAAATCATAAGAAGAAACTCAAATTGTCGACTTTTAAAATTAAAAGACTAATTTCGTAAATTAATAAAAATAGATAATTAAAACTACAATTAAGTCTTCTTTTATTATGGTTATGTAAGTATCACTTTGTATATTATTTTTGAATTTAATTCATATATTTTTTGAATTTAATTCATATAGGTTGTCGTAAAAAGTTTTTACATTAGTCAATCTAATTAACCACAACTGAATGTTTAACTTTGACGAATGATTATGATGTTTTAACGGTATGAAACTTTTTATACTACCGACAATTAAATTCATTAATTTTTCTTCCACATAGTTTTTTCTTTTATCGTTGACGACCATTAAAAATCCAATAAATCTTATCATGTTTTTTTTTCTTTTTTATCGAATCCAAAGCTCTAGTAGACATTTCTCTCATATATGTCCAAAACTTCCAACATGTGTTGTCCGAGAACACAAGTAGCGATCCTCGCGACAAAACTTCCAACATCTGTTGTCCGAGAACACAAGTAGCGATCCTCGCGACCATGTTCGCGATAGTGTATCGCACAACAGTTCGTGTAGATCGCGGCACTAGGGCAGTGCAATATGTCCTACTTTATTTTAATAAAAGAAATATCTTTTTTCTCTTAATTTGATAACTGTTACAAAAGAGAAACAAATTCCAAGAAGAAGAACAACACCAACAAAGAAGAGAGAGGAGGAAGAAGAAGTTACGTGTGTTGCAGCTGTTATTTTTAAGATTGAAGTTTAAGGTTGTGTTTTAAATAATCAAATGGATCCGTTCTTTTTAATTTGAATCAATGGATAGGGGTGAATAGGCCAGGTTAGGCTTTGAAAGGCCTGAGCCTAGCCTACTATTAATTTTTTTAGGCTTAAGTCTGTCTTACGACCTACTTTTTTTCCGGTCTGGCCTGGCCTGAAAGCCTATTTAAAATTCTTATTCACATTAAAATATTTAAATGTTATATTTTACATTTTTTTAAATAGGCTAAATTAGAAAGTTTTTTATATAAGGAAAACTAATAAAATTATAATCAAATCTAATATAATAAAATAATATTAAAATAGCCTAATTGATAGGCTTTAAAATAGGACACAATAATATTAATAAATAATATTAATAAATAATAAGATATATATATATATATACATATATTTTAAAATAGGAAACTATAATATTAATAAATAATAATAAAAAATAACATTAATAAATAATATATATATATATATATATGTCGGCCTGTCAGGCCTAATAGGCTTTTATATAAGCTTGAACCTAGCCTATTTAAAAAATTAGGCTTTAAAAATACTGAACCTGATTTTCTTATGAAACAGGCCAGGCCAGACCAGACCATAAGTAGGACAGATCATAGGCTCCTGTCGGATGGCTTAGCCTATTCTCATCCATATCAATGGGTCACAAGTTTTAACAAATTTTGCAGACAAGTGAATAAAAACATAACGCATTAATTAATACTAATATTAATATTACTACCGCTAATAATAACAACAAAACAAAAAAGGTTACGCACCCAAGACAGTAAAAAAAAAAACCATAATAAAAATACATCTTCCATTCATTTCATTTTAAGTGTTTGATTTACATATTTATTTATTTCAAATTATTTGTTTCTTAAATAATCATTGAAATATTAATTATTTTATTTCACTATAACACAATTTATTGTATCTCATGATCAACTTATTTAATTAGTATAGCAGTTCGTGCGTGACATGGAATATGTTAGTCATATATATATATATATATATATATATATATATATATATATTTTTTTTTTTTTTTTTTTTTTGATATTAAATTTAAAATTTATAATTAAATTTTATATAAATTTTAATTTACTATGCATTATAGTTAAATGATATTATAATATGTCAGTTGACATCATATAATATTTTTATATCTATTATGCGTTTATTTAATAAATAATTATCTTTAGTTGTGAAATAATAGTTGAAATGAATAACTAAAAAAAATTTAATCCCATGACTTAAGAGTCTAGTTATCTCATGCAATGCACGGGATAAATTGTCGCACACATAAATTTGTCGCACATAAATGATTTTAAATTAAAAATATATTTTGAAATAGATTTTTGAATAAAAATTAATTTATGCATCAATTATTTAAAAGATATTATAATATATTTCTATGACATCATTACACCTCATATTTTATAATATGTTATATATTAGTAAGTGTAAATACTTAAATATATGATAGGTTAACATAGTTAATTACATGGTATTATAATTTAATTAAAAGAATAAATTATTAAAATTTAAAATAAAATATGATACATCACAAATTCAAATTTAAATATATGATTGTAACCATAATAAAATAAGGTAACATAAGTTAAATTCCAATTATATAATTTTTATTTAGTAAAACTTTCCCAATATGCTAAAACTTATAACAATTAAAGCAATTTAAAATTTAATTTTTTGATAGTTTATAACAAAGTGTGACATGCTTTTTTAAAAAAAATGAAAATACATCTTATTTAATTTGAAATATTGTGTAGTGATTGAGTTATGTTAACCAAATAAATAGAAACTCGTGCTTCGCACAAGAATAAATTTACTTATAAATACCTTAATAATATTTGTTTAGTAGGCCGCCTCTAAGTTCTCTCATTAAAATAACCTTAGTTATCTCTTCATTTCCTTCCATTAGAGGAATGGTTTAGGGTCATTTTTTATCTAGAATCATCCCCTTCAAGATATTTTATTGATTTTTTTTTTGTTTAAATAAGTGATTTTCCTACAAATTTAGTTTTTTATTTTGTGTTTTATCTATGATGTTGTTGTTTGAGTATGACGTTGATTTGTTTGTCATTGTTATATGACATTTTTTTGTTTTTCTGTCTTGGTACAGTGTTCATGTCATTTTGTGAGTGGCAGATCTTCTAAGGAGCGGACAGAGGCCATAACATCTCCTATATTTTAAAAAAATTATAAATAATAATGATAGACTATTAAAATAACAGTAATAAGTTACTAAAATATCTCCCAAACCTTTAGGGTTTTGAGAAACTGACATTGTCTCTCTTCTCTCCGCCTATCTCCCCCTCTACACTCAGTTCTATGCTTAGATTGATCTCCCTCCCTTCTCTTGGACTCTCCCTATCAGTCGCAGTGGCCAATCGCTAGTGTTGCTTCTTGGTCTTGATCATCAGATTATCTCAACCTACTTCTTATATTTTTCAGGTTCTTACTCTTTTCCTCTTCTACTTAAGTAATTTTTTTTCTATAAATAGAGTAAAAAACAAATGTCAATGCTTCTTGTCAACAACAATCTTCTTTTTATCTTTACCACAATGTAAAGGAGATTATTTAATGGTTATTAAATCACAACTAAGTTGTTGATATCATATTAGAAATTATGCGATTGAAGAGATAAACGAGAAATGAGGTAGACATTTATTAGAATTTATACTAATAAAATATAATAAAATTAATACAATGAGCTCTATATATAGATAAACTACCTAATATCGAATGATAAACTAACTAATATCGAACAAACAAACTCTAACACCTTAATTAGCAACCCAACTACTACCTATTAACAAGTTTTTACATGTTAACAGTTGATATATGAAAATGGTGTGATACTATTTGTTAATTGTGAATTGTTTTAGTGAATTTTTAATTTGTGTATTTTTTTAGGTGTGACACGATGTTTAAACATAAAAAAATTGATGTAGTTTTCAAGAAAAAAGTTTCCAACAAGATAAAAATTGCAAAATTTCAAATATAATATTTAATTAATATTTGTCACTCCTCCAATATTTTGTGCAAGATCCGCCACATGTCAATATCATATTTTGACTAAGGAATTTATGGAGACTACCACCAAATTCAAGATCCTCTCAGCATTGCAAATGACTTGTCAACGTGTGGTTGGGTCGGTCATATTAGTGACCACTTATAGTCAATATGAGCGAAAACAAACAAATATTTTTCTGAAGATTGATGAAATTAAATATTGTAGATCTCACAGTATTCTTCATCAGTAGGAATGGCAATGGGTAGGGTAGTATAGTACTCGTCCCCGTACCCGCAGTTTAAAAAAATACCCGTGCCCGTACCCTCGTGGGTATCAACTTTAATACTCGTATTCTTGCCCTTTGGGTACTTAAGTGCCCGTACCCATACCCATTACCTAGGAATGGCAATGGACAGGGTTTGGGTAGGGTAGTATAATACACACCCCCATACCCGTAGTTTAAAAAAATACATGTGCCTGTGCCCGTACCCTCGTGGGTATCAACTTTAATACCCGTACCCTTGCCCTTTGGATATTTAAGTGCCGTATCCATACCCATTACCCACAGTTTAACAAAAATATATCGATAAATAATCTCTATTGTTGTGATTAAATTTAAAAAATTGGTATGGGTAGAACATATGTAAATTGGTATGGACAAAGCATCACGTAGCTTGATATGTGTATAGGGACTAAAATTTATTTATTTTTCAATTTTTTTAATTATTAAAATTGCATTTTTTTTATTAAGGGCCCAATTTTTAAGATTAGAACAGAACCTCCAAAATCTATTACTAGCATATTTTCGTGATGATTTATTTATATGTTTATTTTTTAGAAGGATCCGAAAATTATGAAATGGAAGACCTAAATTCATTGATTTGCTTGGAATAAAAAGGAGAGGTAGAGAGAAATGAGATAATAGAGAGTGAGAGAGATATTAGATAGAGATTGGAGGGGAGATAAAGATGCTTAACAGAGTAGAGGGACATAAAAATCATGTATTTATAAAATATTTTTTCAAACAAAAATGTTTTCTTGAAAATCATTTTTATGTCATTTATGGTAATTTTGTAGTTTTAAAAAAATCATTTTTGTAAAATTATATACAAATAGGTTAAAAATCATTTTACAAAAATCTCGAAAAAATAATCTCTAAATTATTTAAAACAAAAATCATTTTTATTTAAGCTCAAATAAACACATCCAATAATAATAATAATAATAATAATAATAATAATAATAATAATAACAACAACAACAACAATATATAAGTCCGGGTTGGGGTGGGGTGGGTACTATATAGTACCCATACCCGCACCCATACCCGTTTAATTTTGCGGGTAATTACCCGTCCCTATACCCATACCCATTATATGGGTTTTTACCTTGCGGGTACCCACTGGGTATGGGTCTAATTGCCATCCCTATTCATCGGTCAATGAAAGACATTAGTTTGATTATTACTATTAAAATTTTGGTTTGAGTATTTCTCATTGGTTTATGTAATCTATATGTTTATTGTAAAGATTTTTTTTAATTATTTAAGCATGAGTGAATGAAGTATTGTTTATTTTTCTACTAAAAACAATTATGATGCAAGACCTTTTAGAAGAGTTGGAGGCCCGATATAGTTTAGAATATTTAAATTTTAGTATTGCTCTATATAATTGAAATAAAATTTGTAATCAAATATAGAATGGAATAGAATATTTATTTATTCTAACTGAATGAATGTAGTGATCCAGCTAATGGAAAACGTTCATATGGTTACAAAATGTATAATTGGTTTTTTTATGAGTAATGATATTTAAACACAGTTTTAAACATAAATACGGACACAACCGTATAAATACATACTTTATACATACATACTCTCTCTCTCTCTCTTCATTAATCCTGCATTACTTTTTCATTAATTAATTAATAATAAAATGAAAACAAAAAAGGAATCTTCTCTCTCTTCATTAATACACCTGCATTACTTTTCTCTTCTCTATTTTCCTTTTCATCTTCATCGATTTTCTTCTTTTCTCATTCTTATTCTCTGATGTGAGGATTGCAGAAGAAGAAGAAGAAATAGAAAAAGGTATCATATCCACACATTTCTTATTTCTTTTAGGGTTTATTTGACATTTTTGTTGGTTAAGATTATTCATCCATTTTCGATCAAACTATTTAAAATCACTCTTCTCTTTTACGCTCTTGCTTTCCTCACCTCACACCCTTTTCGTTGCTTATGATTTATAGTTTTTCTCTATTTTTTAAATTTCTAATTTTATTCTTGCAGAAAAAACAGAAAAGGAAACTTATTGCCCATGTTGAACCGAATATATTTGCTTATATTGAATATATTGTTAGATTAGTTCAACTTCAACCAAAAAATTATACTGATCTTAGGGTTTTACAAATCTTTATCAAAGTGGTTAATAATGTACAAATCTTTATCAAAGTTGCTGCATAATTGTGTTGGATAGAATTTTTATTTGTTTTTCTAGGTTTTTCTTCTTCTGGTTAATAGTGTAAATATTATTGGTTAATGAAGTACAATAGGTGGTTAATGAATTATTTCTGTCTAAATGCGGTAGGTCTAACACATTTCATATTATGTGGTTAATGTTGTGCAGGATTGTTAGTTACTAAAGTGCATATGGTGCATATCAAAGTGGTTAATAATGTACAAATCTTTATCAAAGTTGCTGCATAATTGTTTGGATAGAATTTTTATTTGTTTTTCTGGGTTTTTCTTCTTCTGGTTAATAGTGTAAATATTATTGGTTAATGAAGTACAATAGGTGGTTAATGAATTATTTCTGTCTAAATGTGGTAGGTCTAACATATTTCATATTATGTGGTTAATGTTGTGCTAATTGTTAGTTACTAAAGTGCATATGGTGGTTAATGACTAAATTGAGTTATTTTTTTTGTAGTTTTTGTGTAACACTTGCACCATCAATTGAAATTTCATGGATTGTGGTACTATTGAGGATGAAGGTATCAAAGTTGACAACCTTCATGATGATGACAACGCATGTTGTTGGGAGCCTGCAACGGGGATGTGTTTTTCTTGCTTAGATGAAGTCAAATCATTTTATGAAGAGTATGCTTCGAGAAAGGGTTTTGGGTGGAAGATTAGATCTTCAAGAAAAGGGAACGATGGGGAGCTCTGCTACTTAATTTATCATGCTCAAGAGAGGGGTCTAAAGTGTCAAAAATTTTGTGTACCTTAGAAACACTTCCAACCAAGGTAAATAATTGTCCTGCCAAGATTGTTATTAAGTTGGATGAAGATGGATTGTGGTACATTACAAAATTTGAACCTTATCATACTCACGAGACGAGTCCTACAAAGGCAAGGTTGTTCAAAGTTAACAAGAAGATGAATTTGCATGTGAAGAGAACAATACAAATAAATGATGATGCAGGAGTGAGGATCAACAAGACTTTTCATCTATTGAAGATATCGAAAGTAACTCATTGGTTCGTATTTGAATTTATGGTGAATGTGTGGTTGAATTATTATATGTAAGATTGTGCTAACTTATTATATGTTGTTGTTCAAGTTGGAAGTAATACGTCATTCTTGGATCTTTTGTCACAATTCAGCACAACTTTGTAATAAAATGTAGATGCTTTATCACTTTTGTCAATTTTTTGAATGACATTTTGTTGCAACAAACAGTTATGTAAATGGATTGTATGATCATCATGTACGTGCTTTATCACTTTTGTTAGGTTTTTTGGATTCAAACTGAAAACTTGATCATTCTTATAGACAATATATAAATCTGGTTAATGGCTTAAAAAAATATGGTTAATTCTGTGCACAACTTGGTTAATGAACTCGAGCTGAAAACTTGGTCATTTTTATAGACCAGATATAAATCTGGTTAATGGCTTAAAAAAATATGGTTAATTATGTGCACAACTTGGTTAATGAACTCGAACTGAAAACTTGGTCATTTTTATAGACCAGATATAAATCTGGTTAATGGCTTAAACAAACATGGTTAATTCTGTGCACAACTTGGTTAATGAACTCGAACTGAAAACTTGGTCATTTTTATAGACCAGATATAAATCTGGTTAATGGATAAAACAAACATTGTTAATTCTGTGCACAACTTGGTTAATGAACTCGAACTGAAACTTGGTCATTTTTATAGACAAAATATAAATCTGGTTAATAGCTTAAAAAAACATGGTTAATGTTGTGCACAACTTAGTTAATAAACTCGAACTGACTAAAATCAACATATCTGTTCATAAAAATCAACAGCTAATGCACACTAATTTTTAACCATACATATTTGTTTATACAAAGAAAAACAAAAAAGAGGCGCACTAATTACATCCTTATAGAGAACCTCTCACACACTCAAAATATGCCAATTGCACACTTATTTTTTCTTTTTCTTCTTTTCATTCGGGTTCACAAATGGACTTTGATTGACTACACTTTTAACTCGCTTCCTTGGTTTATCTTTCATTCTCGTAATTATGTTTGATGATGGTTTTGCTGTAGTGTTCACGTTAGGCTCACCTGTTGACAAATGTATTAAAATTATATCGCAGCAAAACTAGAACAACACCACAACAGATACAATTTATACCAAAGGCGAGGAGTATATAAAGTCTACAAAATTTAATTATCTTTCGACGATACATGTGAAGCAACATACCAATCATATCACAAGTAACTTCTTTCCCCTTAAATAACAACAATGTATCATATTCCTCATTTTCATATTCTTTCAAAGGCTCACCTGCTATTGTAAGTACTAAAGCTAAACATACATCACTTGGAGTAAAATGAATTATCCTACCTCTAATCCTAAACCCTCCACTACGTCCATCCCATCTACTAGCCAACTCCCACAACAGAGCACCAGAAATTTGTAAATTTTTTGGCATATCTAAAACCCACTTGAATGGGGTTGCCATAATTTGAGTATGGTGTGCATTTGACAAATGAAGGTTGATTTCATGCAAAATTTTTGGTAAACATGCATGTCTTGCACGTATCTGAAAAGTATGAATATATGGTTAATATTGATAAATAAATTGCAACAATATAAATACAACTAGTTTATAAATTCCTTACATTTTTTTCATTTGTTGGTGCCATGTCTTCAAGCATAAGAACTGTATAAAAAATATATCACATGAAAGTTGATTATAAAAGAAAATAAGCCGCTAAACAAAGTAAAATAAAAACAATAAACAATAAACGCCAATAGAAATATACCAACGATATAAAATTGATGGCAACATTGGGGATTATGTGTTTATGTGTACATTTCTGAGTTCTTTTTAAAAATATCAGATTTTTTTTCATCTTATCTCCTCATAATTTCTATTGAAGTGGTAAAATAGAACAAAAAAACCCTAAACCCTCTATTGCAGTTTAAAAAAACTCTCTATTGCAGTTTTAAAAAAACCCTAAACTGTAGAACAAAAAAAATCCTAAATTGAATAACCATAAACCATAAACGAAGAAGCAAAAACAATGATAAAGAAAAGTAAACTTACAATGAGGGGTTTGAGCGACGAAGAAGATGAGAAGGACGTGCTTGACGAAGATGAGAGGGACGACAAGCTTTCTGAAAAGGAAGAAGATGAGAAATAGAGGGTTTTATGTGAGAATGAAGAAGATGAGAGTGGGCGTGCGTGCGTTGTGTTTCTGAGACGGAAGAAGATGAGAGAAAGAAGAAAGGGTTTTTTTTTTTAAGAGTAAGGGTTTTTTTTTTAAAAAAGCTAGCAAATTACACAATTGCCCCGTAAGTATGTCTGGGAGCATTCCTTTTCTGTTTTCATTGGGAGCATTCCGTATAAATGAAGAGAGAGAAGATTCCTTTTCTGCAGGATTAATGAAGAGAGAGAGTATGTATGTATAAAGTCTGTATTTATACGGTTGTGTCCGTATTTGTGTTTAAAACTGTGTTTAAATATCATTACTCTTTTTTTATTTACTCAAATATCATTGTGTTTCTTTTGGTATCTGAAATTGGAATGTGTATAAATTACAATTAATTAATTTTATTGTCAATTAGTTATGAAAATTTTTAATGGATTATAGAATAGTAATTATATAACTTGTCAATCATAGAAATATTTATTGATATTTCTGTTTTGAATAACTATTTCCGTTTTAAAATATTTTTTAATATTTTATTTAATTTTTATTTCAATAATTAATATTTTAATATTAAACTAATTTTGGCAAATAAATCAAAATTAGAAACAAGTACAACACCAATTTGTAATTTATTATTAGAAAATAGGCTAAATAGCATTTGTGGTCCCTTAACTTAATTTCAGTTAACGTTTTAGTCCTTTATCTTTTTTTTTTTCCCGATTTGGTCCTTTATTTTAATTTGAAGTGACAATTTAATCTTTTATGTTTTAAAATGTTAACAATATTATCTTTTTTTTAGAAAAATTCAAAAAATTCATCAAAATTTTCAACCAAAACCCATAAAATTAATTATATTCTTTAATATAATACAAATTTCATCAAATTCGTAACTCAAATATTCAAATAAACTCATATTTTTATTCTTTATTTGATTTTTAAAATTTCATCTCTAACAACATCAAATAAAAAATGAAAATATGAGTTTATTAGAATATTTGAGTTACGAATTTGATAAAATTTGTATTATATTAAAGAATATAATTCATTTTATGGGTTTTGGTTGAAAATTTTGATGAATTTTTTAATTTATTGTAAAAACAAAGGATAATATTGTTGATATTTTAAAACATAAAACATCAAATTGTCACTTAAAATTAAAATAAAGGACCAAATCGGGAAAAAAAGAAAGATAAAAGACTAAAACGTTAACTGAAATTAAGTTAAGGACCACATGTGCTATTTAGCCTAGAAAATATATTACCATTCACGTCGGATATGTTAGAGGCCTTCAATGTCATCTCAAAAAATCAACAAAAATATTACTAAGAAAAAATATCACAAATGAGGAGTTAAAGATTACTGATGAATATTAAACTATGGGATTTGAAAGAGAAAAAAATGCCTCACCCCAAATGTATCAAGTCCCTCCAACAATAGATTTTTTGTTTAACGTCATCTCCAACTTTAGATTGTATAATTGTAAACTAGTTGAAAATAAAATTAATTGTTCAATCACAATTTATTTAATAAGTATAATTTATATTTATTTGATAACACGTACAAAAATTATTCAAAGTCACCTTTAATCAAGTCTCTTCGTGATCCTCATATAATCATTTTCATCATTCACATCTGAACCCTTTTATCATTGTTCCTTTGATTTCTGCTTATACGGCATCACATCGAACTAAGAAAACTAAATCAATGCCAGACATATAATAAAAGGGATATAACAAACATAGAAAACGAACACAATATGCTAGGGTATGTAGTAGGGTACGTATTTAGCATGTAAGATGTTTAAATGGCGACAAAGATATTTAACGAAGTTTATTGATAAACTTGAAACAATCGAGAAATACAAACCTTAAGCATAAACAATTGATGAAATTAGAAGAGAATCACAACAATATTAGGTTTGTATAACAATTGATTATACTTTCTAAGCTGCAAAATTATATTTGAGAAAAGACAATTGAACTCTATAAATAGACAACTGAAAATTGTCGGAACCAAGTTGGTCTAAGGAACAATTTCTCTTATGTTTTTGATATTAACAAAAAATATTTCATGAGAATAATTTATTAGACTAATGCTTCGATTAAGTGTCCAAAAATTAGAACAGGATGTGATTAGAGGAACTTACCCGAGGAAGTGACCAGAGGAAGTAAAAAGGTAAGAGGAAACGAAGTCAAATCAGTCAACGAAATTCTCAGAATCAGACAAATGCACGTTCTCGAAAAGTACACGTATATGCCTCTGATAGCATGCTTATGATAGTTTAGTGTGTTTCTGGTAGTTCAACGTGCTTCTAGTAGCTCAAAGTGCTTCTGGTAGTTCAACATGCTTCTGGTAAATCAGTGTGCTTCTAGTAACCCAATATGCTTATGGTAATTTAGTATGAAGTTGCAATGAGAATTTAGTGTGCTTCTAGTAACCCTACTATGATTATTTAGCGTGCCTCTAATACGCAAAATTCAGTATGAAGTTGCAATGACTCTAATAATGCAACAAGGTTATTTGCCCAAGCCACTAATTCCAGTCATGCAATTGCAGTTGCCTCTACCTCTGAATCCAAGTATGTCTCATTTAAAACTTTAATGGACTTTTTAATTAGTATGTGCCATTATTTGTACACATTATTTTTTTTATGAATTTTTTTCATAAGCAAATTATATTAATAAGAGTACAAGAGATACTTTATATCCATTAAAAAGAGATAAAATCATACACTTTGAAAAGGGATTCAAATTAAAAACAAGTAGGAACTTTAGGGGGAGAAAGTAAGGCGACAATGCTGGTCTTCTAGGGCTCCACCAATGCATCAACTCCATCATCATCGAGTTTAGCGAAACCCTGGGGTGGGAAGGGATGAGTAGACTATCGTGAGTCCACGAAGAAGGAAAGCGAATCAATAGGTTTTTCTTCGACATGGCAATAATCATGAGAAGAGGCGCGATTATGGGAATGGCGGCTTCCAAAAAAAACAAGTAGGGTGGTCATGGTCTCCAGATTCTAAAGATTCAATAACTTTCTATTTAGCAAATGCTCTTGATAACATTAATCATTCAGAGATTTGCAACGGCTTCAAGATATGTTGTTTACTAGTTGATGTGTTCTTGGCCCTGAAGAGAAATATACGGGGCCAAAGGTTTGGTTTTGTGAGGTTTGCAAATGTTAGGGATGAAGAGAAGATGGTGAAAACACTTCACAACGTGTGGTTTGGGACGTACAAAACATGGGTTATAGTGTCAAGGTTCATGAGGGAACTAAGACAAAGGTTCTTGCAACAAACGCCCTACACGATGAGACACAATCCACACTTAGAAGATTTTTCCGTATGTGAACGTTGTCAAGAATTTGGGACAACAAAAGAAGGTGGAGCAATATTGGAGGCCAAAAATGACGAGAGAGCAAAAAGAATGGAATGGAATTGTGTTCCGTTATGTCAAAGATGATGTAGGTGGGAGAAAAACAGGAACTGTGTATGAGTTCGAGGGGGTCTCGACATTACAACAAAATCTCATTGACACAAGGGTAATGTCGGTAAAGGTGTGTTCGATGAGAGGGTGAAATTTTTTTTTATCAGAGGTGGGAAGAGAGGATTTCAAGGTGTTATTTGACGAGGTAAATGATATATTTTCTCACTTTTTTGAACATATAGAAAAGCTGTCTAAAGATTAGTTGCTTGGGAGAAATGTGTTTGGGTGCATTTTTGTGGCGTACTGATTCATGCATGGAATTGTAATTTTTTTAGTCAAATTTCATGGACCTTGGGTTAGTTTGTGATATTAGATGAGTGTACGGAACGTAAAGATCACTTCGGTTATGCTAGAATTTTAATTTAAACATCAAACTTCAAGATGACTAATTGTGTTTTTAAAGTTATGATAGATGAAGATATTTGTTTTATTCATATTGTTGAACGACTTTGGGCCCAATATATGAGTCAAGAAGAGGCACGCTAGAGGGTGGTGACGATGATTTTTGTTTAGGTTCTACTATATGTCCATATTCATTAGAGAATTTTGAATTTGATGGGGTGGATCCAAAAGAATTGGACATTATGCTAAAGGATTGGATTATCCGATAAGAATTGATGGTGAGAGAGGGCGGTTATAAAAAGGAGAGTAATGAGAGACAATTTAATTTGAAAAGTATGGAGGAGTCATTTAATATTAGAAATCAATCACAATTAAATGAGGACATTAAGGTGAGTTTTTTGAATTTGAATGAGAATTTTGAAGGTAATGATTTAATTGGAGGAAATTAAATCTTGGGCTTGTAACCAAGTGCTGCCCAAGTTGTGCTTAATGATGCAGGGGGAGGGGGTGCAGTTTAGTGTGCAAATAGTCAAGCTGTTGGGATTGGTCAACTTTTGAGCCAACGTAAAGACAAGGGCCAAAGCAGTTGATAATTTCAAATTAAAAAGGTGTAGTTATCCAGAACTCTACAGTAGATAGCAATTCTGGTGGTTTTTTGGGCAATAACTTACAATGTCCAAATTCAACTTATTTTTCTTTTTATAGGGTTGTTTGTGTCCCCGCAGTGGACCAAGTTTTTTGCCAACGAGGTGAACATGAAGACTGGTCAAGCTTTGAGGAAGAATGTGTGGGTTTGGCTAGAAGGATTTTCAAAGAGTTTTTCGAAGTTGAGAGTAGATCTAGTGATTTAGTGTCCACTCCTATTATGGGTATTAAGAAAAGATCAAACACTTAGTGCTCCCCCAACTTTAAAAAAGAGAAAAAAAGAATTTCCGAAATTGAAGAGTTTAGCAAGATTATCGATTAAAGAACGTTAGGAAAAGCTAGTGGGTAGGGAGCAGAAAAGGGAGCGAATATTAAAGACTTTTCACTCAAAAAGTCAAAACCAAGAAAGTTCATTTTATCCTTGAGTAGCGAAGGTTGGAAGTATTGGGCTATCATAAATGAAAATGTTGATATGGTAGGTGAGGATATTTGGAGGTTTGGATAAAAATAATCATTTAAATTTTAAAGGGGACAATGAAGAGATAATTTAATAATTAATGGAGATTGAGGAAAAAGATAGATGTAACATTGGGTGGGGGGTGTCGGGGGCTTCATCTTGAAAGAAATTGTAGTACATGTAGTAGGGAGTATAAGTTTTTTTTATGAATATATTAAGTTATAATCTAGAGGTTTGGGTGTGTCGAAGAAAAAAGAAATTAGAGAACTGATACAAACGATGAAACCTGACTTGTTATGCATTCAAGAGACTAAGTTGGAAGTGATTGATAAAAGGTTGTGTGAAGGTTTGTGGGGATCGTTTGATGTGGGTTTCTCTTTTAAACCGTCATTTGATTGTTCTAGCGGCTTACTTAATATGTGGGATCTTAATTGTGTAGAGATGTATTCTTCAGCTTTGTTATCACACGTTCTTGTGATAGTGAGGTTATGGCAGTCATCAGGGGATGTGGTGAAGGTAGTTAACGTTTATGCTCCTTGTGAGATTTAGTGAAAAGCAGTGTTGCTGACACTCTATACCTACAATTTAGAGTTACAGTTGGATGTTTGTTGGTGCATTTATGGGGATTTTAAATGTATTTGAAGGGTTGAGGAACACAAAGGAATGAAAGGTTTGTCGAGAGAGGAAGAGATTAACAACTTTAACAATTTTATTGATGAAAATCATTTGGTTGATTTACCTTTAATTGGAGAGAGATTTACATGGTCGAGGTTGGATGGGCCTTGTATGAGTAGATTGGATCACTTTCTTTTGTCTACTAAATTTTGAGAAGAATGGAATATTGTATCCCAATGGGCGTTGGAGACAGACTTATCTTATCATAATCCTCTCTTGTTGTTTGATGTGATGGAGGATTGAGGACCAAGACCTTTTAGAATGTTTGATGTGATGGAATAATTTTCAGGTTATCATCAGTTTGTTCAAAACCACTGGAAGAATTTGTTGTAAGAACAGAGTTGCACCTAAGAGGGGGGGTGAATTATGTGTTAGACAATTTTTCTGTTTTTAGAGTTTTGTGAGATTGTTCAAGTGACTGTTTTGAGTTTGTTTAATTTGCTGTGTTAGTGAATGAAAGCTGTAAATGATATAAAGTAAAACACACAGAAATTTATCCTGGTTCCCCTTACAACCAAGGGTACATCGAGTCCTCTTGCACACCACAAGAGATTTTCCACTTTGCTCAAATATGTTACAAGTCTAACCCTAAGACTTAAGTTACAGATTCTTTTAACACTTAACAGAAGATAGTACACCACTATCTCAGTTAACAAAAACTTGAAGAATCTACACTAAATTCTTCAAGTGATATAATGACTTTGATTGATTTTGTAATGATGTTCTTAACTAAGAACAAAGTTATAACACTAAGTATTTGATACTTAATCAATCACACTTCCAAGTACAACTGAGAACCTTTCTTAATGATATGAAAATGTAAAGCATGTACTTGAAAATATGAAAATTAAGTTTTTGAAGTGTTTGATATTTCAGAAAATTGATTCTAAAAAGGTAAGTCGAAAGTTTTCTGTAAAAACTGAAGCTTTGAAGTATTTATACTCCATAGGAAACACTTCAGATCAATGGCAATGGTTCCCAAAAGTTTTGATGAACTTATGCAATGTTTCAAAACTGAAAAGTTGCATTGTTTCGAAGTTGTATTCGAATACAGCCTTAGTGTATTCGAATACACTTCTATAACGTTCAGTTTTTATCTAAAATTTGAACTTCATATTCGAATACGATACCTCGTAGTCGAATACAAGTATGAGATTTTTGCCACTGACTTGAGTTGTATTCGAATACGCGAAGCTGTAGTCGAATACAAAAGTTTAAATTTAGCTACTGACTTGCAATCTGTATTCGGCTACGACACTTCGTATTCGAATACAGATCTTCAGTTTTGGCTACTGACTTGCAATCTGTATTCGGCTACGACACTTCGTATTCGAATACAGATCTTCAGTTTTAGCTTCTGACTTGTAATCTGTATTCGGCTACGACACTTCGTATTCGAATACAGATTTTCAGTTTTTGTGAAAAACTTTATTTTCAAACATATGTTTATGTTTTTAATTATTTTTATAAAATATTTTAATGCATATGCTATTAAGATGGTTCTCATAATATTGTACTTGAAATGTATTCTGATTTAATATTAAATACTTTACCTAAATATAAATTTGAAGGATGAGTTGCTTAATATCCTTTTGCTTTTTGATCAATGAACTTTTTGTCTTCATAAAAAATGTAGATCTTTAATTATCATTTGTCGTCTGTTGGATGGGGAGGCTTTGTTTTGAAGGAAAAATTGAAGGGCATCAAATCATCTTTGAGTGAGTGGCATAAAAATTATAGTAGCAATCTGAGGGAGCAATTGAGGTCCACCAAGGAGAATATTAATTGTTTGGATGTGATGGGTGAATCTGGTAGTATAGATGAGACCGAGATTATGGAGAGGCGTTTCTTATCAGCTCAATTATTTTCCCTCTCTAGATCGTATTAGAGTATTCAATGGCAGAAATCAAGAGTGAGGTGGTTGAAGGAGGGTGACACTAACTCAAAGTACTTTCATGGTGTGATTTCTTCTAAGAAAAGGCATAATGTCATCTTGAGCATTAAAGTTGGCGGTACTCAAGTCGACGGTGTTGAAGGAGTAAGGGAATATATTTTTCAATATTCTAAAAATAATTCCCAATCAAGTCAGGAAAGAAGGATTCAAGTGGAGAATTTTCATTTGAAGTTCATGAATGCTGAAAAGGGTTCTCAGTTGACTAGAATGTTTGATGAAAAGGAAATGAAGACTGCTTTGTGGGATTATAATAACTTCAAAAGTTCAGGTCCTGATGGTGTCAACTTTAGTTTCATGAAAGAATTTTGGGACGATGTTAAGTACGATTTCATGAAGTTTTTGCAAGAATTCCATGTGAATAGGGAGTTGGTGTAAAGGTCCAATTGTGCTTTTATCGTTCTTATTCCAAAGAAAGAAAATCCTCACCAGCTTAATGACTTTCGCCTTATATCTCTTGTTGGTTGTATGTATAAAGTTTTAGCTAAGGTTTTGGCTAATCGATTGAAAAGTGTAATTGGGAATGTAATCTCTGAAAACCAGTCTGAATTTGTCAAGAGTAGGCAGATTTTAGATGGTATCTTGGTGGCTAATGAATTTGTGGATGAAGCGCGAAAGAGGAAAATGGAGTTAATATTGTTCAAAGTTGATTTTGAGAAGGTTTATGATTTAGTGGAGTGAGATTATTTAGATATGGTGTTGACATCTATGAGTTTTCCAGTAAAATAGAAGTGTTGGTTATTAGAGTGTTTAAGCTCGGCTTCGGATTTGGTTAATGGGTGCCCAATATAGGAGTTCTCTTTGAAGTGGGGCCTTAGGCAGAGGGATTCTCTTTCTCCTTTTCTTTTTTTGTTGGCTGTTGAAGGACTAAGTTTCTTGTTGAGGTCTTCAGTAGAATTTGGGTTGTTATCTGGTTATAATGTGGGTGACGACTTAGATTATAGAGTATCTTATTTGCAGTTGGCTGATAATACACTTATCATGAGTGAAAAGAAATGGTCTAATATAAGAGCTAATAAGGCCAACCTATTGCTTTTTGAATTGACTTTAGGTCTGAAGGTTAATTTTCACCAAAGTCTTCTAATTGATGTGAATGTTTATGAATCATGGCTTAGGCAGCCAAGTTATTGAATTACAAAGTTGGGAAAGTTCTGGTTATATACCTTGGATTACCTATTGGTGACAATATGAGGAAGCTATCCTTTTGGAATCATGTGATTGAAAAAATTAGAAGAAGGTTATCTAGATGAAGGAACCGCAATTTGTCTATGTGTGGCCGCATTGTTCTCATTAAAGTTGTCACGTCTGCATTGACAGTTTATTTTATTTCTTTCTTTAAGACTTCGTCAAGTACTATTTTTAAAATTTTATCTCATTTTAAATCTTTCTCGTAATACTTCACACCTATATATCCAATAAAATCTAAAAAAATAAAAATTTCATCTAACCAATTAATTCTAAGAATGTGTTCCAAATTTGTATAACCACATAAATTATAAACAAAACAATAGATTTATAATTTCCTTTCATAAAAAAAAATAGATTCATTATTTTCTAATATATTTTATGCAATCAATCAATTTAGAAATAAAAATATAACAACGAAGTCAAATAATAATATCAAAATTATATCTACAATATAAAGATTTACAATAAAAAAATTAAATTCTTTTTGTATCAATGCAGGTGCGAAGCCAACCGCACTCAGAAGAGGAGTTATGATTTTGATAAACAAATTTAAAAAATAATGGGTCGAGCTCAATGACCGTTCTGCATACAAATTTTCAAAGTTACTTATTTATGCTTTTTTAAAGCATATGACACATTTTTCTAAGTTAATATACAATTTTAGTCTTCATTTATTTATTTATTTTTATCAAATTTATAATTTTAGTTGTTCAATTTTTTTCATAATTTTGGTCATTCATTTTTAAAAATTGTTATATTTGACTCTACTTCTCAATTTTAATTTGGTAACATGACAATCATTTTAGTGATTTATACATGAAGACGTAGAATTTAAATTAAATAATATCACTTTTTTAATTTTTTATTTTTTTTTTACTTTTTGAAAAAAAATCAATTTTTTTAAATTACTTTTTATTTGTTTTAAAAATTTCTGAAAATAAAACAAAAATCAATAACCCAATTTTTTAAAACAATTAACTTTTTTTTTTGTTTTAAAAAATTTGAAAAAAATAAAAAAGTCACAATAAAATTCATTTCTTTTCTTTTTTAGAGTAAATAATTTTTGGTATATAAGAACTTCTCTTATATACAAGAATTTTTTTGTGACTTTTTAATTTTTTTTTTTGAAATTTTTAAAGTAAATAATGAAATTCATAATAAATCATTTTTTAAATTATTAAAGTGATATTATTTAATTAAAATTCTATGTCACTATAATTTCCTATATCATCATGTACAACTTAATAAAATAATTGTCCATCACCAAATGAAAATTCAAATTAAAAAAGATAAACTATCAACCCTTTTGAAAATGAAGACTAAATTTGCAATAAAAAATAGAAGAATCAAATTGCAGATTTGGTGATACGAATGACTGAAATTACATTTTAACCTTTTTTTTAATAGAATATTTATATAAATGTGGAGAATTGCAACATTAAAAATGCATGAATAAAGATCATAAAAATCAATATTTGTATCATATTTCTTTTCTTTTTTGTTGTTGTTGCCATGAAGATGTGTTAGGGTTTTTAATTGATTTTAGTACAAGATCTAAGCAGCAAAGGATGATATGGAGGGAGATAACGAAGAAGAAGAATATAAAAATGAGTTTCATGTTGTTAGGTTGGAATAACCTTGATAATTTTGTTTAACAAAATATAATATTTTGAGATTTTTTGATTTTTTTTTATAAAAGATGATGAGGGCACGTCAACGTCTAAGTAGAACTTTTTTTATATAACAAGTTAAGCATACATTAAAAAAACAAAAAAGACACACAACATGCATGCTTTGACACTTAAGGTCCTGTTGGAGGAAGAAAAAACTTAAAAGATCTATTGAAGAAAAAAAAATTTTAAAGACCATACGTAAAATAGATCAACTTAAAAGGCCAGACCACGTGTATAATTTTTTTCCTATAAATAACATTGATTTGGAAAATGATTTCAATTTATACGATTAAACTTATTCAAATACAATCAAATGACTTAAGTCCAATGAATTATCTCCTATATTTCACACACCACTTCCTTCAATTTCATCCTATTTCTTTTAAATATATATTTCTCCATATTACACTAACTTTCATAAACATATATTCAATTTTTTATACACACTAATATAATTTTAATTAATATGTTTATATTTATAATAGATAGTAGTCGAACTTTTAACCCGTGCATGTCAGGTAATCGTATACTATATACGATTCAATGATTATGGAAAATTATTATTTAGAATAAAGATATATGTATTAAATATTAAATTTAATTATAAAATATATATTTTATTTTTTTAAACCATAGAAATATATATTTTATAAAATTAATAGACTATTTTAAAAATATGTCTTTAAAAATATCAATAGACTATTTAATCCATATTAATAGACTACATATTAAAAAAAATATTAAATATTAAATTTAATATTTTTAATATTAAAAATTGATAGACTATTTATTTAAAATATTCCATGAATTTTTAATATTAAATATTCTTAAATTTTTATAGACTTATAAACAGACTATTCCATATTGACCATTCCATATGAAATAGTCTATAAATTTATAGACTATGCATATGAATAGACTATTTCATATTAATAGACTATTAAAATTATTTAAATATTAATACTTTATTATAAACTTAACCAAATTTATGTTAATATAGTATATTTAAATATACTATATTAATAGTTCATTTTTTTAATAGTCTATTTCATATTAATAGTCTATTTCGTATTAATAGACTATTTAAAATAATTTAATCCAATTTTTATTAAAAAATTTATATGCTATTTTTTAAAAGCCATATTTAAATTTAATTATAAAATATATATGTCTATAAATTTTTTCCATAAAATTGGATTCAATTTTATATTTTTAAAAATATTTCTTCATTGTAGTAATTTTATAAATATAGATTCAATTTTTTTTACTTTCTCTAATATATATTTATATTGGTTCAAATTTAAATTATATTAAAATATATTCATATTTATAAAAAAAAAAGCAATTAAAATTTAATGTAAAGAAAAAATTATTCAAAATTTTAACCAAACTTAACACGGACTATACACTGGTCGTTAGAAACAAAACCAAATTTGTTATTTTATTCATTTTCCTGAAGTACAAACAAAACCAATTTTGTTATTTTATTCATTTTTATAGTTTTACATATACATTAGTAATATTAATTACAGCAGAAATTTTAAATTTTAACGTACCACGATGATATTTTTTTGACTGAATTGGGATAAGATTATGCATGGGTCTTTGTTTTTTTTATTAGAAAAAATATATATTATATTAAAGATTACAATTATATTTAATTATGACCGTTCTAATTTATTCTAGTCACAATGAGATCCTTAACATTGAACCGATGATTGACTCTACATTTAGTCTAAAAATATATAGATTGCTATTAGATTAGACATGTTGTAGTTCGATCTCAAATGATGTATCACTGACATAGGACAAATGTAAATTTATGTACAAGTGTTCAATAAATTATAAAGTTTTTCTTGTATTAGACATAAACACTATCCCTCACCCCAAATTTTTTCCAAAAAAAAATTTTAATCAAAGACTACACTGGTTCATCATAGGGTCCAATTTTATTTATCTTAAAAAAACTCACCATTGAGAGAATTAGCCTGATATAGTTGCTCACATGCTTGAGTAGCCATACCACATTTTTTGTCAAGTTTATAGCTCTACTTTTGTTTGTATTGCTACTTCTTTTTTGGCAAAACATGTATTTGCAATTCTTATTCACATGGAAATAAAAGTGATTCGTTTCACTTAAAAAAATTGGCTGATGAAAAATATAATATATTTGGAACCAAAGTAGCAGCATTTTAAATACAAGTATATTGAATTGCAATCGTCATCACTAATCACTAATATTATAGCAACAAATTTTCGGCATACCAAGATACATAAAGAAAGAATTGGTGGGAAGTACCAAATCATAAAAAACTGACGGTCAAAGAAGGAATTCCTAAAGAACGGTCAATGTTCAAATCAAAAGATTCAAGTTGCCTCTCTTTGTTACAAAGATTCAAAGTCATTTTCTTGGCAAAAACCCATGAGCATAAGCCAAATTAACCAAAAGCCAAAAAGATAAGAATTTTATTTGTATGGATTTATTTTTACAAATTTAAAGATATGTAAGATAGAATATAGATATAATATGATATTGTTGAATTTAAGTGTAAGTAGTTAAATCTTACATCAGTTAGTAAATGTTGGATATATAAGATATCTAACTCATATACGATTGTCTTAAGATTTTAAGTAAAGATATGGTGTCAAAGTGTTGAAACTTACATGTAAATTGAAAAAATATAGAGTCCCACATTGGAAAGTTTTCATACATTGATTAGTTTTCAACTTTATAAATACTAAAGTGTCATATTGGATAGTTTACATATGTGAGATAATTTCCACCACTATATAAAGAGTATCAAGTTCTTATGAAAAACATACCAAAGTTAGATGCATTTCTCAATTTTTCTCTTCTCTCTTTTATGCTTGATACACTTTTAAGCCATTTCTCATCTTTCTTTCTGTCCTTTTGATTTTTTTTGAGTGGTCCTAATACTATTTTCTTTTTTTGTTTTAGAGTGGTTTTTGTGCTGTAGCCCTATCAATTTATAAATTGTATTAAGTAGCATACTTTTAGAGTGACCATTATAGCCATATTGATGGTGTAGTTCTAGAGCAGTTTTATAGGGTGTAGTAGAATACCGATACTGGTTTAAGTGAGTTGTTTTATCCTAGGAACATCTTGGTTGATAATCTACCTTGCAAAATTTTGGGCAGTGCTACGAAACATCTTAAAAGAGCGACCTAGTCCACGACTCAACCAAGTAATACCTTCGGTGGCTGAAAATTATTTTAAAAATAGTTATTCGAAACTCAAAAACAACAATTTTAAGACATTTCTTTCTTCCATTTCAATCGAAGATATTACTAGATTTGGTTATGTTGCTTCTAATTTCAATATACCGTTTCAGTTTGAGGGTTGCCACTTCAAATGATGGTAGCAAAAGATGTTATTTTTCTTAACTATGAAAAAATTGTCAACATTATAAAAGATGACATTCCAGTGATCCCAGAAACAGTTGAACAAATAGAAAATGATAAGAAAGTTATATAACTAATCCAATGGGAGGATAATGATTACCTTTGGATGAATTATATTCTTAATGGACTTGCTGATGATCTGTATGATTACTACAGTTCCAACAATACTGTTAGAGATGTTTGGGATGCTCTGAAGAAAAAATATGATACCGAGGAAAAATAGGCTAAAAAGTATGTTGTGAGCCGCTACCTCAAGTATCAGCTGATCGAGTCCCAACAATATTGCTAGAGATGTTTGGGATGCTCTAAAGAAGAAATATGATATCAAGGAAGCCGAGGCTAAAAAATATGGTGTGAGCCGCTACCTCAAGTATTAGATGACCGGTGACAGATTCGTGGAGGCTCAATCCCATTAAATTTAGAAGATAGTTCATGAGATCATCTCTGTAGGTATGAAATTAGATTAACAATTTTAAATTGATGTTATTATTGACAAATTGTCCCCTGCTTGGAAGGATTTCAAAAATTCTCTCCGAACTGCAATCTAAAGAACAAAAACAAGAATGGGAACGCTCCAAAGGTCCCAACTGTGAAGCAGCGAACACCTCATAGAAATGACTCTAACTCATAATTCATCTGCTATAAATATGGGAAACCAAATCATATGGCACGCAAGTGTAGAAACAAGCCAAGCTCGGCACAACAGGCTAACTTGATAGAAGAGCAATTTGTTGTTATAATAATTGAAATCAACATTGTTGGTGGATCAGATGGATGGTGGATTGACACTGACGCCTCTCGCTATGTCTGCTATGATCATGGTATGTTTAAAACATACGATGCTGCTGAAGGTAAGAAAGTGTTGTTGGGAGATTCTCACACCACTAATGTTGCTGATATTGGAGACGTGGAGTTGAAAACCATATATGGAAATACTTTGATTCTAAAAGACGTGATGCACAATCTAGAGATAAGAAATAATTTGGTTTATGGTTTTCTTCTAAATAAGACAAGATTTACTTAGTCTATAGGGACAACTTTGTACACTATTTCTAAAAATGGTATTTTTGTTGAGAAATGGTACACCATTGATGGCATGTTTAAGTTAAATGTTGAAATTAATAAAATGTCTCATTTTACTTACATGTTGTGTAATTGTAATATTTGGCATGCTAGACTCTGTCATGTGAACAAATGTATAATTTCAAGTTTAATTCCAAAGTTATCCTTAAATGATTTTGAAAAATCTAAATTTTTGTAGTCAAGCTAAAATAATAAAGAGTTCACATAAATCAATAGTTAGAGAATATGAGCCTTTAGATTTAATACACTGATATATGTGAACTTGATAGGACTTTAACTAGAAATGGGAAACATTATTTGATCACTTTTATTGACGATTGTTTTGATTATGCTTTGTATATCTAATGAAAAATACAAATGAAACGTTTGACATGTTTAGGATCTTTGTAACTGAAATTGAAAATTAATTTAGTAGCATGATTAAGAGGTTTCATAGTGATAGATGAACCGAATATGAATCTAGTTTGTTTAATGATTTTTATAAACTACATGGAATTATATATGAAATAACTGCACCATATTCACATGAAATGAATGATAAAGTTGAAAGAAAGAAAAAATCTCTTACTGAACTAGTTATTGCTATTATGCTTAACTATGTTGCTGCATCTCATTAGTGGGGGGAGTTTTATTAATTGTTTCCTATGTTTTGAATAGAGTTCCCAAATTTAAAAGTAAAATATCTCCTTATGAGATCTTGAAGAAAAGACAACCCAACATGTCTTATTTTCGAACTTGGGTTTTTTTGGCATATGTTTGATTCCCCGATCCCAAGCGAGTTAAACTCGCCAATAAGGCATATGAATGTGTATTCATTGGGTATGCAGTTAACAAAAAAAGCATATCGATTTTATGACATAAATGCTAAAATGATCATATAGTCAAACGATGTTGGCTTTTATGAACTAGATTCCATTTCCAATCGAGAAATAGTGGGGGCACCAGAACAAGTCACATTCTCGTGATCAGAAGCACTAAAAGAAACATACAAGAAGAAACAAAACCTTGAGGAAGTAAGAGAGCAAGAGTTTATAAATATTTTGAACCCGATTATATGGCTTATAGTTTAGAAGATGATCCTGCAAATCTCAAGAAGATTTTTCGTCATTGGATGCAAACCTATGGCAAGAAGCTATAAACGATGAGATGAATTCTCTAGAGTCTAACAGGACCTGACACTTAGTAGACTTGCCTCCTGGTTGCAAATTGATAGGTCGTAAATGAATTTTGAAAAAGAAACTAAAACTCAATGGAACTGTTGATAATTACAAGGCTTGCCTTGTAGCCCAAGCTTTTAAATAGAGAAAATATAGATTTCTTCGATACTTTTTCACCGGTCACTAGAACTACATCCATTTGGGGTACTAATTTCACTTGTTGATATTCATAACTTGGTGGTACACCAAATGGATGTCAAAATTTCTTTTTTAAATCGTGACATGGAAAAAGAAATTTATATGGAACAACAACCTGAATGTTTTGTGATTCATGGACAAGAAAACAAGGTTTGTTAGTTAGATAAGTCTTTGTGTGGTGTTAAACAAGCTCCTAAACAATGGCATGAAAAGTTTGATAACTTGATTATATTGAGTAGGTTTAAAGTGACAAAGGTATTTATTTCAAATCTAAAAATGGTATTTGAACTATCATATATCTCTTTATAGATGACTTACTCATATTTGATTGAAATATTCAAGCCGTAAATAATGTGAAATCATTGTTGTGTAATTCTTCGAATATGGATTACTAGGTCAGAAAAAGGATTTTCTTTGGATCAATTTCACTATGTTGAAAAGATCTTAAAGAAATATAATTACTTTGACTGTAAACCTGCTTACACACCATATGATACAAGTGTGAAACTTTTCAAAAAACACTAGTGAAGGTGTTAGACAAATTGAATATGTGAGCATCATTCGAAGCCTCGGGTATGCCACTAACTATACGAGACTTGACATTGCCGACATCGTGGGACCATTGTGCAGGTTTACCAATAGACCTAGTATTGAGCATTGACACACTATTGAGAGAATCATGAGATACTTTAAAAGGACCATGAATCTCATATTACATTATCAAAGATTTCCTGCCGTCCTTGAAGGATACAACTGAAGTAGCAAAATTGATTTACAAGGAAGGGGGGTTTGAATTGTAAATCTCCATTTTTAAAATTTCCTGAAAAACTTCAGATTTGAACTCAAGAAAGTTCTTGGTTAAGAAAGCAGAAAAACGGAGAACGTTCTTGGTGTTGGAACCAAGTTGGTTCTAAGTACTTAGGATTTTGATGCTTAAAAATGTACTCTATGGAAACTTATTTTGTACTTTGAATTATTAAGTTAAATGCCCTAGAAAATGAAGGAATCAGAAGCAGTGATCAAAGGATTCCAGAAAAATGAATTCTGGAATGACCAGAAGATACTCCAGGAATGTCAAAACATGACCAGAAGATATCTTTGATGGCCCAGATCAGAAGGAATAAAAATCAGAATGCAACATGGATCATACCATTGGAAAGCCTGCCAGAAGGAGAGTTGTTCCAGACAAACAGGAATCAAATATCAATTTTATTCCAGAAGTTATTCTGACCAGAAGATTGCCTGGTAGTGAAAAATTACACAGTCCAGACTTGTTCCAGACTTGACCAGAAGGTATGTTGATGAGTCTAGAACAAGAGGATCAATCCAGATTTGGCCCAGACCATAAGATAGCATGAACCAGGGCATGGAACTAAGTCCAGACCAGATGAAATGAATTCCATAATCAATCCAGACCTGGTCCAAAATTAAAGGTAAAATGTTGAGACTAAAATATTTTTTGTTCAAGTTAATTTCAGTTTGTTCCAGACCAAAGTCCAGAATATGTCCAGATGAGAATAAAAAATTCCAGATCAATGGTTCAGAAATAATTATATGGTCCAGTGATGGTCCAGATCAGAAAATCAGACCATGGCCCAGTGGTGGCCGAAATCAGAGGGACAGACTGTGCAGTCCAGCAAAGGCCGAATTCAGAGGATTTTAGCATATCAGGTGCGCGTCCAGGGAAGGCCGAAATCAGAAGATCAGAGGGTTAGGAAGAGTGGTCCAGGAATGGCCAAAATCAGAGGATCACAGCATATCAATTCAACTGGTCCAGTTGTGGAATATCGCATGAAGATCCAAGGGTGCAGATTTGATCATGGGGATTAAAGGTGAAGATCTTATGTTATTTTTATCAAAGTATTATTAAAGATTTGTTATAAATTAAAGTGGAGTAGCATGGAAGTCAGAAGCTGTGGCGGGAAGCAATGAAAGGATTTGATTGGCCAGTTGTTTTGAAAGAAAATCTGAAGATATGTTTTTTATTTAAATAAAGCCCAATTGGTCAAGTTATTTTTGCAAGAGAATCCAGCAAGATTCAGCTCGAAATTAAGCTTGGAAGAGGCCCAAATCTGCATCTATAAAAGGAGGCTCAAGGCAGAATACTCAAATATCGAAAATCACAAAAGAGTCACACACTTCCAAAGCAACCACTCTCAAATTTTCATATAAGTCAATTGTGAGTTTCAGCTTTCAAGAAGCAAGTACTCAGTTATTTTCTTTCCACTGTGGCAAATCTAAGTTGTTGAAGTAGAGTCTACAATCTGAGGGAGTCAGTAGAGGTAGCAGGTTACTTGGCAATTAGATAGGGTTGTATCTAAGTTGTTGAAGTAGAGTCTACAAACTGAGGGATTCAGAAAGGGTAGCAAGGTACTTAGCAATTAGACTCATAGTGTTGTGAATTCTTCTACAATCTGGGTTGTCAGATTGGCTGAAGAACAGGAGTTGTTTTTCCTCAAAGAAGTCTAGGATTGTTAGACTATTTGAGAAGACTGACTTGGAGGGTTAGTAGCAAGGTTGTAATTCAAGGTTGAATTAGTGAAATCCTTCAAGGAAAAGGGACTGGACGTAGCCTCGTTAACGGTGAACCAGTATAAAATCTGTGAGTTTTTATTTTTATTTTTATCCGCTGCTAACTCTATTTTTATTATACATCATGTTTTGTTTTGTAAGTATTAAAACAGGAAAAGTATTCAAGTTAAGTCAAACACAATTCAACCCCCCTTCTCGTGTTTGCACCTTTAATTGGCATCAGAGCTCGGTCTCAAGGCTGAGCACTTAACAATGTTTGAGGAAAGGTCCAAGGCATTCAATATGTCAGAAGAATTGGGAGGCAACATCAACAGACCACCAATATTTGATGGAGAAAGGTTTGAGTATTGGAAGGACAGACTGAGAAGTTTTGTCATATCTCAAGATCCTGAATTATGGAAGATGATAGTCAGAGGATACACTGCACCTACTGATCCAGAAGATCCAACTAAGAAACTAGACTTGGATGATATGAAACCAGATCAGATCAGACTACACAGACTTCATCACAAGTCCAGAACCATCATGGTCAGTGCAATCACATTCAAGGAATTTGATAGATGCACAAATAAAGAAACAGCAAAGAGTATATTCGATAGTCTGGTTCTGACCTATGAAGGAACCAAGCAGGTTCAAACAAAGGCTAACATATTGGTCAGAAAGTATGAGCTGTTCAAGATGGAAGAGGATGAAGACATTGACACAATGTTCTGCAGATTCCAAACTTTGGTATCAGGGCTGAAAGTATTAAACAAAAGCTATACCACTGAAGATCATGTCTGGAAAATTCTGAGAAGTCTACCAAAAAGGTGGAGACCAAAGGTTACTGCAATTCAGGAAGCTAAGGATATGAGTACCTTGAGGCTGGAAGATCTGATCAGCTCACTCAGGTCTCATGAAATAGAACTGGAAGAAGATGAACCTAAGAAGAAGAAGAATCTGGCTCTGAAATCGAAACAGAAGAAAGCTGCAAAGGCAGAATTAGAATCAGAGGATAGTGATAGTGAATGTGATGATATGGCTTACTTAACCAAAAAGATGGTTAAGATCTGGGAAAACTGAAACAGGAGAGGTTCCCAGAAGAAACATAACAGCAAGGAAGAATCTGACAAGAAGAACATCTTCTGTTATGGATGCAATGAACCTGGACATATGAAGTCAGAATGTCCAAATTTGGAAAAAGGAAAACAGCACAAGAAGAGTTCCAGATACAGAAAGAAAGGTCTGATGGATGCCTGGGATGTATCAGAATCAGAGGAAGAATCTTCTGATGAAGAAGAGGAAGAAACAACAAAGATAGCTCACATCAAGTCTGCTTCTGGACCTCATAAAGGCACGAATTCCAGAAGGAAGAATGATCGAAGCAATCATTCGGGAAAATCTGGAAGCACATCAGAGGAAACAATTTTGTCTCTGATGGCTCATACCAACTCAAGTTCTAAATATAGCTCAGGCTCTGGAACAGAATCAGAAGATGAAGACAATGAGGTATTTTCGGATCTGTCTAAATCTGAATTAATTGAGACTTTAAAAGACTTGTTAAATGCAAACAATAAAAGGTCTTTAAAATTGAAAACTCTTAGGGAAGATAAGGAAAATCTAACCAAAGAAGTCCAAGTTTTAAAGAATCGAAATTCTGAGTATGCAACTGAAAACAAAAAATTTTAAAACTGATGTTGCAAGACTCAAATCTGAAAACCAAACTCTGAAAAGTAATAATTGTTCCACTTCTGAAACTGTTTGTAAATCCAATATGCATGAGCAAGTTTTTCAAAACTTTATTTCCAATGGAATGGAAAGAAGTAAAAATGCATCTATGATTTATGGAAACAGTAACTCTGGAAAGAGAGGTCTTGGTTTTACAGAAACAATTACTGAAAATAAAGTTGTTCATTCTGATGTTTTGTGTATTGTTTGTGCCAAGAAAGGTCACTCTGAATTATCTTGTCCAATGGTAAAATCTGAACAAGATCAGAGAGCTGTTACAACTAACAAACCTGGACCCAATCAGTTCTGGGTACCAAAAGATCAAATTGTCTATGTTGCAGATGTTCTGAGCAACCAGAAGGAGACACCAACAATTGTGCCTGGACAATGGATGTTGGCAATGCACAAGCAGAAGAAGGTTTATGTTCCTGCTACAACAAGACAAAGGCAATCTGAGTCTGGTAGAAGAAGAACAGGTCAACACAATCAGAACCAGAATTATAGGAGGAACAGAAAATATCATAGATATCACTTGAATCAGAACAAGAACTGGAACCAGAATCAGAACTGGAACCAGTATCAGAGGAACAGGAACTGGAACCAGTACCAGAAGCACCGAAACTGGAACCAGAACCAGAATTGGAACCAGTATTAGAGGTACAGGAACTGGAACCAGAACCAACACTGGAACCAGAACCAGAACTGGAGGCACAGAAACTGGAACCAGAATCAACACTAGAACCAGAATCAGAATCAGTACCAGAACTAGAACCTAAACAGGTATCAATATCAAAGGTTGAGGTATGATCATCAGAACTACTTTAATTATCAAAATAAGTATGATTATCAGAATTACCATAAGTTCCAGAATCACCAGAGGAATATGGTGTATGAGCCAAAACATAAATTAAAGAATCAGAATCAAGAGAGTTCTTCAAACTCTCTAGTGAGATTCATCAAGACTACAAACCTGGAAGGGAATTCAAATTCCCTCATCCAAACCATGTAATCTCGGAACATATAGATTAGGAATCTGAAAATTAGAAGCAAGAGGATTTTCAGAGTAAACCTAAGGCTACATCTTGCTGTAAATACTATTATTATTTAATATTTACTGTGATAACAAGAAGCTTGATCGTAACAAATCAAAGCTAGATAGGTATTCTGCAGGTTTTCAAAACATCAGAGGAACCAGGTGATTCACACGAATTGAACACTCAGAAGAAACAACATTCCAGTGGTTTCAAAAACAAACAGAAACCACCAGAAGCAGAATTAATGGTTTGGTTGTACTAAGTTCATTTTTAAATTAATTGATTTATATTATGGTATATGAAAAACTGCTTGACAAATCAAAGCAAGATAAAGATAGTATAGGTTCATCAGAACCAAAGGGAGCAGAAGCAGAACGAATGGTTTGGCTGTATTGAGTTAAATTTTAACTTATTTGATTTGCATTATGTAAAATGACAAACTGCTTGATCTTAACAAATCAAAGCAAGATAAAAATAGTGCAGGGAGCAGAAGCACAAGAAACATAAGTACCTGGAAAGGTAAAGGATACAAGCAAGTCAGCAACATATGACAAATCTTCAAAAGATAAATTTGATCAAGTCAGAAACAGCCAAGATAAGTCAGAAGAGAAATCAGGATATTTACCAGAATCTGAAGCTGTTACAGATTCACCAGAACCAGAAGTTGATTCATCAGAATCAGAAGCTGTTACAGAACCAGAAGCTGATGCGAACCAAGCATTGTTGATGAAGTTTTGGCAGAGGAAGGTTGGATACTTGCAATGCAAGAAGAGCTGAATGAAATTCAAAGGAATGATGTTTGGGATCTGGTATCCAGACCAAACAGAAGCATTATTGGAACCAAATAGGTATTCAGAAACAAATTCAATGAAAAGGGTGAAGTTGTAGCTCAAGGATACAGGCAACAGAAAGGTATGGATTACACTGAGACTTTTGTTCCAGTGGCCAGGTTAGAAGCATTTAGATTCTCTTATCATTTGCTGCTAATCATGATATAATGCTGTATCAAATGGATGTCAAAAGTGCATTCTTAAATGGCTACATAAGTGAAGAAGTCTATGTCAAACAGCCCCCTGGTTTTGAAAATTCTGATTTTCCAGACCATGTTTTCAAACTTAAAAAGTCTTTATATGGTTTAAAACAAGCACCAAGGGCATAGTATGACAGACTTAGTAACTTTCTGCTTAAGAATGAATTTAATAGAGGCCAGATTGATAATACACTATTTAGGAAATCCATTAAACATGATATTCTGATTATTCAAGTCTATGTTGATGATATCATATTTGGATCAACTAATGGCACTTTGTGCAAAGAGATTTCTGACCTAATGCAGAAGGAGTTCCAAATGAGCATGATGGGAGAACTTAAGTTCTTCCTGGGAATTCAGATTCATCAAGGCAAATCAGGTATACTCATTCACCAATCAAAATATACTAAAGAACTTCTCAAAAAGTTCAAGATGAGTGACTGTAAGCCAATGGCCACCCCCATGCACCCAACCTGCTCACTTGAGAAAGATGAAACCAGCCAAAAGGCAGACCAGAAAACATACAGAGCTGGAAAGGAAAAGTATAAGTGGCAACTGCACTTTGTTCTGTGATAACACTTCAGCCATAAACCTAACCAAGAACCCTATCTTACACTCTAGAACCAAACACATTGAAATAAAACACCATTTCATTAGGGACCATGTTCAAAAAGGGACTTTGAGCATCCAGTTTGTGGACATTGATCATCAATGGGCTGATATCTTCACCAAGGCATTACCAGAAGATAGGTTCGAGTTCATTAAGAAGCATCTCAGCATGACCTCCATATCTGACTAGCTTAAGTAGTCATCTTAGGAGTTTTTAAAATTTCTTGCAATTTTATTTTATGTCTTTTAATTTCAGTTTTTAGTTTTTGTAATTTGTAAAGAGAAAAACAAAAAATACAAAAATAGTAGGACCACTTTTTGGCTGATGACAAAAAGGGGGAGAAAGAGAGAGAGAGAGAAATAAATGAGAAATAAGTAGAAAAGGAGAGATAAAAAGAAAGAAGGAGAGAAAAAGAAAGAGAGAAAACAGAAGGATTTGAAAAGGAGAGGAAACAGGGAGAGAGAAAAACAAAGAAAGAAAAATAAAGAGTGAAAACAGAAGGAGTTGAAAAGGAGAGGAAATGTGAAGAGAGAAAAAGATAGAGAGCAAAAAGAAGGAGTTGAAAAGGAGAGGAGAAGAGAAGAAAAGAAAGAGAGAACAAAGAAGGAGTTGAAAAGGAGAGTATCAGACTTAGGGGGAGAGATTGGTCTGAGGGGGAGTAATTCAAAGTCTTCGAGTCATAGGTTAGCAAAATAAGTTAAGGTTTTGTCATCATCAAAAAGGGGGAGATTGTTGGAACCAAGTTGGTTCTAAGTACTTAGGATTTTGATGCTTACAAATGTACTCTATGGAAACTTATTTTGTACTTTGAATTATTAAGTTAAATGCCCTAGAAACTGAAGGAATCAGAAGCAGTGATCAAAGGATTCCAGAAAAATGAATTCTGGAATGACCAGAAGACACTCCAAGAATGTCAAAACATGACCAGAAGATATCTTTGATGGCCCAGATCAGAAGGAATAAAAATCATAATGAAACATGTATCATACCATTGGAAAGCCTGCCAGAAGGAGAGTTGTTCCAGACAAACAGAAATCAAATATCAATTTTATTCCAGAAGTTATTCTGACCAGAAGATGGCCTGGCAGTGAAAAATTACACAGTCCAGACTTGACCAGAAGGTATGTTTATGAGTCCAGAACAAGAGGATCAATCCAGATTTGGCCCAGACCATAAGATAGCTGAACCGGGGCATGGAACTAAGTCTAGACCAGAAGAAATGAATTCCAGAATCAATCCAGACCTAATCCAAAATTAAAGGTAAAATGTCCAGACTGAAATATTTTTTGTTCAAGTTAATTTCAGTTTGTTCCAGACCAAAGTCCAGAATCTGTCCAGATAAGAATAAAAACTTCCAGATCAATGGTTCAGAAATAATTATTTGGTCCAGTGATGGTCCAGATCAGAAAATCAGACCATGGCCCAGTGGTGGCCGAAATCAGAGGGACAGACTGTGCAGTCCAGCAAAGGCCAAATTCAGAGGATTTTAGCATATCAGGTGCGCATCCAGGGAAGGACGAAATCAGAATATCAGAGGGTTAGGAAGAGTGGTCTAGGAATGGCCAAAATCAGAGGATCACAGCATATCAATTCGGCTGGTCCAGTTGTGGAATATCGCATGAAGATCCAAGGGTGCAGATTTGATCATGGGGATTAAAGGTGAAGATCTTATGTTATTTTTATCAAAGTATTATTAAAGATTTGTTATAAATTAAAGTGGAGTAGCATGGAAGTCAGAAGCTGTGGCGGGAAACAATGAAAGGATTTGATTGGCCAGTTATTTTGAAAGAAAATCTGAAGATATGTTTTTTATTTAAATAAAGCCCAATTGGTCAAGTTATTTTTACAAGAGAATCCAGAAAATTCGGCTCGAAATTAAGCTTGGAAGAGGCCCAAATCTGCATCTATAAAAGGAGGCTCAAGGCAGAATACTCAAATATCGAAAATCACAAAAGAGTCATGGGGTGTCAGATTGGTTGAAGAACAGGAGTTGTTTTTCCTCAAAGAAGTCTAGGATTGTTAGACTATTTGAGAAGACTGACTTGGAGGGTCAGTAGCAAGGTTGTAATTCAAGGTTGAATTAGTGAAATCCTTCAAGGCGAAGGGACTGGACGTAGCCTCGTTAACGGTGAACCAATATAAAATCTGTGAGTTTTTATTTTTGTTTTTATCCGCTGCTAACTCTGTTTTTATTATACATCAGGTTTTGTTTTGAAAGTATTAAAACAGGAAAATTATTCAAGTTAAGTCAAACACAATTCAACCCCCCTTCTCGTGTTTGCACCTTCACTTGGTTTATCATAAAAACGGAGAACGTTCAGATTAGCTTGTAAAACAGAAAATAGTTTTGTATTTTTAATCTTGAAAAGCAGTCAAACTGAATGAAGAGATAAAGGATAAGAAATACGACACACAGATGTATCCTGGTTCACCCAACTTGGGCTACGTCCAGTCCTCACAATTGTGAGATTTTCCACTAAGTGTTTAAAACAAGAACCTTCTTGGTTTTACAGCACCTAGCCTAGATCAACCTTGATCTCTGTTACAGAACTTAATCTAATTCCACCTAGAAAGAGATTAATCAAATCACCTACCAACCTTGATAGTGATTTCTTACAATCTACCCCAAACTATACTTAACTCTTATAGTTTGAGTTTTACAATAATGATGAGATTGTTTAGAATCTGAGATGTCTCAACTCTTGTTTGAGATTTGATTCTTTACAAAGAATTCAGTATAAATGTATCAGAGTAAAATGAATTTAACCAAACTGATTCTTGTAAGTGATTTGGAGAGTTTCAAGTATGTAAATGTGAATGATTTTGAGAGACTTGTTAGCACTTGAACTTCTGCGTTTTCCTTGAGCTGTGGCCTTCCTTTTATAGGCTTGAGAGCATTAAATGGAGGTGAATAGAGCTGTTGGTAGTTCCCTTGTCAGGCTTGACCAGAGGCATTATTTCTGAATAAAAATAATCCAACTTTTGACTATTTTATTTTCTGTTTTGACTGAGCTGTGTGTTGCGTTTTGAATCAAATTTTCTTGAGTAATTAATGATCCTTTAATGCTTCTGATAAGTGATAATATTGATGGCTTGAACTGAAGCTTTGGATGAATTAAAACAGATTGAAAATGATCACATAACGTTGTTGCAAAAAACTGTGGTGTAGTTGCGGGAGATTGATGATCAATCTGGAGCTTTAGCTTTTAGGTTTCTTGGAGATTGATAATCAATATGGACTGATTTCTGAACATACTGGAAGTTGTCTTGATGCATTGTGCATTGTCAAGATTGTTTATCAGTCTTGATAGTAGAACTGAAGAATGTTCAGTTTCTGCTTGAGCAACTTGATTCATGGCCTTTTTTCTTTGTGATTTGAATGGTTTCTTTTGATTGTAATTGATCACATCTGTTCCTTGTCATGTACTCTTAATACTGATGTACATTCCTGAGGCAATAACTTCAATTAAGTGATGGAGAAAGATTGGTCTTTATGTTATCACGGCCTGACGAACATTCTCCGTTTTCCAAAATATGTCAAGAATGTTCTCTGCCTTTGTTTATGCTGTTTTCTTTGATTCTTTTAAAACCTATCTTTGAATTAACACACTCAAAAGCACAGGTTAAATTAATAATACATTTAGAATCATAATTAACAATCTTTAATTAACCTTTGTTTATTTTCATCAAAACTTTAAAAATGAGAGTTTGTCTTAACAACAACTATGCTGATTGGAACACTTTATCAAATTAATCTAAAGCTACCAGTTGCTATATATTTAGCATAGATGGTGGATCTGTATCTTGGAAGTTGAAGAAACAGACGATATTGGCTCTCCAATATGGAGTATGAAATGATAGCACTAACAATTGCTAGTGAAGAAATGAGCTGGTTGAGATGCTTGCTAGCTCATATTCCTTTATGGGAAAAACCAATTCCATATGTGTTGATCTCTTGCGATTGTATCGCAACTATTGCAAAAATTGAGAACCGTTATTACAATGGTAAGAGACGAAAAAAACGTCGTAAGCACAACATAATTTGAGAGTTTTACTTTCAAAATGAGTTGTTAGAGTGGATCATGTACACACTAATGCAAACTTAGTAGATCCTTTGACGAAAGGATTAAATAGATAGAAAATTATAAACACATAAAAAAATATGAGACTATTGCCTATAGATCAATGAGTCACTCATGATGGTAACCGGATGTAAAAGACTGCATATCCTAAGAATTAGGTTCAATTGGTAATAACAAGTCGTGAAATGATATGAAATGAACATGCCATTATAAATAAGAGAAGTATGATTCTTGAAGCGATGCAATGAGGTAATAGAAACTCTTAATGAGATTTATACTCTATGTTGAGTGAAGTACCTAGGTACATGGGTACTCTTAATAGACTCTCTTATGTGAAGGTGAAAGTGAGGTTGCTTCCTATGGAGTTTAGAGGCAAAATGGATAGAACGTTCACTATACTGGGATAAATGGACAGGGCCCTTAATCCACGAGGTTTTGAGAATACACCCAATGAAAAGGTTAAGTGTGGGTTTGATGTCAAAGATAGAGTTCAAGACTACAAGTCACTCTTGTTAAATCTGAATCTTACTTACTAAACAAATGTTCTAGTCAGAAGATACATCTGTTTATGCACAATCTTATTGAAGCGTTTGATGCTACTTCAGAAATATATATATATTTTTTTAAAATTGAAGTGGGAGATTGTTGGAACTTATAGTGTGAATTGAAAAAAATATAAAGTCTCACATTGGAAAACTTTCATACATTGATTAACTTTCAACTCTATAAATACTAAAGTACCACATTGGATAGTTTACATATGTGGGATAACTTTCATTACCATAAAAAGAGTGTTAAGCTCTCGTGAAGAGTGTAACATCCTCTAAATTTATTATTTAAAATAATTAAGACTTATAAATATATATATATATATATATATATATTTCATTATTAATTTAGGTGTGATAATTATTTGTCTTGTTTGACTTATTGTAGTTGATAAAATTATTAGTAAGAATTATTTAATCAATGGAGAAGTTTTATATAATTATATATATATATATATATATATATATATGTTTTTTAGTACAAGAAGAATTTGAGCTAAGGGTTTGTGGCTAGGTGTGACCCAACCCGTAATAGAAATTTGGGCTTGGAGTGGGTGGCTTAGTTTTTGTATGATCAAGGTTAATAAAAAAAGAATAATAAGTAAATAAAATAATATTTTCTCCCTTCTATTCTTTATTTGGGCCCAACACTATCTACCCAATAATCTCCACTTTGAATTTTCCCTAAAGTCCACAATATTTCGATACTAAGTAATAGTAAGCAGAAAAAAATACCGAAACCCTAGCCGTCATCTCCTTCACACCTCATCTCCTTCGTGCGGCAAACTCTTCGTGTGAACAACTTCGTGGGAGCTTAGAGTTTCGTACTAGGAAGAAAAGCGGCCAAGGTAAGGGCTTTTCCCCACACAAATTTGAGTTAGACCGTTAGTTGGATGACATAGAACTAATAATTGTAATTGCTTGCTTTTGAAAGAAATAAATGTAGACTAATAAAATAAAATAATGGAATATGAAATCCTTTACGTTGAGCTCGATATGTAATGTATGTCTTTTTAAGAAGTAAAATATGAATTTTTATATTATACATGATAGAGTTTTAATTTTTATGATGGATATGAAGCAAAATATGATTTTTCTTATGTTATATATATGATAAAGTTTTGATTTTGATGATGTATTATGAGTTGGAGTTTGAAGTTTCTTGTTATATATAAAGTTTTAATCTTTATGGTGTAAATGAAGTCAAGTCCCGATTTTTATGCGTACGTGGTGAAAATTATTATTGAATGATTATTTGTCTATGAATATATGATTCTCATGATAAGGATGTGTGATATGTGATCTTGGTGATGTGAATAAGATGATGGTTTTAAAAAGGGTGATTTTTTGAATGTATATGACATGATTCTTAGTAGGCTGTGTGCGAGTATAATTGTGATAATATATGGTCATGTCATGGCATATGCATCTTCGTGAGAGTTGCCTTAGTGGCAGGTTTATTTTCCCCATTGGTATGGGTGATCTTTCTGTGTGGAAGTTGCCTTAGTGGAAGGTTTATATCCGGATCATATAGTTTTAGGAGCAGACATTATGCATATTTTTTACAAACGATTTACTGTTTGCGCATTTTTTTCTTTTAAATTACAAGTTTTTACCTTTATATGTTTTGTGTTATTCTTCTATATGTTTAGCTTTGGTTTGATGTGGATGATGGAAAAAATTGACCCTTACAACAACATTTTAGGTACTAATGAGTTCGAGGAGATTCAAGAGTAATTGATGAGTATTAACGTGCGGCGAACGTGGGGTAAAAATGAGGTTTTCAAGACAATTTTGTAATAATAAGTATTGCCGCAAATTTTCTATGTTTATTTATTTTTTTTAATTTTTGTCACTAAACTTTTAAATGCATTCGAATTCTATAAATACGGAAGTGGATTTTTGCTTCCGTTTAGGAATAATTGATTTTTCCTTTATTTTAGCTTGAATAAACTTTTTTTTATAATATTAAACAAATGTGATTGTTACTAATTATTTAAAAGCATAAATGTGATTGTTACTAATTATTTAAAAGTATAAATGTAGATATTCTTACAAAAAAAAAATTATCGTAAATTTTTCTAAAAGTATTTTTTTTAGTAACGTTTTGGACCAAAAATCCGGGGCGTTACAAAGAGCACACCAAATTTGGATGTAGTTTCCAATTTTTCTCTTATCCCCTTTCTGCTCAATGTATTTCCGAGTCACTTCTCCCCTTTCTTTCTGTCCTTCGATTTTTTTAGTGGTCATAATACCACTACACTTTCAGTTTTAGAGCAGTTTATGTGTCGTAGTCTCTTTGATTTATGAGTAGTCTTAAATACCATACTTTTAGAGTGGCCATTATAGCCATATTAAGTGTGTAATTCTAAAACGGTTTTCAATGGTGCTGTAGAATATTGATAGAATTTTATTTGGCTATTTTATCCTATGGACATCGTGATTGATAGTCTGCCTTGCACAATTTTGGACAGTGCCGTGAAATGTCTTAAAGAGAGCGACTTAGTCCACGACTCAACCTAGTAATATATTGGGGGATGAAAATTATTTTAAAAATTAAGTATCAATTTTCTAAACTCTAATTTATGAACTTTTAATGTATTTTGTGTTGAATTGCTTAAGCTATTAGCCAATTTTTGTTTTATGTAATTAAGTACCAAAGTATAATTTTGTTAGAGTTAGCAATATATTTTTGGAGAACCGATTAAAATTATTTATTAGCGTATAATTTAATTACGTCTAAAAAAAATTATTACCGAATAAAACTTTAAAATGTCACTTGTTGCTGATAAATTAATCTGTCAATTGAGTTGAGACGAGAGTAGATATTTTTATTATATTAGATTGAGAAGTGATGTCATGTGTGTAAGAGTGTTTAGATATTATAATGATGATTTTATAATATACATAATTATTTAATTATAATATATATAGTCTTCTTCCTTCTGTTTCAAAAAAAGAAACAAAAAAGAAAGATAATGTGGGTTTACAAAAAAATAAATAAATCTCCATTTTTCTGCTAGATTTAAGCTTCCATTCACGAAGTGTTAGGAAGGAAAGTTACTCCCTCTACTAGGTGGTGCTTGTGAGCTAATTTATTTGAGGTGAAACACTTACTTCCTTTCCTTTTTTTGCTCTTCTAAATTCGAAAATTTTATATGTGGGGGGATGAGTGAAATTTTGAAATTCTTAACCAACCCTTTGTTATTGTTATTGTTGTTGTTGTTGTTGTTGTTTGTGTTGTTGTTGTTATTGATGTTGTTAGTAATGGTTAGAAATAAGAAATTGATTTTTGTTGTGTTTGAGTTATGTAATGAATTATTTTCAAATAAATGAGTTTGAACTAAAGTTGAAATTTTACAAGAGAATTTAGAGTTGTTAAAGTTGTGAAAAAAATTCAAATTTTAACTAAGTTAAAGAGTTTGAGCAAACAGTTAAAGTGTAAAATTAATATGTTTAGAGTTAAAAATGTTATTCTTTTAATTACTTTTGGACTGACTTTAAGGGAGAAGTTTAGAGTATTTTACTAACTCAAATTTTTTGTGCTCTAATGGTTGAGTGATATAACTTGAAAAATGAAAGGGATTTCATTTTTGGAATTTTGTTGTGGTAGGATAAATTTTAGTGGTGATCAAATTGTTATTAATAATTATGTTTATGTAGTTAGCTCCTTGAGTCTCGAAAAGAAATCGAGACCGTTGACACCGAGTTAGCAGTGGTGAGAACTCTGAGATATTAACGTTGTTGTGGTGAATAAAGAAAAATGATTTTCTTAGTGTGTGTCATTTCTAATCCATTATTCTATCCCTAGTAATTTAGAGGACGGTGCTTTTGGTAACTGATTTAGTCTCTGTGCATTTTTTTAAATTAATCTCATAAAATTAAGTTTACTTTAATGTGAATTTATGTTTAAATGTTTTTATGCTAGAAGTGAATTTGATATATAGTTAGTGACAATTTTCAAGTTAAAGTGAAAGTTAATTTTTACGACATTGAATGAAATCAATTATTGAAGGTAGTAAAACCGATTTTCCTTTACAGTAAACTATATTAAGAATGCAAAATCAATGCTGATAACCTGATACTTTCAATGGTAGTAGCCAAAACAAAGTTAATATTTTGGAAAAAAATTTGTGAGTTGTTCTTAAAATTGATTTTGGAACCATGAGGTTTTAAAATTTTGTGATTAAATTCTTGATTTTGAAACATTGGCCGTTCCCGAAAAAAAGAGTTATGGCAAATTTGAGAAAAATTTTAGTTATGTGAAAAATTTTGAGAAAAATAATTTAAGACGTTTCAAATGATTTTTTTTTTGTGAATTCTCTGAAAAGTTGGAGGATGTTGATTTCTAAAAATATGCTTTTATATGTTGAAAGTATGTATTGTGAATAATAATGCTATTAGTCTTTACTCGTTTTAAACTCTTTTAGTAAATATACTCTAAGAGGATTAGGAGTAAGAAAGGGTTTGTAAAGTAGTTAAACTCTCATGGACTAATTTGACAAAGTCAAACACTATTTGATTGAAGGTGTTGATATGAGCGATATTTGTTGAAAAAGCTATAATTGAGGTAAGGGCTCATTCTAAATTTTTTAGTCTACACATAGGAACCTTATATGTGTGTTAGATGTGTGAATATGTGATAATTAATATTGATGTGGTTATGCATTATTGAGTGATAATACGTGTTGTTACATGTTATGAATTTTTATTGATGAGAACGTGTCTTGAGTATGCTCTGTGAAAAATATAAAAAAATTGTTAGTGTTTAATGAGTATTAAAAGGGAAGTCTTTTAATAGCTACATTTACATAATGATTGTTGTGAAAGAGTTAAAGTATGCTCATGCATTTCATAGTTAGTGGTGAACGTGATGTGCCACAATATTAGTGGTGACCGCGATGGGACACAAGATGGTTCCATGAGTTGATTGGTCCATCTTATCCTTACGAGGATTTTTAGTCGTGTAGGTTTGTGATAGACTGCACTCTGGTAAATCATGCTGATCTGTGATAGGTGGCACCTCAGTAATTAGTACTGGTTTGTGATAGGCGGTACATTTATGATTTACATCCCTGGAGGAGGGTTTGGAAATTCCAGAATCATGTGCATTGACATGTAAGCATTTCATTAGGGTGTTTGGCACGCGAGTCATGTCTGCGATGATATGATATATGTATATACGTGCTCTGTTATTGTTTGTTATCATGATATAATTGTTAACTGTTAATTTCGGTTGGTGACCCTTTACATTATTGTGGAAATTGGGCTTTGCCCTTAGATGATACCCGAGTTCGTTCCACTGACTGTTACCCTGACGACGGAGACGTCGTTAAACTTCCCTGACCGACATTCACCGACTGCTTGGGTATACAACCCCATCTCAAGCAGGGCTACATATACGGGGAAGGTGGTGAGGACAAGTAGGAGAGCTAGGGCAGTGTCGCATGTAGAATTCACTCACGAGAGGATCGACTTTCCTATACCTTCAGGATTAGTACTCGAGGCGAATGATGTATGGGCATATAAAGAGAGTCATTCAGTCAGAGGTGAGACGGAGGCCACCGCAGGTGTGGTGACTCCCACTGTAGTAGCAAGGGATGTAGTTCTTGGACCATGAACGGGCGAGAAGGGTAAGGGGCCGATGCTAGCAGGAGAAGATATTCCAAGTCCGTCTAGGCTGGTCGGGGACCAGGGTTTTGCTGATGGATCGCCGATACCTTGGTTGGTGTAACCGCGGATCGAGTCTGAGCTTCCACTCCCGGTGAACGATCCGATACCGACTGTCACTGAAGTAGTGGATTGTTTTGAGATTCCAGCGCTGCCGAAGCAACCTATATCGTGGGTGGAGGTCACCCTTGTTACTGTAGTTGTTAGTGGATGATCATATTAGTTTTTTTGTTGTATAGGGGCTTAATGTCTTTTTGTTGTTGTACTTATTTTGTTTTGGGATAAGTGTACTTATGACTTTCTTTGACAGTTGACTTTTATTAGTGGGACCATGTTCTATTTTTTTTGACGTGACCACGGGGGGATAGCATTCTTGGAGCAGTACTTCTGTGCAGGTGTCTGCCGAGAATACCCCAGGGGTATGAGCGATGTCTGATAGGTCTCATAGCCCTGGTGTATTTTCTATTTGTATATTTTGGATTATTGTCCCAAAAACTATTTTAGCTTGTTTTTATATATCATGTAATTGTTTATTACTCTTGTTGTTTTGTGTTACGACGTATTATTTTATTAAGTGGTTTTAAAAAAAATGCATTCGCACTGTTTAAAAATCGGGGTGTTACATTCATGATATCAATCCTAAGGTCATGCATAATGATATCGAGACTTTAAACTCTAATTGGGCTTCACAACTAAGGATGTTGATGCTGATGGTCATTTTGAAACCGTGTTGTCTAAAAGGAAAAAGGCTAGACAAAGACAAGATGCTAAAAAAGTTGAAAACAAAGGCACCCATACTAGGACGTGTTTAAGGAACCAACCCAAATGAAGTGCATCTTATGAAATATTAAGGGCATGGGAAATCCTTCCTCAAGATGGACCTTCAAAAGGTTATGTGCTCAATATAAACCTAATTTTTTCTTAATAATTGTACCTAATTGACCTTCACATTATTAACAGTTCATATCAGCATAATGGTGTGGATTTTGGTATGATTGTTGTTTATGCATCCACAAATTACATTGCTAGAAGATCTTTGTGGTCTCATATTACTAATGAGGAAAGTCAATACAATCTTCTTTTGTCTTTCATTGGCCATTTCAATACTATTTTGGGAGCTCATGAGTATAGAGGATATAGTTCCCCTTCCAAGATGCCTATGGAGGATATTCAAAATTGGAATAATTGCAATTCTCTCATTCATCTACCAACTAATGATGCTCAATACACTTAGGCTAATGGTAGAAGATGTCGAGCTCATACTGAAAAGAGATTAGATATATGGATTGCAATCATAGATGGTTGGATTCTTGGAATTCTTGCCTCACTCTCACCAAAGCGGATTGTAATCATTATCCCATCATGCTAGAGTTTCATAACAATGAAGTTAAACACTTGTATTCATTTAAGTTTATGAGGATGTGGGCTTCGCATCATGATTGTATCAATGTAGTAAAAACACTTGGAAGGAGCATGTTATAGGTTGTCCAATGTTTGTGCCTAATAAAAACTTAAAGCTTCTTAAATCCAAGCTTAACATTTGGAATAAGGAAGTTTTTTGGTAACATCCATCATAGAGTTCAAGTTGCAGCTATAAATCTGGATATCATTCAAAATGCTATTCATTCTTTTGGTCCTTCTGATGATTTATGGAACGAGGAGCGACAATCTCAAATGGAAGTGAATGAAGCTCTTAATTTGGAGGGGCATGTTGGAACCAAGTTGGTTTTATGCTAAGAGTTTTGATGTTAATAAAATTATTTAATGGGAACAATATATTTGACTTCACAAAGTATGAAAGAAGATTTATATTTGAAGAAAATCTAAAATAAGGTTTGATTCAAATTTATAATTGAAAAAAATATAAAATAAATTTGATTCAAATTTATAATTGAAAAAAATATAAAATAAATTTGATTCAAATTTATAATTTGATTCAAATTTATAATTGAAGAAAATCTAAAATAAGAGTTGATTAAAATTTCTAATTGAAAAAAATCTAAAATAAGATTTGATTTAGATTTATAATTTAAGAAAATCTAAAATAAGATTTGATTTCAATTTATAATCGAAGAAAATCTAAAATAAGATTTGATTCAGATTTGTATTTATATTTGAAGAAAATCTAAAATAAGATTTGATTCATATTTATAAATTGAACAACATACGAACAAAATCAATTTGAAGAATTTACAAACTCAATCTGAACAAAATACAAACAAAATCAATTTTGAAGAACTGCTTAGATTGGATTCAGGAATAATGAATTGACTAAAGAACATATTATCAAAAAACATCTTGTTCAGAATGATTTTTAAATATGATCATTGTTGATCTAGGAATGAAGATACTATTCAGAATTAAGCAAGGACTAAATTGAAGCCCTAATTTTATCAATAAATAGATACTTAAAGCTAAAGAAGAAGATCATTAAAAATCATAAAAGAGTAGAAGAACTCAAGCTCAAAATTCCAAATTCATCTTAGAGTTCAAAGAAAGAAACATATGTTTGAATGAGAAATATTTCTAAGTGTTTTTTTCTTAGAGTGTGAAAGTTATTATTATTATTATTATTATTATTATTATTATTATTATTATCAGCTTTGTTAGAAGCAAACACTTAAAGTTCCAATCTTTTGTATCCAACCAGATAGTGGTTTAGTTCCTTCTTCAATCTAGGGTTGTCAGGTTGTTAGGAGAAGACTTGGCTTATAGGGTCAAAGTGGTTTGTTCCTCAAAAGTTTGGGGTTGTCAGTCTGTTTGGAAGGACTGACTTGGACGGTCAGGTGCTTTGTAATTCAAGGTATTTGAATTAGTGGATTAAAGCCTTCTGAATGAGGGGGACTGGATGTAGCCAAGTTAGTGGTGTATCATGATCAATCTATCTATGCAATTATTTTTGCTGCCTCTGAATTCAATTGTTTCTTATCTAAGTAATTCATAAAAACCAACCAGCTTTCATCAAATTAGCAAAAAAGTTATCAACTTTGTCGAACACAATTCAACTCCCTTTCTCGTGTTTGCACCTTCAGACCAATATTGACATTAAAAAGCTAACATTAAATGACATTAGATGATGATTGTAAGACCCTTAAAAATTAATGTATGTATGTTTTGAGTGAATATATATATATGTAAATATTATTTTAGAAGATGAATCAAAATTATTGGATGAAGATTAAATTAATTTAATTTCGAGTAATTAAATTAATCGGACAAGTTAATTGAGGATTAGTGGCTAATTACAAGACAATTAAGTGCTAAAGGATTCAGCATTATTTTAACAATATTTTTGGGTGAGGTGGCACCTCAAAAACCTATAAATAGGAGTGAGCATGATGGTGAAATCAGAACACCATCCCTCCTTCCTCACTGCCCATACTGCATGTAATAGTGTTGCATGTAACAGTACCTTTCCCTCCCATCCTGTGTGCTGTTTCTGCCTTCCCCTTCCAGTCACGATTACAAAGAAAGAAAAGAGGGAACTTTTCAAAGTGCCATTACTTGGACATCCAAGCACTGAAACACCAAAACCCCAGTACAAAAGTTATTCCCCATACCATTACGGAGCTAAAGAACCTAGTTTCGTAGCAGCAAACTCAAGCTGCAGTTTCACCGGTTTTGGACGCACAAACGGGAGCAGAATCAGAAACGAGAGGAATAACAGAACACGCAACAAGGGTACGGGCACCTTCCACTTTCTAGTTGCATTAGAGCTGTAAGTGCATAATTTTCATGGCATTACTAGTGTTTTCATGACTGTTTTGAAACTGGTTTGCCTGTGCTTGAAAGAAATGGAAAAAAAATGCATTTTTGACGTTTTAAAAGCTCTGTGATGATTTCTGTTTTGAGCTGAATGCACCGAGGTTGTGCTGTTTATGTGGGAAAGTGGAAAATGTCTTGAATATTATTTCAAACCTGATTTAAAAATGCATGTTCATAAAACTATTTTGAAAATGGTTTTGAAATGCAAATATGCATTCTGTTTGTGTGTTGCTGCTGTGATGCTGCATGTTATTCTGATGTGTTGTGAAAATTGAAATGCTTGCATGTTCTTCTGATGTGTTGTGAAAGTTGAAATGCTTGCATGTACTTCTGATATGTGTGAAAGCTGAAATGCTTACATGATTATTCTGATGTTTGAGAAAGACTAGAATATGCTTGCATGTTCTGTTGTTTGTGTAAGAATGCTAAAAATGTCTTGCATGTAGTTTGGAGATGCATGTTCTGATTCTGGTGTGATCATTATGTTTCTGTTCTGGATGATTTGGTGTTAATGATTTTGATTCTGCTTCTGTTGTGAATGATTCTGGTGATGTTGATGATTTAAAAGAAAAGGGATTTTTAATGAGGGAAGTATTGTCTGGAAAAAAAGTGTTGAATCTGTTTTGTTGTTTGGTTGTTGTTTTAAAAGAAAACAGTTTGAAAAGGGTTGAAATCTCAGGAAATTTTCACTGGTTTTCGAAGGTGTATTCGAATACAACATGTGTGTATTCGACTACAACCTGTAAAATTTCTGTTTTACTTAAGTTTTCAAACTTGTATTCGACTACGAGCCCTGTAGTCGAATACAGAAGAAGAATTTTTGCTTCTGATGATTCTGATAATCATTCTGCTTCTGATGATTCTGATATTAATCATCTTGTTTCTGCTTCTGATAATTTTGATGTTAATCATCCTATTTCTGCTTCTGATGATTCTGATGTTAATCATCCTGTTTCTGCTTCTGATGATTCTTGTGTGAATCATTCTGTTTTGCTTCTGATGATTCTTGTGTGAATCATTATGTTTTACTTCTAATGATTCTGATAATCATTCTGTTTTGCTTCTGATGATTCTGATATTAATCATCCTGTTTCTGCTTCTGATGGTTCTGATAATCCTTTTTTTTTCTGCTTTTGATGATTCTGGTGTGAATCATTCTGTTTTGCTCCTGATGATTCTGGTGTGAATCATTCTGTTTTGCTTCTGATGATTCTGATGTTAATCATCCTGTTTCTGCTTCTGATGATTCTGTTAATCATCCTGTGTTTGCTTTTGATGATTCTGATGTTAATCATCCTGTTTCTGCTTCTGATGATTCTGATAATCATCCTGTTTCTGCTTCTGATGATTCTGATAATCATTCTGTTTCTGCTTCTGATGATTCTGATGTTAATCATCCTGTTTCTGCTTCTGATGATAATCATCCTGTTTCTGCTTCTGATGATTCTGATGTTAATCATCCTGTTTTTGCTTCTGATGATTCTGGAGTGAATCATTCTGTTTTGCTTCTGGTGATTCTGGTGTGAGTCTTTCTGTTTTACTTCTGGTGATTCTAGTGTGAGTCTTTCTGTTTTACTTCTGGTGATTCTAGTGTGAGTCATTCTGTTTTGCTTCTGGTGATTCTGGTGAGTCATTCTGTTCTGCTTCTGATGATTCTGGTGTGAGTCATTTTGTTTTGCTTCTGATGATTCTTGTGTGAATCATTCTGTTTTACTTCTGATGATTCTGGTGTGAATCATTCTGTTTTGCTTCTGATGATTCTGGTGTGAATCATTCTGTTTTTCTTCTGATGTTCTGATGTTAAACATTCTGATTCTGGTTCGGTTTTCTGATGTTCTGGTGTTGATGATCCTAATTCTGGTTCTGTTTTCTGATGTTTTGGTGTTGATGATTTTGATTCTAGTTCTGTTTCCTGATGTTCTGATATTAATCATTCATTCTGGTTCTGTTTCTTATGTTCTGGTGTTGATGATTCTGATTCTAATTCTGTTTCTAATGTTCTGATGTTAATCATTCTGATTCTGGTTCTGTTTTCTGATGATCTGATGTTGATCATTCTGGTTTTGTCTTCTGTATTCGACTACAGGCATGCTGTATTCGAATACAGAATGTTAAAATTGCAGATTTTCACTAGTTTCAACTTCTGTATTCGAATACAAGGGATCTGTATTCGAATACAGATTCGTGTTTTTCCAAAAACTCAGTTTTTAGCTTCTGTATTCGAATACAAGGAAGCTGTATTCGAATACAGATTCGTTTTTTCCAGAAAATCAAGTTTTAAACTCTGCCTTGTGAATTTTAAAGTGTTGGGAAACTTTGAGAAGGATTAAAATGATTTAAAATGGAGTCCTTGATATAGTTTTGAAGAGGAGAGGATGATGTTTTGAAAACCATTAATGATGTAGTGAAAAATGTTGATTTGTGCACTGAGACTGCCTTTGTATTCGAATACCAGAGGGCTGTATTCGAATACAGAGTATTAATTCTGCACTGTTTTGGCTCCTGTATTCGAATACAGATAGGCTGTATTCGAATACAGATTCGTATTTTCCAGAAAACTCAGTTTTAAACACTATTTTGTGAATTTTAAGAGTTGGGGGAAAGACTTATGATGATTAAGAATGGAATTGTGTGATAATGTAAAGTGTTAATGATTACTTGAATGTTTAATCATTGACGTGTTAATGATGATATTGATTATATTGAGATGTTTTGAAATATGATGGAAAGACATGAATTTTCTGTTATTGCTTACTGTTTTCAGTGAAGAGAAAACATTGCATGTTCATGCATTGCATAGTCAGGTGGTACCCGCGATGGGCCACAGAGTTGATGCGGTGACCGTGAATGGGCCGCGAAGTTAAGTAGTAACCAAGGGTTATAGAATAGTTCCGCGTGTATTAGACAGTCTGTTCTATCCGGGGTCAGAGTAGTTCCGCGTGTATTAGACGGTCTATTCTACTCGGACTACGGAGTGGTTCCGCGTGTATTAGACGATCCATTCTATCCGTGCGAGGATTTAACTTCTGTATATTTGGCCTGTGAGAGGCTAATACATGTAATTGTAGTGACCATGATGGTTATAGAATAGTTCCGCGTGTATTAGACGGTCTACTCTATCCGGGTTTAGAGTAGTTCCGCGTGTATTAGACGGTCTATTCTATCCGGGCTACGGAATGGTTCCGCGTGTATTAGACGGTCCATTCCATTTGTGAAGTCGTGCTGGTTTGTTGAGCGACTGCACTGGTGCTGATCTGTGAGAGATTGCACCCTGGTCTTGAGGGCCGTTAAAGTCTAACAGATATAAATCGTGCTGGTCTGTGAGAGACTGCACGTGTGCTGGTCTGTGAGTGACTGCACCTTGGTGATTCCAAGAAAATTGTGTACATGAGCTATACATATTGCATTGGGGGATTGACCGGTGGGTCACGATTGGATTATGATGATGAGTGAAAATTGAATGTGTGTGAGTACTGTTCAGAATCTGAATTTCTGATTTAATGATTGTGATTTGCTGAGGTGTTGTTTGTACTTACCACATATTTCATAATAATTGGCTGCTGTTTTGAAAAGGCATATATGTCATTAAATTTCAAATGAGCATTATTATTTTCCTCATCATTGTCATATATTATGCTATGAATATATGTGTTGTTGTGAGATATATGCTATGTGCTTATTTGTTAATTTCGGTCGGTGACCCTTGCTATTATATTGTGGACTTTAGGCTTTGCCCTCAGATGTTACCCAAACCCGTCCTACCGACGGATACACTAACGACAGAAGCGTCGTTAGTTTCCCCTGATCTTTACGTACGGAGTCTACGTGGACAACGCAGAGGGACAGACGATTGGCTGAAGACGAGACTTATAGAGGATACGGTGGAGACCGTGCTACTGTAGCTTAGTGCATGATCAGACTAGACTTTTGTATAGGGTCTTGAGTTTTGGGGAATGTAATTTTATTTTGGGAATTAATGTATGACTTTTCCGCACTCTGAAACTGTTTAGTGGCCACAGGCCGGGTGTGCTATTTTGAAATGAACTGATGAAAATTTTATTTTAATTCCCTTGAATCAATTCGGAAAATTCTTTTATTGATTTATTTTATGTGATACCAAAAAAAAAAATACACTCGCGCTGTCTTTTAAACTCGGGGTGTTACAATGATAGGAACACCACTTTTTTTCATAAAACTTCCAAATTCATATATGCCTACAAGACTATTTATAGCATTATTCATAATGACGCCTTGATTCAGCACCCTTCGGATATAGAAGCCATGTTTGTTTCCTATTTTAAAGATATCTTCAATTCTAACAATATTTGTGTGTATAATGGCTTGATTGAAGATACAATTCCTCATCTTTTGGATAATTCAATGAATGTTATGCTTACTAGTCTACCTAGCTTGGAAGAAGTTGAAAATATTGTTTTTTGTATGAATCCATATAGTACTCCAAGACCTAATGATTTTGGTGCTTGTTTTTATCAAAATTATTGGGATGTGGTTTGTCATGATGTTTTTCAGGTTGTTCTTCAATTCTTTGTCTAGGATTGGATTCTTCTAATTATAACTCCAATGTTGTTGTGCTTATTCCTAAGATTGTTGATCCTAGTAAAATGGAGCATTATAGACTCATTGTCCTTGTAAACTTCAAATTGAAAATTATTACTAAAGTTCTCGCTGATAGGTTGACCACTATTATGCCTAATATAGTTTTTCTTCATCAAAGGGGCTTTATTCAAAGTAGGTATATTGGCGCAGTTGCATTTGCCTCACTTCAGAAGCTATTAATATGCTTCATACTAGAATCTTTGTTGGAAATTTGGCTCTCAAGATTGATATCAGCAAGGCCTTTAACACTATAGATTAAACATTACTTATTAAAGTTCTTTAAGCTTTTGATTTCAACAACAAGTTTTGTCATTAGATTACAACCATTCTCAAGTTTGCTAAGTTGTCTATATCTGTTAATGGCAAGTCTGCTTGTTTTTTTTCTTGTCAAATGGGGGTCAAACAAGGGGACCTTTTATCTCCTCTTCTGTTTTGCATTGCTGAAGAGGTTCTTAGTAGGGCTATATCCAAGTTGGTTAATGACGACTTCTTTTCTTTGATAAATAGCCATAGAAGCATTTATGTTCCTTTCCCATGTTATATATGTTGGTGATTTGATGTTTTTTGCAAGGCTTATCTTTCCAATGTTAACAACCTACAAAGTCTTTTTGATAGATATGCCATTATCTTCAGTCAATTGATTAATCCTAATAAATCTACAGTTTACACAAGATTTGTTTCTATTAGACGAAAAAATATCTTAGCTGTTTTACTTGAGTTTTCTTTTGGTTCTCTTCGTTTGACATATCTTGGAATACCTATTTTCAAGGGAAGGCCTAAAGTTTCTTATTTACAATCAATTGCTGATCAAATCAAGGCTAAACTTGCAACTTAGACAACATCTATCCTCTCTATGACAGGTAGAATTCAATTGGTGAAAAGTATCATTCATAACATGTTGATTTGTAGATTTCACAAATATTATTATCTGACTTCTGTCCTTAATGATGTAAACAAAATGGATTAGGAATTTCATCTAATTTGGCGATATGGCGCATAGAAAATTGGTTATTGTTGCCTAATATAAAATTTCCAATCCTTTTAATGAAGGTGGTCTTGGAATTAGATCTTTGATAAACATTTAAATTGTTGTAGTTATTAAGCTTGTTTGGGACTTAGTTACTTATAGTATTCATTGAGCTATTCTTCTTAGAAATCAGATCTTTCGAAGGCATGAACATATTAGATATCCCATTTATTCCTCCATCTAGACTGCCCTCAAAGTTAAGCTAACACAAAAACAGCAAATGACAACTTGACAATGGTGATAATATTAACTTTTGAGTTGACATTTGGATGGACAATTCTTTGGTTTCTACTTTTAACAATGACGAGGACAAGGAATCTCTTCTTCTAGCCAATGTCAATCATTTCATTCAGGATGATAATTGAAAAGTTCCTTTTGTTCTCTTACATACTTACGCTCAACTGATTGCTTTGATGGCCAAAACTATTATTCCTAATTTTGAATGTGAGGATCATCTGGTTTGAAGATTAAACAATTATGGAGTTTTAAGTTTTAAGGAATCTTGTATATTCTTCAAGCCATTAGGGCAACAAATTCCTTGGGCCAAAGCTATTTGGCATAATAACATTCCTCCTTCCAAGCTTCTCGAGTTTTGGTGACTGTTACATAACAAGATGCCTACTAATGATAATTTAATATCTTGAGGTTGTCAAATTGTTTCAAGATGTGAGCTATATAAACGTGAAATGGAGAATAGTACTCATCTCTTTTTATCCTGCTCTTTTGATACTAGGCTCTAGTTTTGGTTAATATCTATTTTTCAATCTCAAATTGATATTAGTTCGGTTAAAAATCTTCTTCTCATATTTGAAAAATGTTGGTCTCATCAATGCAGATATGTTAGTGTGGCTAACATCATGTGTACTTTTGGTACTATTTGGTATTGTAGAAATCAAGCTTGATTTGAAGGCAATAATATTGTTTTCCACACTGTTATCAACAAAATTATTGTCAATATATCTTTATCTGACAATCACACTTATAGTACAGTCTCCAACTCTATTAAGGAATTTCAAATTTTCAAGTTTTTCGAAGTTGGAGTTCATCCTTCTAAAGTTCCTACTATCAAGGAAGTGACAAAGGTTGGTCTTATCAATGCAAATATGTTATTTTGGCTAGCATTTGATATCACAGAAATCAAGGTAAATTTGAAAGAAAGAATCTTGTTTTTCACACTTTTATAAATATAATTATTTCAATATATCTTTATCCGACAATGACACTTCTAGCATAGTCTCTAACTCTGTTCGGGAATTTCAAATTCTCAAGTTCTTTCAAGTTTGAGTTCATCCTCCTAAAGTGACTATTATTAGGAAAGTGATCTAGCTCCCTCAAAGAGTATTGGATTAAATGTCATACTGATGAAGTTGCATCTGAATGTCTTGGTCCTCTTGCTTGTGGAGGTATATTTAGAGACAACTATGTTGCTTCCTTAAATTGTTTTGCTGTGAATTTGAATATTACAACTACACTACATGCTAAAGTTACGAGAGTTAAGGTTGCTATTGAAACAATCAACAAGAACGAATGACGATTTCTATGGATTGAATTTGATTCGCAATTTACAAATCTTGCTTTTAGGAATACTAGCATTGTTCTTTGGTCTATTAGAAATAAATTACTGAATTGTTTTGAGATGGTTAAAAGAATAAATTTTACTATATCTAATATTTTTAAAGAAGAAAATCTATGTGCATAAATGATTGCTAGTTTGGGGCTTCGCGTTGTTAACAATAATTGGTGAAGTACTTTTCCTTATAATATTTCAAATGTTTTTAATGGAAACATAATTGATCTTTCTGAATATAGATTTTGATGATGTCTATAGGTGATTATTGTACTCCCTTTTCCTTCGTCGTGATTTTATCCTTATTAATTTTCTTGATAAGGTTTTTAATGAGATAATATTTAGTATACCAAATGATTGTTTTTTTGAACTTTTGTATAATCCTTCAAACATCTTGTATTTTCTCATGTTAGGATGTCAGATTAGTTATGTGATGCATTTATAATCTATTTTTACTTAAAAAAGTTATAACTACACATAAAATATTCACATTAATTACATCAGTCATTTTTCTTATTATATATTAAACATTTTATCAGTACCTATAAAATGGAAAAAATGGAGTAATATTTAAAAAGAGACTAAATTCAATACTTATCAACTTTTTTATATTATAATAAACACAAAAGGAAATAGTTGAAAAGTTTGAAAGGGACAAACATATCTTCTGTTTGGTCATTGTTGTTTGATTGTTTAATGAAAAAATATTATTTTAATGGATTAAATTAAACCTGTTTTGAATATGTTTGACCATTGCTAATTATGTTCCATTTTTCTATCATATTTTATATACTCTTTTTAACCCATCTCCCTCTCTCTATGATTCTCAATATTCTTCTAATTTCTCTCTCTAAAATCTTCACTTCACAGCTTTTTCTATCTGCTTTCTTTGACTCAACAAGAGGTTTTCTCGTAGACGAATCAAAGCCACAAAAAGTTTCGATTTTTACCCGTTTCATCGACCCTGGATCGCTTCCCTGTGATTTACATGAGCTCTCATTTCTCCCACAGGTTCGTTCAGTTTTCTTACTTGGTCTTTCGATTCGTGCAATTTCAGCGTATTATGCAAATTTGATTTGGAATTTTTTGTTTTTGTATTGATGCTTTTTTTCCCCAATCTATTGGTTTGTTTTGCACTCTGACTCATTTTATTGATTTGTTTTTTGAAAATTATTTTTTAGATTGGAAAATTTAACTTTGTTTGTTACCTTGCTAAATTGAATAAATGGGTTTATATTGAAATTTCCTTAATATTATGGATCTGTGTTGCTAATGCTATTCATGTACTTTTTTTTTTAATTGGGGAAGTGGAAATTTTTTATTAATCAATTTGACACTAACGACCAATTTACAACTGTTCCAAAGACATTTGAGCTTGGTACTTTGAGGTTATAAAGATAAACTAGTAAGGTTGTAGCAACTGCGTAGTTTTATTCATTTGCAAACAAGCATTTCATACTTTTTTTTTTTCCTTTTTAGCTTTTATTTATAAAATATTTATTGTAGAAATTGGGAAGTGAGATGGGAAAAGTAATGTCATTTTATTAGACTTAGACCATTTTGTTAGAATGTAATGGTTAAAAATTGGAAATGAGGTTTATCATGCTATCAATTACGCAATTGTTTGGTAATTGTAGCAATTTACATTCAATTAAGGTGTCCAATGCTTATGTGATCACGAAGTCTTAGGTCTGTTTGGCAAGCCCAAAAGACAAGCCTATAGCGGATAGCTTATAATGTTTAAGCTAATAGCACTATTTGATAATTGTTTTTTCTCACTAGCTTATAGTGTTTTATTTCTTTCAAGTTTATAGCGATTTTTTATAAGCTACTTGATGTAGCATTTGAACTTATATCATTTCATTTTTTCTTCCGTTTTTATCGTCATTATATTAATAGAAACTTTTTAAATATTAAATGAAAAAAAATATTTTTCACGTCATTTTATACTTTTCAACTAGTTCAACTGCTAATTTTACCAAACACTTCAAATTAAATCAGCTAGCTTATCAGCTATCCTCTATTAGCTAGTTTATCCGCTATTCGCTATAAGCTCGTTTGCTATCAGCTAGCTTATCCTCTATCTGCTATTTTTGCCAAACAGAGCCTTAGTAAGGTATGAAAAGAAAAATGGAAATGAAAATTGGGGAGAAAAGGAGATATTCTGCATGTTTTGTTGTATTATGTTGTGCTTACTAGAGAAGATAGAATTTAGAAAAATTAAAGAGTTAACAGCTATAGTCCTTGAGTGATTCTCAAAACATTAATTTGGTGTGTGTAGTTTCTTTTCACCAGGATTAGTAGTTGTGGTGAAAAGTAATTACACATACCAAATTGATCTTTTGATAACCTCTCAAGGACTTTGATGATTAGTCGATGGAGTCGTTTGGCACTTGATAATCAGAATTGTATGAATCACAGTTCGTTACAAGGCCTCACTCCAGCATTACAGGTCACATGAAGTTTTGTTTTGTTGCTGGAATGATGGAATCACACTGACACACACCAACCTGCTGGAACATGCTGGAGTACTAGGAATCTTAATTCTTTCGTACTCCAATTTCTGAGGAGCAGGGAGCCTAACATCCACTGCGGAGTGACGACGAAGGAAGTGAGAAGTTGGTGTAGTGGGAATCTCATTGGCACAGGTCTTGGAAGAATGAAGATGGCTTCTGATAGAAAGGCTTAGATGTGTTGTCAAGCGCTGCCCATATATAAGGATGTAGTGAACCAACAATTACGGCATAGGGTTGAGTGGATGCTCCATTGACGACAACAAGTCTATGGTGTTAAGATGGTTTGGCATTGTCGATATATGGGTAGTGGGGTTAGTGAAAGATGAAAAATGCTGCAGACCTGTGATGGACAGTCACTGAGGAATGAAGGACTGTCTGCAAAAATTAGGGCTGCGGTCAAAATTATCTAGCAATGGGTTTTTGACAAAATAAAAATTATCAAAAGATTCTAATAATTTATCTACATAGAAAATGAAATGAAGAAATTATTTTATTCGTATCATAATTTTATGATTTTATTAAATGTATTTCATGAGTCTTACAATTGCCATGATTTGATGACCATGAGTTTTATTTAGGATCCTTATACTTTTGTTTTTGCAGACATAAACAGTTATCTACTACATCCTAATTTTGTATATAGGATGGGGTGTTTTACTGTTTTGAAGAGAAAGAAGAAAAAGTCTGACCAGACTGCGTATGTAAAACGCGTAAGCCCTGGCGATGATTCACCTACAGCTACAGTACTTCCTGAGCCGCAAGCTCATACTCGCCCACTCCAGTCTGCGCCTCCTAGTTTTGGGACCAGAGTTAAACCTATTCAACCCAGTTATAAAGTCAATATCAATAGAACAAGAACATTGTCTGCGCCATCGTCTCTTGATGAAGCAGAACAGCATGCTTTCGCCTCAATCGGGTACGAGGAGCAAGTGTCAAAATACCGAGCTGGATCATTGAAGGAGCAGCGTTCTTCTAGTCCACAACCTTTACCGCTTCCATTTCCTAAGGGTGGTGGTACACTGAATACTGTGGGAAGCTTAAAGTTGGGGATAACTAGTGGTCCTCTATATTCTTCTGGACCTTTGCCGCTTCCACCTACTGGGTCGCTTCGAAACTTTTCATACGACGAACTTGCTTCTGCTTGCCACAATTTCTCTTCAGATCGATATATGTCAGAATGTCTTTCGTCCACCATCTATAAAGCTTCCTTTGGTGGTGATGATGCTTCAAGTTCAAAGAAGTTTGAAGCCACTGTCACTCGCCTTCACCCATCACCTCAGGTACTTTTCTCAGTACTGTAGTAATTTCATTTCGTTTCTCAGTATTCTCATGCATACATATTGCTAATTGCTCATCTTGATGGTGAAAACTTATCTAATACAGTAAAGTATTGCTTGCTTTATTACCTTAGAATGGCTAGAATTCAATGTTTTATGTATTTTGTTATATATGAGATGTGTTATTTGTATGTTAACCTTATATTGTGTTTGTTTAGTCGAATTCACCATATGGTTCATAAATGAGTTATTGTCAGTGTTGCGAAATTTTTTACATTAAAAAAATTCTGAATTACCTATTGTCTAAAAGTATTTTGTCTACTTTCAGGGCTTGAAGGAATTCATAAATGAGGTTAATACTATTGCATCTTTGCGGCATCCGAATCTATGTAGATTGCTAGGATTTCATGCGCGTGATGGTTCAGAACATAGAATGTTGGTTTATGAGAGGCTATACCATGGAAGCTTGGACCGTTTATTGTACGGGAGATCTGATGGACCGTCAATTGATTGGAATACAAGAATAAAAATTGCGATATGTGCTGCACAAGGTCTTTCTTTCTTGCATGAAGAAGGTCCTTTTCAGGTATTTAGTATGAAATTATATAGAATGTATTGAACTGAAGAAACCTCATGTTGTTATGTATGCATTTTCTCAAAAAGTGTGCAATTAGCACATTATTCAATCAAGTGTGCATTTTTATTATTGTTGATACTTGATATAGCAGTTTTATGTCTGCAGGCAATGTATAATGAATTCTCAACAGCCAACGTACAGATTGACAAAGATTTTAGTGCAAAGCTTTCAGGATATGGTTGTGTTGGACATTTTCCCAAAGAAGAGATTTCAAGCAATTCATCTGTAAGTTCTTTGACTTATAAGTGTTGTGTTCTATGAAACATTGCCACATACACCAGACACAATACCAACACGAACACGTAGGCACAATAATAATTTGAGAAAATAAAAGTGATTGTATATAATAAAAATGTCAGTGTCAGACACCTTTATCTGAAGTGTCAGGACTACATAGGTTGTGTTACTCTAAGATATCAATCTAGAGCCAATGATATTTCGCCAATGTTCTATCATGAATGATCATTCCATAATCTTTGTTCCTATTTGTTATGTTCATGAATTTGTTATTACTCAGGCTGTAGGAAACCTATCGATGGAGACACTGGAGAAAGGAATGCTCACTCCAAAGAGCAATGTATGGAGTTTTGGAATTTTTCTTCTGGAGCTACTCACAGGAAGAAAGAATCTCGATAGTCGTCACCCCAAGGAAGAGAGGAATTTAATGAAGTGGAGCAAGCCTTTCCTATCTGATAACCATCGTTTGTCGATGATCATGGATCCTCAACTCAAAGGTCGCTTTCCTAGTAAAGCGGCGAGAACAATAGCCAACATTGCACAAAGATGCCTTCAAATGGAGCCATCAGAAAGACCAACCATCGGAACTGTTGTTGAGCATCTAAAAAAGATACAGGATTTGAAGCATTCTTGCAGGTTCCCACTGCAAGAACCATCGCAAATCTATGCAACACAAATGTCAAGATCACCAAGTTTGAATGGTATCACCCACCCTGCACCAAGGTCGAGTTTCTCTCCATCACCGTCATCTAGAGCCCTAGTATCTGTATCGCCTCCAAGATGGTCTGAAGTGTCCATTCAACTTCCACTTCGTGCTTCTCCTTCAACCCTCTCTTTGGAAGAGCTAGAGAGGCAAGGAAGCTGCAAGTCGACGTCCTCTGTGTCTAGGAAGGCTAGTGTTGAAGGATTTTGATCGTCTATAGTGTTCATTTTTTATTTGTTATTCTTATTTTTTGGGTGTGGTTCAACACAAATTTATAGGAGATAAAGATGTGGTTCTTCCACCTTGTAATCATCCCTTAGTGTGATGCAGAGAGGATGTTCTTTTGTAGATAGTGCAAAGGTTGGAACCCTTGGTTCAATTAGTTACTCCATTTATATGAAAATCTATAGTCTTCAGATTTTACTATGTGATATAAAAGGTGCAATTAAATTTGGTCTTGAAGTGAAAGAAGCAAGACATATATATCTTTGGCAATAAATATATATATATATATAAAAAAAGAATTTCTTGAAGATTTTCATTTGATGACACTATCAAGTACAAAACTTTTCATAATATTTAGTGAGAATGTAAGAGCAATTATACTGGTAGAACTCAACTTGCATGTTGTGGGTTTCATTCCTGCAAGTGGCATTGGATCTGCATATTGACACTATCCTTAAGTAATTTAATTTATCTTTAGATATATTAGGAGTGAATAGGCATGAGATTAAGTTCAATAGGCACAAGACTGTGTTTTATTTTGATTGTTTAAAGAAGTATGGTCTGTATCTAAAGCAGGCTAGATTATAGAACCATGTCGGATGACATAGGCTATTTTCACCCAAATGGCAAGAATTTAAGAAATTTTAAAGTGTTGGCTGCAATGTTGAATCTTGTAGCATCTTTTTCTTGATTGTAGTTTTGCACGTGACTGTTGACTAGTATCTTGCTGGTTACTATTGACACAAGCTCAATTCAGAAAATCTTGAAGATTTGTGATACGACTTGGTCGGCTCAATGCAAAGATGCAATTGTTGCAGATATTATTAATATTATTGATACTATATGGTTTTGCAAAAATATCATTTGTTTCAAGGACAAAAGGATATCAATCAATTCTGTCAATAAAATAATTGTTGCTAGTGTTTCAATAACATGAAATCACACCAAGACTACAACTTCCTCCTCCATGCAAGATTTTTAAATTCTTAAAAGTTTTCTGATTAACGATCATCCTCCGCATTCTCCTCATATCAAGGAGATTCTGTAACAATCTTCTTTATATAATTGGATTAAATAAAATACATTGCAAATGGTTGTCCATGACTAACTGTCTGTGAGGGAATCTTCAGAGACTATAGGACTAATGCTGTGAATGTACAGGCTCGGCCCAAGGGCCATTATTACTAAATAAGTTACTAAGTTTACTGAATTTTTCTAGTAGTGTAATTTGTAGAGTTTAGCTTTATTAAACTCATTGACATAGGTTCAAATTCTAGAAATGTTACTTATTTTATTATTTTCAATGGACAAATAAAACAATGTATGTTTTGTACTCTATTTTTTTTCCGAGTGGTAATTTATGTTTTTAAAAATCTATTTAAGTTGTCTATATCAAATTTAAGTTTTTTATATTTACGAATAATCAACAATTTGTTTATATTATTATTAATTTTTATATTATTTTCTCTCTTTTTTTGGTAAATAAAAAATTTCTCTTTTGTTAGGCAGTTTTACTATCTCTTATTTAAAAGAGTCATCTTAGACCTTTAAAATTATTGGACCGAACATGTGAATACAATTGAATTAGCTTTTCAAAGAGTGTATAATAATTTGTCGATTCAATTTGATTCCCAACTTACAATTCAAGCCTACAAGAATAATAGTATTCTTTCTTGGCATTTGCGAAAACGTTGGAACAACTGATCTTCACTTAACTAAGCAAATGAACTTTGTTATCTAGCACATTTTCCGAGAAGGAAATCATTGTACCGAAAAAATTGCCTATTTAGCTCTTCATGTCTCTTGTCTTCAATGGTGGGATCATATTCCATGTGTTATTTAACACTTTTTTTAGGAATAGATTAGGCATATATGAATATAGATTTTGTAATTATATTTGCCTTGCTTTCTAATTCTATATTTTATTACTAGGCTCTTTTTTCCTTCATCGTGGTGTTATCTCATTGAGTTTTTTGGGTAAGTTTTTAATGAAGCACTTGAGTGTCATATTCAGTGGCCGAACTTGACTAAAAAGTTTGGGATGGACAACTAAAAATTAAAATGTATAAATCAAATATGCAAATAATATTATATAGCAAAAAATTAAGTCGTAATAAACACAAAGTGGAGTATCAAATAAATTAACTGCATGACTTAAAAATACCTTAAACTAATGCTCTACGCTATTTAATTAACTTGAAATCATCAACAATAAACTCGGAACTGATACTTGCAACAATTTCCCTTTCAATATAAACCGCCATGCTATCTACCAAAAAGTCAACTTCCATCTTATTTTTTACCCTATACTTAATAATTTTCATTGTTGAAAAAGATCTTTCAGTTATGGCAGTAGAAACCGGAAGAGTCATAATAAGACAGAGTAGTCCATCAATCAAGTAGAAATTTTGCGTCTTTTCAGTTGCAACCAAGCATGAGTGCAGTTCTTGGATAGTTGATAAATTCTTCAAATTTAAATCTTGATGAACATCAACCAAGAAATGTCGAAGTTGGAATTTCAAATTAATTTTCTCTTGCATATTGAAATCCATAGGGTAATATTTTTCAACTAGAGTGCAAATTTTTTCAATGTTAAAAGCTTTATAATTATCCTTAGGAATCAAAGCACAACTTAGAGTTAACAAATCCATTGCTTTCTCACTAAATTTGTTATTCAACTCTTGTAATTGTTGGTCAATGACAATAATCTCAATATCATGTTTTCACAAAAAGTCTCCACTTCAAGAAATAATGCATCCAACCATCTTCTCTCAAGGCTTGATTAAGAGACTTTGTTGTTCCAACCAAATACATGGCATTAACTACATCATGAGATTGTTGTTGTAAGGCTTGACAAAGTATATCAATTATTCCCATAATGTCTTTCATCAAATGCAAGATAAATATACAATCAAACACCTTCAAATAATTATAAGCACTATCAACATTTCCAAGTGTAGAATAACTTGCTCTTTCATTTGTATTTTTTTTTAAACGGTACAACTTGCCTTATACATATTTATCAAGCTACAAATAGAAGAGAAATGTGATCCCCAACAAGTATCTCGCCTCATTTCAAAGTACCAATTTGATTTGCACCTTTACCAGTTAAAATCTCATCAATTTCTAGCAAATATGCAATTTCCTCTAATTGAGCAGCTTGTAACTCATTATGACACTTAGTAGAAGAACAAATAATATTGACAATATCAAATAATTTATGAATTGGAACAACTTCTCTTGATGTAGTAACCAACGCAAGTTGCAATCGATGAGCAAAACAATGGACATAGTATGCATAAGGATGATTCTTCATCAATAGTGCTTGTAAACCATTCCATTCTCGTCTAATATTACTAGCACCACCATACCCTTAACTACGTAAGTTAGAAACATCAAGATTATGTCGAGAAAGTAGATCACATACTTCTTTCAGAGTTAAAGTTGTAGTGCCTTCAACATGTGCCACACAAAAAAAAATGCTCTTGTATTAAACCAACTTTGTCAACAAATCTTAACACAAGAAACAGTTGTTCCTTTTTTGATTCATCACGAGCTTCATCTACAACAATGCAAAATTTGGAATCACCAATTTCTTCACATATATGTTTTCTCACCATATTGGGAGGAAAATGCAAGAGCTCTTTTTGAATTTGATGTGAAGCATACTTGGAATTATATGGAGCATTTTTCAACATAATTTTTGCAACTTCATCATTGTAAGATGCCAAGAGTTTTATCATTTGAAGAAAATTGTCTTGATTTCTTGATCCGCTAGTTTCATCATGTCCCCTAAAAGAACAAGCTTGAAGTGTTAACCAACGACCAATGTAATTGATGTCTTGAGACGTATTCGATTCTTCAAAATTTGTTCCGAGCTTTGCTCTTGAATAGCATTCCTAATATGTCGATCTTGATTCAACAGGTCTAGACAAGCTTTCATTACATTGTTGTGTGGTGAGCAAGGATCCATCCCTATGTGTTTAAGAACGGTGTAATATTTTCATTTTAATTTTTAACTTTCTTCCAACCTCTAAAATCCATACCAATGAAGACATCTGATCTAGGGTTTAGGGTCTAGGACGTCCACTTGGTCTTTTGCTAAATACATAGCATGGTAAGCAATATGCAACATATTTAGAAGGTGAATATTCTAGCCATGAAGAAAATATGCTAAACACAACGTATTGAAACCATCTTGGATGAGGACCAAATTTTAGATAAGCTCTTCGTATTGCATCTAATTAATTTGGTGGGTATTGTGAATTTGAGGGCGCTTTTCGGGGTCACGTTCTAAACATTTTTCAAAGTCATCTTCGAAAACTCTAGGAACCTTGGAAAGATGATTCTCATTTTCTTTAATTCTTGGATTCTCATAGATAGTTTCAGACATAGAAGTTATAATTTTTTCATCTCTTTCACTATCACAATTTTACCTCTTGAAAAAAGAATCAATTATTTTACTCTTCTTCATTCTCACAAACCTCTAATACAAATTTTTTTTAAAATAAATCAACAAATCATAAATTCAATCACAGTCAAAATAATGCAAAAACAAAGGGAGTTACAAATCAGAGTTGCGGTCACAAATAAAAATATACTTGTCACAAGTAAAAAATTTATTATCAACAAATCAAAGTCACAGTCACAAATCAGAGATTATATGCACAAATCAAATACTCACAAATCAGATATTCCTATTCATAGTAACAAATCGTAGATTCAGTCACAGTCAAAGTAATGCAAATATCACAAATCAAAGACTCAAATGGAGTATCAAACTCAAATGACGTATCAAACTTAAAAGGGAGTATCACAAATCAGTGACCCACATCAGTGGTGACCAAAATACTTTGATTTGGGGCACTAGGCCGACAGGCGACGACAATGGCAGAGTCGTAGAGATCGTGCACGTGAGGGTCGACTGAGGAGGAAGACAGAGTGAGCAGTGGCGAGCAAAGAGTCAAAGACGAACAAATACAATAGCGAAGACGAAAGAATACGAAAATGAAGATGAACGAAGAAGAAGACAAAGACGAACGAAGATGATGACGAGATTCTAGCCATTCTAGAGAGGCGATTATGTTAAGAGAGTGAGAAAGATTTAAGAAGATACAAATTTTAGGTATGTTTGTTATTTTCTACTTTCAATAAGGGTATTTTGATCATTTTATTTATATATATTTTTTGGTGGTCGTGGCCCGTCACAACTAAGCTCCGCCCCCGGTCAAATCATATGTTTACCTTGGGTTTAAGGCTAGTCCCCAAGCTTTGTACTTTTTTTTTATTAATATATTTATTGGAGTACTTATGATGATAGGTGATAGCTTTGAAATACCTACTTAATTGGAATGTCTTAACTATCATTTGATGCTTTTGGACTCTAATTTTTTCTTTAAAAAAGTTATATACATGATATCTAAGAGTACAAAAAGGTTGAGTGTTAAGCATTTGATACATCAAACATTTACACTTTCTCTTAAGCATTTGATACATTCTACATCGTCGTATTATATGTCATGTTATTTAAAACATGTTACATCGTTATTATTTAATTAAAAAATTAAAATGATGGAGCAAAACTGTCATATTTTAATAAATAAGACTAAAAATGTAATTAAATCTATTTTTTAAATACAAATTTGACTACAACTATTATTAAAACCAAAATTTTCAAATATAATTTATTAAAAAGTTTTAATTGTCATGCATTATCGGTGTAAAAAAATTTACAATGTCAACGCATTACAACAATCCATAAATGTAACTTTAAAACTAATTATAAGAAAAGTCAAACAATTTTAATAATACGACGGTTACGATTAATAGATGGTGTAAATTATCTTTACACTTCTAGTATATACAAATTAAATTCATTATTAAATACTAAATAAAATTATCTATTGGAATTGATGAGTTATGAACAACTAGTAATACTTATTAAATATCAGAATTTATGGCACTCTGCTGTGAAATGTTAATATATTATTGAGTTTTGCTTTTAAAAAAAAAATATTGTAATCATTTTGATTTCATTGTAGTAGATTTTAAGACTTTTAAAAAATATATAGTAATTTTTATTGTAATTGAAATTTTTTTTTAAAAAACCATTTTTATTTTTTGAAATGAAATTTAATGTTGCAAGCAATTATTTATAATCATTGTAAATTTTGATAATATAATCAATGAAAATGAATGTAATAATGTTGAAAATAATGTTTCGTGTAATTAGATATTTTGGATATAATTTAATTAAAAATTTAAATAA